>WOFM01000391.1:172790-772790 GCA_011428145.1 Ericerus pela
AGAATAACAAGACCAGATATTTCATTTGCAGTAAATTTTTTCTCGAGGTTTCAAACAAAATCAAACTCTAAATTAAAAAATCATGTAAGAAGAATATTTAAATATGTAAATACCACAAAAGATTTCTCAATTAAATTCACATCAGATAGTAAAGGCATCTTATGCCCCAGATGTAAAAGATCATGAAATAAAAATATCAAATTTAAATCTTGGAAAATCAATATCAGGATTTTTGATATATTTAAATGGGGATTTAATTAATTGGAATGTAAGAAGACAAACAATCGTAGCTACAAGCTCAACTGCTGCTGAAATTATTGCGGTATTTGATGCCTTAGACGATATACAGGTCACATTCCTTCAACAAAAAGAAATATTCCAAGAAAATGACCTAGTAAGAATTTTCGAAGATAACATTTCAGCTCTCAGAATAATGTCGGGAGGTGCTCAAAAACGAGCAAGGGCCTTAATGATAAAATGTTATGCCATTACACAATCGGTAGAGGATAAAGAAATAGAATTTAAAACTGTAGGTACAAACTCGCAATTAGCAGATATGCTGACAAAAAGTCTCGAAAAACAAAAATTTACAAATCTAGTCGATAAAATCTTAACGACATCAAACCTCTCACAATAAAATTAATTAAATTCACAATAATCATATGGAAAATCGTTTATTTTTACGGGAAGAAATATAGAAACTCAAGTCAAGAATCACTGAATACAATAATCCCGCTTTTTGTAATATAGTACATAAAAAATATAATGTTCGAGAAAAGAAAAAATCGCATGTTCAAACAAAATTAATAATATAATATACTTTTAGGCCAAATAATACTTGTTGAAACAAAATTTATTTTCGTGTAGGTATTCATTGTCATCTCTACAAATTCAGGTTTTGAATATACAGAGATCTGAATACAAATCATAAAAATGATTTCACACGTTGAGTTGATATTAGTTTATCACATTTCGGAACACATTCATTCATAAGTACTGAACAAAATTGAACAAAATTTTTCTCGAACAACATGAAAGATCGAAAAATATACGAATCTAATCCGTTAATATAATATATGTACATAAAATTTTTTTCTTTTCGAACATACATCGAAATACATGTTGTAATCTAGTCATTATTTATTATTAATTTAATTTTATGTAATTTATTTTATTTATTTTTTGTGTTTGGGAAATGAAAGTAAAAGTGTAATAATATTATAATTCAAAATTTTTGTACTTGCGATAAATCATGTTCGCTCGTTTCGTTGGTCTGTGGGGGGGTGTTGTTCTACACTCCACCTACACTCGCTGACTAATTATTAGCGCTACTACTTTAAACAACGTAAACTAACACTTTCAGGTTGTGCGAACAAACACGACTTTTTTCGTCCGTTGACCCGAGAACGCTGGAAACTCGTTTCCCACTCAAACTGTAATCTCGTAATGGAGGGAGATCGTTCATCTTCCTCAAACTTATAATTTGTATTCTCGATCATTGCATTAAAGTATCTCTAACTAACTTATTCCTTTCTTTGTATTTCAACCTCACTTCATTTTATAAACACTTGCGTACAAAGTAACTGATTTTTACACCGATGTTCGATTCTGATTGGTTGGGGTATTCAGTGTATGGTACTTCGTACGCCAGCAAGCGGCATCTATAGCAACTCAATGTTAAAACTGTCCTGTGTCGTCTTCATCATATATATATCTATATAGTCAAAGTATATATCCTATCCTCGAAGAACCATCTATAGATGTTGGAATGGAACATAAGTGATGACTGATCATAAGCAGACCTAACTTCTGACGAGTGACGACATCTGATAGGGGAGAGTTAATTCATCCTAAGTATATTTTTCGTTTCTTATTTTCTGCTTATTAGCCACATCAGTAATGTTTCTCTTCCATACTATCAAACAATATCGTAACACCATTGATAACTGTGTTTTGTACGTTTTGTAAAATTAATATGAAAGTTGGGAAAGAGTTGAAATCAGGTATCTATGTATTTATAGTTAAATTTTTGAATGATGAGCGTTTTCGTATTTCGTTCTCTCTTCAGTAATCATGTAGAATATAACTAAATTCATCTCTTGATCTAGTATCATCCTGCCTTTTATTTTGCTTCAATTTTTAATTGCATTTAATCGTCAACCCTTATCTATTATAAACTTGAGGACCTAAATTTTCAGATACTCATGGCGGAAGATGACAGTTCCAACCAATTTTCTTCAAATGTTACAACAGATGACAACAATAGTGCTAGCGGAAATGACTTTTACTTGTTGTCGGCAGAAGATATTGCTAGTACTGAAGTACTAGCTACTACAGGCCACAGTCCTCCTAAACCGAAAAATTTACATCCGTCAAATGTCAAAACAACAGGATCTTCCCGTGCGCACGGTCTTTCAGCTTCCGTCGATGTTGAGGCCATCAAAAGGAAAGCTGAAGTATGAGATTAAATTGTTACCGACCATTATAATTAGTTTTTTCAGTTCTATATCTGTACATTTATCACTTAGGAACTGGCAAAATCATTACAAAACGTACGTAGTAAAGTTGGCAGAAGCACAAGTAGTTCAAGTAGCTTCGAAAATTTTGAGGTACGACATGACCTGAAACAACATCGCGAGCGATCTTTGTACGTGGAGCAGAAATTGAAGGAAGACAGGTATATTTGGATTCTGTAATAAATAAATTTAATTTTTGAAATTATTCCTTTTTAAATCAGTTTTTTTTTTCATGCAGAAAATTATTTGAAGAGTCTAAAAAACGTAGTGAAGCAGTTTTCGATAAAGTTCAATCAGTTAAACGCATTCAAGAAAGTATGAATGAAAATGTTAAAGAACTCAATCGAAAAGTAAACTATTCCCTGCAATGTTGTTTAAACGTGACTAAGTGACGTAATTTCGAACTTGCCGTCATTATTTTTTTTTTTTTCAGGACAGTGAAGACACCCATTCACTAAAGTTAAAAATACAAAGATTGGAAGACACGGTTTCTCGTCTTCAGGTACGCTCTTTTCTTTTTAAGGTGAAAAATTGTTCAATATTACCCACCGAATTTTTCCCTTTCTTTCGAACTTGTCGTAGGATTCATTAACTACTAAAAATCGTGTTATCTCTGAGAAAAATGAACAAATTCGAACCCTGAATCAATCCGTCTCTGATACGCACGATGCTTATCTGTATTCATTAGAACAATCTGAATTTGAAATAGGACGCGTAAAAGATGAGTATAGGAGAAAAGTTGATGAAATTACTAGCTCGAAGGAAGAATTATGCAATCAATTGCAGCTAGTTCGAAAAAAGTTTGTATAATATTTATAGCGGTAAGCGTTTCTGTCATCTGTCTTTCAGGTTATTAATAATTTCAATTTTACAGTTATCTGATCATTGAAAATGATTTAAAGCTTTCGGATTTCGCTCGAAGTCGATTGGTGAACAAAAATGCAGAACTACGTGAGAAAATTATAGCATTAGAAAAAGACAACGAAAAGCTGTTAGCGAAGCTTAGTGAAGAGGTTCGTAAATTTGAAACTGAGCCAAGAATGTTCTTTGTTGAGTGTTTCTAATTTATAGATTTTTTATGTTGGACAGACTGAAACCACTCCGGAATCTAGTGAAATCCAAGGTTTGTATTTTCATGCATTTTATCTGTTTGAATCAACTTGTCATAATTTTTTCTGAAACTGCAGTTTTCTTATTTTGTAATTCACTTATTATGTTGATTGTGTGTGGTCCGAAAGGAAATTTTTGCGATGGCAATCTTGTCGCTTTTTTGAAAATATTCAAGCACAATACTGATTTGATTCGTTAATACTATATTGGGAGGCGTTGTTAACTGCTGCTTCAAGACTTCTACTCATTAATCGTTATTATAAGATGTACTGAAGTTGTCATAATTTCATAAATGAGCTTTAATTATCGACTGCAGCCATCATAATTAGTAATTTGGTGGGCAACAGCGTGATGTTTTTATAATCTTCTCGAAATTGGATTTCTATCATTCATAAGTAGTTAAAATGTGGGGATTTCTGTAATTTTATCCACCGACAAGCATGTCTAAGCTTTACTATCTTTACTCAAGGACTACAAATTTCCTATTATTTTTCCCTTTAATCGAAAGAGGTATTTAATATGATGAAAAAAATGTATTTTGCAATTATTTTTTCTTTTTCTTTATTATTATCAAAATTACCTAAAAATGTGCTATTCATTTTAAAATTCCGATAAGTATTTGATCTTAATTTCTCCGTGAATAAAATTACATTCACTTACGAAGCAATCGTATTGCTATTTTACTTTTCAAAAATTTATTGTGATTCAAGCTATTGCTCTAAAGAGCTGTTCGATTTCTTATTTCTTTAAAAACTTGATTTTTAATCTTTAGTTTGCTTTACAGCTGATTCTATCAATGATTTGAGACCGAAAATCGAAAACCTCGTCATAATCGCGAACGAGTTCAGCGCTTTTTTGGCTGATGATCTCAATGATATTGAAGAGTTGAATTTGAGTGATGATGATGATGTGTCGCTAACTGTCGACGCAATCGGTGATAAACTCGAAGCCGCTTTCTTCACCATGCGCGACAAACTATCTTCTGTGCCAAAACTACAATCAAGTTTAGAAAAGATGAACGACGAGCTCAAATACATGGAATCGTTGTTGTGCAAAAACCAACAACAAATAGCCCATCTGCAACAGCAGTTATCAGTTACACAGACTAAATTGAATGAAGAGATCAAAGATAAAACGCTGCTGTCTGAGAGTATTCGTAGTGCTGAATCTTGGCAGAAAATCAGCCAGAATCTAGATGATATTAATCGGGAAATTCTCACTGAAATTAGTTCCTCTGATAACAAAATGGACGCAAATCCGCAACTTGAGCAACTACGTCATGATTGTACGCAACTAAATTTAGAGCTGGAGTCCAAATCGGATGAGTTACTGACGCTCGTCGCGAATACTGACGACATGAAGGCTACTATTCAGAGTCTGCAACAAGAACGTGTGCAACTGCTCGATGAAATCAGTCAGAAGTCGAATGAATGTGATAATATGCGGCATAAGTTCAGCGAAGTCAGTTCCCAGTTGCAAGCTCTACAGCAGGAACGTTCGCGTTTCACCTCGGAGCATTTCCAACAAATGACACATGAATATCAGCTGCTTCAGCAAACTTGTACCGAGTTACGTTCCAAGTGCGACTATCTGAGTGCAGAATTACAAGCTAAATGTGAACAAGTGGAGAAAGAGAGTACACACCATCCAGAAGAACAGTTTGAAAAAGAGGAAAATGATTTTGTTGTGCTGCAGACTCGAGACTGTGACGAAGATGATAATAGCAGCCTTAAACGTCAGTGCACACAGCTGCGAGATGAAAACGAAAAACTTACGGCGTCTGTGCGGACGATGAGTGAAAAAGCAATCGAGTACGAGAACGAACGACTGACTTTCCAACAGTACGTCAACGAGTGCACTCATTTGCAAGAAATTGTGAAACAGCTGAACCAAAAACTAGAAGCAGCGAATGAGTCTTTGCGTGCTGCTAGTATGGCATCTGAAGTGAAGGAAGACGACAAAGACGAAGAAATTGAAGGGCTGCAAGACGAAATGGCAAAACTGGCTCAGCAACTGAGTCAAGTCTGGAATCAGTTGCACGATGAGAAGTCTACTAACCATAACCTACGTGAGCAGCTAGGGTGCTGTGAAAATCTTAACACGACAATGAATCAGGAGTTGCAACAACAGAGTAAAGAGTTGGAATTGTTGCGCAAGACCAACGAAGATTTAGTGCTGAAGATTCGGTCTGTTGCTGACCATCAAAACTCCGATGAAATGGTTGCTCTCCAAAATCACGTTGCTCACCTACAAAAAATGCTAGACAATTCCCAGTGTGAGTGCCAGGCTGCAAGGAACGAACTTGTAGTTTTACGAAACTCGTTAGCTCAAATAAAGGCTACTGCTGACGAGGTGGAGGATTTGAAACGCTCGAATCACAAATTACAAATGGAATCTTCAAGACTTTCGGAAATGTTTCAACACTTGGAAGCTTCGTTCAATGAGACGCTCGAATTGTTAGCTAAGAAAGATGCTGACCTGAATGCAAAGACTGCAGAAGCTCAACGCTCATTCCAAGAACTCCATGAAACGTTGACCGCCCTGAACGAGGCCCAGTGTGATCTGCAATTTGCTAGAGCGGATGTAGAAAGAGCCTGCCGAGATTTGGAAGACTCGCAGATGGTTACTGAACAAACTCAGCTGGAGTTGCAGGATGCTCAGACCGAGTTGCATGAGGCAACAGTACGACTGCATAAAACTGAAAGCACAATAAATGAGTTAATGGAAAAACGGAGTTGTGAAGTAGAGATGCTACAACGCAACATTGCTGTTCTAAAGGTTGAGAATGATACGTTACGTCAACAGTGCGAAACCCACAATGTCAGTTATAGAAACCTGCGGAAGCACGTGAATCAAATTATTAATGCCGCCAAAAACAAATCCGATGACGCTATCAATATTGTGTATCAGTTACAAGCCGATTGGCCCACACCTAGATCTGTTGCAAATGCTGAAACGCAGTACGATGTAGAATTTGGTACAGATCAGCAAGTTGAAACTGAAACTTTCGAGTTACTGCTGGAAGATCTACGAAATGAGCTGACAACAGTACAAATGCATTATGGAGAGGTAAAACAACAGTTGCTGCAAAAAGATGATGAATGCTACGCTGAGGTTAACCGGTATGTAAGCCTTGTGGCGCAGTTACAAGATGAACTAGCCAGCTTTCAAGATCGTTTAACGTTGGCTGAACTTGAGTTGTTGCAGAAAAACGAAGATTTGCAACGACAAAGTAATGAGTTCGAGCGTCAAATGCATTCTTTTCAAACGGTGCACCAGTCAGAATGCCAGCAATATCGGCACCAGATGGAAGATATGCAACAGAAACTTCTACAGTTGAGGAAACCAAAGATGGTAGATGTTAGTATACAAAATTTTGATTGGGAAAATAGTCCGAAAGAGGAGAATGTGAAGATTTCTGCAGACGAACATTGTGATATAGAACTTGCCGAAGTTCAGTTGGGTGATAATCAAGAGACCCTTGGATTAGCCAATAGTCGAGTTAGTCAGGTTTCGGACCGTGGGGTAGCTGCAGGACAAACCGTTATTCATCCGACTACTGACGAAGAAAGTTCTGGATTTGGAAAGTATTTTGGCTACTACAAAGAAAAAATGACAAAAAGTTTAACGGACATATTAACCCTAGAAGAACAGAATGTGGACTATAGCAACTTGATCCTACCTGATGAACCGAGAGCCGAGCTTCGTTTAATGCCGCAAAACGTAGCTACGTCATTGATGACAGAATTGGCCCAAAGTTCAGCGTTTCTTACTCCCAAAGTGCCGATAGCGATTATCGTAGATCGGTTGCAAAGCGTCATCTCCGCCGAAATGAACCGCTTTGGTTGGGACACGGACTCCGATCCAGAGTGGAGTAACACTCAGCTGCAGCTAGACCACGTTGAGTTTGTTGATACTGCTTTAAAATTCGTCGACTTGTTTGACGTCGTTTTTCGGTATTACTCTAGATTGCCGGCTCCTGATTCAATTATAGAAAAGTTTAAAGACGTAGTAGGAGCATTAGTCGCACCACAACCTGCGCCAAAAGCATCAGTGGCGACCAAGTTACCCGAAAAGCTTGTTACCAAGGCTGTAGACTGCTCCAAAGAGGTCATCGAACAGGTGGTGACGTTGACAACGTTTTTGGAGAACGAGAACAAACACCTGGTCGATACGATAATCTTCGTGGAGGAGTTAATAGCTGGCGCTCGTTCTCCAGACGATATTCGCTTCCAGTCTGTGATAGATTATTGGCACTGTCGCGTAAGTGTCGACGACGACGTCATCGATCGTATTTGCGAAGATTACGACATTGTGCCGATGAAATTCGTTCCCGGTGAATTACTTGTCCAGTGGAAGGAGCAGATTGCCAGGTGCATCGAGGTAGTATCGGCACCGACTGCTGCAACTTCAGCTGCAGCGCCAGCAAAGTTGCCATTGTACCTGTCGCCGATCAATGATAATCTGCAAACGTTAAAGAAGAAAGTACATAAACTGATTTGTGATTTGCATTACGTGTATAAAGACCAAGAGACCTTCAATCCGGTGGATTTCTTCGCGCAAATCGAAGACATCAATCATTCGGTGGAGACGACTGAGAAAATGGTGTCGACCAACGAAGGTGCAGCTGCAGCGCCGTTTGAACACGTACTCGACGAACACAGCGAACATGTCCACGATCATGAGCTCGATCTCCATGAACACGAGCATGCTGCGGAACACCATCATGGCCATGGTGGTCATGATCATGACCATGATCACGATCACGAACACCATGAACACCACGATCACCATGAATTTGCTCACGAGGACGATCAACGTGATACGGTAGCTGACTTGAAATCGTTGTTAGGTGAGAGCAATAAAAAAATCGACACTTTGGTGAAGGAGCTGATGGAGGTGAAGAGCTGCAGAGAGTATAATGAAGTACGGCAACTGCATGTGAAACTCGACGAAACATTGTACCAGTTACACTTGCGAGACGTCCACGTGGTGGAGTTGTCTCGTGAGTTAGCCCAGGTAATTGTTAATGAAAAACTTTCATTTTTTCTTTACCTTCTTGAATAATACCTACCTGGGTAATAACTCATTGCTTGCGTAAACAAGATGAACTAAAGCGTTTACAGGAAACCACATTGACTCTAGTTTCAAAACTGAATCATTCTAAATTTTGCAAAGAAAAGAAAAAAAATCTTTTGCATAATCAAAAAATCGATTTTTTTATTGTTTTGTAGTATCTTAACCGACAGGTGCTGTGGAAAAAAAATTGACAAACTTTCGATTAAAAAAGCAACGAAATTCTGTAAAAATATTCAATTCTTTGAAAATTCCTTTATTTTTGCCAGCTTGACTTATAAAAATAAAATTCTTCGTTTGAACTTTCTGTTTTTTTGCCAATGCCTAATGATGGGGGAAAATATGAACTTCGAAAATTTTAAAAATTCCAAATAATTTGAAATCTCATGGTTTAAATTTTATTTTTAATAGATATTCTATCCGCGTTGTGTTTCAGACAGAATTTTAAATAAAATCCCAAACAAATTAGTAATACCTACAATTTTTTTTTTACTGGACAACGGATCTTAATCCATTCCATGTTGATGTGTGTTTCTTTCCAATTTTCACCTTTTTCCAGTTTATTTCAGCTCAAGAAAAATTTTGGAGGAAAGTTCGTAAACAAAACTCAAGTTTGTGCAGCAGCTGAAAATTCTTCAGACATGCCCTTGAAGGTGGAAGTTGGAGGAGGCAAGGGTGGCGGAGTCTTGTAGGAATGGGAAAACATCTCATTTTAATGATTTTAGAAGCCATTCTGTGATGCCAGAATGTGGGGTCTGTCATTTTCCTGCAGAATGGTCAGTTTATTTTTGGTGGAGCAAGGAAGGAGAGTTTCATGTTCCAGTCGATCTAACATAGCATACAGTAATGTTACGTGAAAAAAAAAAATCTGAAATTTTATAACCCTCCTAAAAGTAGAAACCGTACACGCCTACTTCAGTGTTGCCCGATACAAGAAAAAAAAAATATGGAAAGTTATTTTTTGAATGCCCCTAGTATAATTATTTACAAATTAAGAGATATCCTCTTTCAAGCTTCGAAAGAAAAGTCTGTGCAAGTTTGAAATGACTACTTTCTGTGTATGTTTGACGTTTTGTTGAGTTCATCAGTTTAGAATACATTTGATAAAGACATCACTTAAATTCGCAAGTATAATGCGTGGCTTTGGATGGGCAGAACGTATAATTCAAATTAATAAATGTAGGAAAATGTCAATGACTTTTCAAAAATGTAGAGGTCTAGAAAGATTAATTGAAAAGAATTGGCAAAGTTTTGATTTCAGGGTTTCAAAAAACATGTACATATAATATTTTAGTATGCAGTATATAACTTTTTATCAACGTCTGAGGACCTAAAGGAGGTGAAATTAAAGAAAATAAGTTTCCTCTCTACTTTGAACGTCGTCTCATCCAATATGTTTTTCCGGCTCCCCACCACGTACAAAAATTCGAGTATGTTTGTGTTTTTTTCCTATAGTAATTGAGGAACCCTTTAAATATCAAATTAAATATCTAAAGCAAATTGATTAAAACTTTCATCTGATATTTCTTACCAGTGACGTAGCGACAGTGGAGCGAGTAAAGCGGCCCTCCAGGATGCTTAGTTATGGAGGGCGCAAAATTTCCGATGCCCTACCCCCTTCCCCTATGCCAACTGCTAATCGTAATGTATGAATGGTTATCTCTTTGAATTCGAAGGGTACGCCATGGTTATGTTTGCTCCAGGTCTCGAGCTGCTCCAAACCTCGCTACGCCATTGTTTGTGACCGCGTATGCAAGCTTCCACCTGTTTCGTGGATGATTTTTGAAAAAAGAAAAAGAAAAAAAATTCAACTTATTGAATCGAATTCTTTTTTTCACCTTAGTTGTTGGCTGAAAGAGATTCGTTGCAGCTGAAACTGTCGAATATCATCAGACAGAATGAGCAGCTACGCGAAATGACCGTATCCAATGTAACCGCTGGCTCGTCTGTCGCGCAGCTTCCAGATTTGGAAAACAAGTACTACATCTCTGATCGGACTCGCACGCGTATACGATGGTTTGTCGAGTGTTATTTCAGTGAAATTATTTGATTTTCAGATTGGAAGAATTGCAGGCGATGAATTATATGAAAGATCCTCGAATCTCCGAAACCTCTAAACAATACCACGCAACTGGAATGCAACTGTACAATGAGGAGCAGAGAAGTGAGTTTCAAAACTGGTTGATATTTGGAGATTGATCGATTAACAAATGAACAATTTTTAAAAGATTCAGTTGGATCATGCGAAATTTTTTTTGACAGTGGACGTTCTCTACCTTCTTATTTTTTCGTATAGTTGTTTGAGTATATTTCACGCGCGTTGATTTTCAGCTTGAGTGTCACTCAGAATTTTTGATATGTTGCACCAGTTGAACAATATTGAAATTGAAAATATACATGGTATCGGCCGATATGAGGAATATTGGACAGAAAAATGGCGATTGTCCATCGAGTGTAAGGCCCGAATGCAAGAACGACACTGAAGTATCAACAGTGACTTTAGAATTACTTATCTTACCGAATATAATTGATAATTGAAGAAATGTCAGAATTACTTGAATATCGTTCTTGCATTCAGCCCTAAGACTACGTGTTTTTGTTTTTAGGAAGTGTTCGATCAATTTTTTTCACATGTATTACGGCGTAAAAATTACAAAAAAATTTACGGTTATGTGTTTTAAGTACTTCTATCTTATAGATCCTCCAATCTCGTGAAATTTGCTGGAACAGTTTTCGAAAAAAATATTGTTTTTTCATTGAAAAACTTTTTCACAGCAAATAATCGAACATTTTGTAGCTGATATGTAGTAAAATTGAATGTATGTCAGCTTAAAAGCAACCTACAAGCGAAAAAAAAATCGAGCAATTCGACTTAAAGGCCGATTTCCCATATGTACCTGGCTAAAGCCTATACGAATGGGCTTTCAAACTACTCATTTATTTAATCATCTATTTTTCTTTTTCTTTTATTTGCAGACAAACAAGAGAGTACCGCCTCCATCGTTCCATCAATTCTGAAATGGTTTACGGGTGATAGCGAAAACTAATAACATTAGATTTTTATACCCTGTATTTTGTCCGTAATTTGTCGATTACAAAAATTTCTCTTCTTTTTATTATTCTTTCCGCCAGAAAGATTTTTTTTATTTCGTTCCAATGCATGTATAATGTACGAAATAATAATAATAGGGTATGTAAATGTTAGCATCCGATATGAATAACCTTTAAAAGTTATCTAAAAAAAACGCACTACGGGATGGAAAATGGTGAGGTGAAAGAACCTCTTTAAGGCAAACATTCCTGCGTTGAAATATGTATACATTGTGTGCCAGAATATACCTTGTTAATTTTGTGAATTGAAAGTCATGTCGATAACCGTGTTTTATTTGTTTTAAGTGAAATAAACGTTTATTTGTTTCGTTATAACACGTTTGGTGTCATTTTGTAATTGCTGCTGTGATATGTGGTAGTGCTGTGTGTGATGTGGAAAGCATAGCCAGTAAGTTCCTTAAAGTATTATTTTGCTACATGTGGAAGATTCCCTGTAAATTATTCAAAATCTGATTGTTTTCAAAAGCAATAAGAATAACTTGTTTTGGCTTCAAGTTCCAAATATGGAGTAGCAATATTATAATTTATTATTTGTAATAAAGATGTAAATTTGTGAAAATTAACTTTTCAATTTCGTGTAAAACTTGTCGTCCAAAACTTTTTTTGTTTTGCTACACATGGGAGAATGAGGAGTTACCGGCCCTGGTGGAAAGCATGTTGGATACAGTGATTCTGTTAAAAGAATGTATCAATCGGCCGGTTGATGTAATCGATACGAAAATTGTGAATCAAATACGACGTGGCAATTACAACCCTGGTAAGAAGATAAAAAGTCGACCAACATTTAGTGCGCGTTACGATTGAATAATATTTGCTTTGTACCTGAGGAGTAGATATTGAACGGAAATATTGACTGTTTGCTATTATTGTCGATGTAATAAAAACAACAACAAGGAATTAATGAGGATCGATCGTACTTCATTTTTAAGTAGGTTTCTTTAGAAAATCTACTTATTACAATTGGTACGATATTAGCCCCCAGGATTGGGGGTGCGTATGTTTTTCGTTTCATGACATCAGGAAAATTTTGGCACCAAAAACTTAAATTCATATATGTATAATAATATACGCATATATAAAAGTCAATTTCTTGTTCCCACAGTACAGGTAGCAATTTTTGTCTGATAATCACAAAATTTTTCAGAAACATTTGTACTAAGCCAAAGACCAGACCTATTGATTTTGGTGCGGATCGGCCGGACGGTACTTACGGTACCACCATTTTAGTTTTTATTTTGGCTATAGAACGCTCAATTTTTCAGCCAATAGCCACGAAATTTGGAATCAATATTTATTTTAATTCGTTATAGTTGCTAACAATTTTGGGGCTGATCGACCGGACGGTATTTCCGGTACCGATATTTTTGTTTTTATATTTGTCATAAAATGCGGAATTTTGGAACAATATGTACGAAATTTGAAACAAATATTTACTATAATTTATTGTAGCATATTATCAGTTTTGGTGAGAATTGACCGACTTCCGGTAAAGATATTTCTTTTCGTTTTTAGTCTGGCTGTAAAATGCTCAATTTTGAACAAATATGTATTATAATTGATTGCAACATTTTACCAGTTTTCGTGTAGATCGACAAGATGGTATTTTTTTCAAGTCAATTTTTGTTTTTAATAGTATCAAACTGTGCAATTTCGAAATTCAGAACACATATTTTTAATTAGGTTTTCTTTAGAAAATCTATTTATTACATTTATATTGCGGTATTAGCCCTCATAGTTGGGTACGTTTTTCGTTTCATGACGTCAGGAAAATTTTGGCACCAATAACTCGAATTCATGAATATATAAGTCCATTTCTTGTTCCCACGGTACAGGTCGAAATTTTTGTTCGATAATCACGAAATTCGGTACAAACATTTTTACTGAGCTAATTTAAGGACCAGACATATATTGATTTTAGTGCGGATTCACCATTTTTATTTTTATTTTGGCTATAAAATGCTCAATTTTGAACAAATAGCCACGAAATTCTAAGTAAATATTTACCTATTTTGAATCACTGTAGTACACTTCCAATTTTGGCGCGGATCGGCTAGGCGGCACTTCCCGTAAAGCTTTTTTTCCCTCTTTTTTCTAATTTACATGAACTTTTCTCTTTACAAAAATTAACCACACCCTCATTTTTTCTTTTTTTTTTTTTCATAACTTTATTATATTTCATAGATTTTATTTTAAATTATATGATGATGCAGGTAGGTACCATACTTTATCATTTTATTTAATTTTCATTTTTTCAAGAAAAAATGCTTTTATGTTTTACATTGTCTAATATTTTGTCAGCAGCTAACACATTTCATACGATCATAATATACCATTAACGCATATAAACTTACAGACAATTAATGGGACCATCAAAATTCATAATTCTTTTTCTCGAAACCTACTTTTTCTAACGCGGTTTGCTGCGCTAGAGTTTTTTCATTTATAATCGGCGGTCCACTCATTTTATGATGTCTCTACTGTATGTTTTCAGTGAAACGAAATCATATCAACTCTTGGAAGCTGGTAATAAATTTTTTATCTATTCTCGTTTTCATTTACACGCTCGCTGCCTGTTTCTGTACTGTGAGCTGGCCATGTTTCGATACCAACGACTGCGCCGTATGGATGGTCAGCTGGAACCATGTGACAATCGCCATTTTTATTCTCATTTCCTCGAGCACCTACAGAAAGCAAAAGTTGCTCGACTGTTTCAGTATTGCCGAAGGGCTAATTCGTCTGCAGCCGTCGTGCTCCATAAAACAGACCAAATCACGCCTGAAAATTGGCTACTTTTACTTCTCCTTAGTCCTGCTTCTCTGCTTCAAAACCGTAATTTCTATAGGGTCGCAGAGAAATTACTTCGTATACGTGCTCTACAGCATTTCGTACCTTGTGCCATTGTCCATGGAATGCCTTTTCATGATTTTATGCTCGGTGGTCGAAGATACCTGTTACCAGCTGAAAGAAAGTATTAAAATGGTGGAGGTAAACAGAGCATCGGTTTTATTATCGTTGAGAGTGAACGAAATGATTCAGACCCATCAAATGGCGGCCAATTTGTTGAGAAAGATTAACGTGTGTTTTGACAAAGATTTGGTAATTGATTTGGTTTTCAATATGATCTGGTTAATTATTTATATTTACGTAACGACGGTGGCATTGTGGAAAGAATGGGAAAATGGACGTAAAAACGCGAATCTGGTGATCGAATCGCTATTTCTCTTCATTAGGCTTTCTTTTTTATCGTACTCGGCGAGTCGAATCGAATTTAAGGTAGGTACGACCTTGTGAAAGGTACTTTTCGATGGCCTTGCAGTTGCCAAGCTATTTCTGAAAAAGTACCTACGTTATAATAACGAAAATATCAAATCCATTTACAGAGACATGATTTGCTGATAGAAATACGTAATTTCCATAGTTCGAAATTGAATCAGGCCTGCGTCAAAATAGTAAGTATATAATAATAGGTAGGTACGTAATTTATAACGCTAAAATTAAACTAGCATTATCCAGAAGTATAACTGTAAAAGGAAAAAAAAAGGAGAAATTTGCTATTATGCAAAAAATTAAAATAGTATGGTACCTACCTCACAGCTTAGCCATCATTTTTTTTGCCAAAAAACTATTTTAACGGATGGATTTTTCTTTAAACATAGAAATGTCTTTTTTTTACAAAATTCTTGCATCGAATGTGTCGTTATTTAACGTTTAGCTACATATAAAATTAAATTCATACTCGTGATATAGGCCTAAGCCTACAGATGACTATGTCAACAAAAAGCTAAGATAAACACTTAGTATTAGCATTTAAAATCCTTTACATTGTATCTGCGATGTACCTGTACGTTCATTTGCCATAAAAATAATGCAGTTAGGTAGGTAGGTAGGCACCTCTACGTCGAAAGTTAAATCTGCAATAAAATAAAACTGAAATTCGTTTCATTTCGTAATTAGAAAAAGAGACAGAATGCAAAAAAAAAAAAAAATTCACAATTATAAAGCAGGTTCATTTTCTAACAATTAAAAGGTGTTAGGCTGTAACCAGCACTAAGTACTTATAACGAAACAACTTTTTAATTATTTTTATCAATGAGTTTCGGCTCCACGTAAACCGTTGGTAAGTCATCTATTGGCAGGGCGTTTATAACGAAATCTGCAGCCCGTTAGTTTCCTGCTCGTTAGTGAATTTTTCAACCACATGAATCATGAAGATGTTGGTACCTAAGTATAATAATGAACCGAAAGTCCCAACCAAATACATCGTCATATTGGGTTGCGAATGTGAGGCGACAGCTGGTTTCTGGTTTCGAGCCAATTATCTTGCGGTTATGAGGCCAAACCCCAAATTATAACACCACGTAAACTCCTGATACAAATATGCGAGGGTAAATGGCCTAAATATGACGGATTGAAAAAATGAAAAGCAAAAGAAATCGAGGATTTTGATAAAAACAGGAAACAGCTGAATATACACAGTTCTATAATTTTTTCAAATGTTTCTCTAATTTTCGAACCCTAGTTATACGTACTTACCTCTCGCTGTTGATTTTATCAGTATTGACATTACGGTTGAAACTTTTTCTACGATAGTCTTTTTTTTTTACCAGACTACAAATAATTAAATTTTTGGAAAAAAATGAAACCGACTGTATGTAGGGACATAAAACATAATAAAACTAAAATGTTGAAAACAATTTTTCGAAGTTTTATAATAATAATTATTTTACAAAGTGAAATTACAACTAACCCAATTGCTGGCAGAAATGCCTTCTAAGTCACATGTTATAAATATTTACCTAATGTATGATTTTTGAACGAAGCAATGTAAATCCCTTCATATTAAATATTTCCCTGATGCAATTTCTGGTAAATTTAACATGAATTTGACAATCTTGAAATACATAGCATTATTATATCTATTCAAAACATTAGGAGGTTTTATTTGTTAAGAATGTTTAAATTCATTAGATGTGCTGTCAAAAACTATCCACTTTCCATTTGATTTCAATCAATTTCATATTAGGTTTAATGATAGGTACTTATGAAATCAACATTATATTAATACCAAAAGGTATTTCTGCCAGCCATTAAGTTAATTGTAATTCCACTTTGTAAAAAAATTACTATTATAAACACTGTTAAACTTGTTTTCAACATTTTAGTTCTATTATGTTTTATGTCCCTACACGCAATCTGTTTCATTTTTTTTTCTTCAAAAATTTAATTATTTAAATTATTGTTCATGAAGTGCAAAATTAAAGTCTTTAGCAGTTTTTCACAATAAGAAGAATTTACTCTAGAAGTGACAGATGATTGTTGATATTGTAATATTTGGACAAAACTGAAATTGATTTTCAGCCTATTGTTTTTTCTCAATTATGGCAATTCAAATGCATTTATTGGTCAACAACCAAATTCCAATCAGACGCAAGGAAAACAAATTCAAAGTTTAAAATCGATTTTAAATACTCTTAGATCTACTATATTGTACTATATTAATAATATTAATAGTAATAGTAATAATCATTTAAAAAAAAAGACATATTAAGAAACAAATGCTTTGATGTTCACACAATAAAATGTGGAAACTAAAGACTGAACCCCTTTTAGGGGCTACTGGTAGTTGAGGAATTAGTCAAATGAAATAATGAACGCCAAATTCGGACTCACAACCTCAAAGAATATATTTGGTGATGTATCATACATTAAAATGTGAAAACTCAACATTAACCCACCTTTGGGAACTATTGGGAGATGAAGAATTGGTCAAATGGAGAAATGAACACCAAATTCGGGCTCAGCACCTCAAAAAACATACTTGGTTATGTATCAAACAGTAAAATGTTAAAACTCAAAATTTTGCTGATGGAATGTCTGTATGTGCATAACTGAGGAAGGCTAATATAATACTGAGAGAATTGTATTATCTGAAATATTCATATAAACACAAGAAATACCGTATCCTAAACACTTTTGGATGATTTAATCAAGATGCGTTATTCCGTTTTATTTGGAATCGGAACTTGTGATTGGTCATCTTACTTTTTTGATGAAAAAAATTCCCAAATTTTGAATCTAATTTTTGGATTATCTATGATGAATTTTTCGGATTTCTTTGGCCAGTGTTACTCACCAGTAAAAATACCAACTTTTTGAACCTCATTCTTATTTTTACGATGAATATTGAACGCTACAGAGGGGTCCAAAATTTCATTAGATTGCCAGGAAACGGGTCAAACACAATATCTCTTTCTGACGCAGTCGGTAAAAAGGAGGGTTATCTTTTTCACTTGCGCAAGGAAATTGTTGGACCGATTTTCATAAACAATAAATCAAACAATTCGTACTGTATTTCGAAGTGTTACCGAGTAGGTATATAATTATTCAAATAAATAAAATAATTTCATCAAAATTGAATTTTCCAAGATTTTTTGCAGTTGAAATGCGTTTTTTGTTTTTATGCCCACATCAGACGAACGAATTCTTGCAACAAGTGCTGTGTAATGAAATGAAGATTAAAGTTTGCGGATTATTTTACATCAATATGTCATTCATGCACGGGGTCAGTGAGTAGACTATCTATTTTTTGGGCACGAATAGTACTACATGAGCGAAAAATTTCACTGAAATTATTTTCTAAAACAAGGCGGGGAGCTATTCCATTAAATATTACGCCATTTTAAGTCCGGCGTAGAGTCACTTCCAAATATGTCATATATAAGTATTACACATTACACATCATTCGACAATACACGTACCTAGTCGAAACACAGAATTATCCACCAATTTGAAGTTTGCTTAAACGGCTCAAGTGGCTAAAAGGACGTAAATCATTAAATCATTAATGTAACCGCTCCCAGAATACTAAAATTGGTCGTCAAAGACTCAGTTGTACGGTACCTTTACAGTCTTGTCGTTTGCCAGCTCTAAAATTATAGCATTAAAACGAAGTTATAAACGGGTCATTTTGAAACCTGAAGTAGTTTACAACAACTTTTAGTCACTGCTGAAATTCTTATATAATGACCAATTTTTCAAAGAGTAGTCCGGTAACCGAGAAGAAAGGAGTGGAGTACAGATTCTAAATATATCACTCAGAAGTTAATAGGTATCGAATGAATTACGAAAATTGTCGCAGCAAATATTGCCAACTACAACGATTAATGTGTAAAGAAAACCTAGGTTTTAAATCGCTTTATTTATCACTCGGGCTTATCTGATTGCACTTGATCGAAATCGATCGAAACATCAAAATAAAATATTTTAAAAAGGAAATCGGGTTTACCTATACACAAACCACTGTTTGCAGGTCATCAGTCTCTCAACCACATACCTAATCGTATTCATTCAATACGGACTAGGAAATCAATCATCCAAAGTTACCAATTCGACTAACTTAACAAAATAAAATGAAAATATAATATAATTTATTCATAAAATAACAATATATATATATATATATATATATGTAATAAATTAATTTATACTTGATAGCTAGCAACAAACTGTAATCAAACAGAAAAAAATGAACTATTATATCACATTTGGAATACTTATTAGAACTTAGATTATTTTTCCAAATTTTATCCTCCTCTCCATAACGTTTGAATAAATTAAATTTGTTTCTACAATATAAACAAATTATAAATGAAAAAAAAATTACTCGCGTTATTCCATCTCGTTTTTCTCTGAAGTTGATATGTAAACTTATACGTCAAACAAGATAAAAGACTTGCCATAATATTTTTCTATTTTTGTATAGGTATGTGTGTGTGTGAGTGTGAGTGAAACAAATAGGAACCGAGAAAGACGATTAATAATTTATTTTTTTGTTTTTGCGACGAAAGTCTCAGCATCTATCCACCTAATCACTACGTCATACAAACCCCAAGTAAAAAGGTTCTTTACCATAAAGGTAACTTCGAAATTTGGGAATAACCGGCAACAAAATTGTATGAACAAAATAACGAATAATAGAGAAATGAAGCTTCTATCGTACCCTTCAACAGACACATTCATTTCTTCCTAATCAAGTTTTATATCGAAACACAAAGGATGATGAACTGTGGTGACAGACAACGCGTGAACAACAACATTGCCAACTTGCAAACGGAATTTTACCACAATCTCTTTCAACATTCAAAAAACAAAAAAAAAACAAAAACAAAACAAAAAAAAAAAAAAACACCTCCAATTATCATAACCTCGTGATTCAGTGTACCCCGCAGGTACCGAACATGCGCTATCGAAGATGAAAAAAAATTTAGAGACAAGTAGCAGCGAACGATGAAAGTGATTTCGTCAACAGCTAAACTGTTTAATCAAAAATGCCTAATGCTAAGTGTTTTACGTAGACGATATCGACTAAAGGAGCGATTTAGCAAAAGGCAAAATTCTAAATTTTTAAGGCACATTTAGGCCGAGCGAACAAAAACACCGAACACAACAAGAGAATTTTTCATGCTCGTTCAGCATAAATGGCTGTAGAACAGACAGTTACAACATCGTTCGCACAAAACAGAAAGTTCGCACAAAACAGAAACGAACAAAGTTTGCCACCGGAGCTGGACTAAACTGCGATTTTGGTGTTTAGCTGATGAAAGACTAAATAGGTACTAATTCCATATTTTCTTCACTGATTCTTGATAAATATTTGAAAGATATTCAAAATGGATGGGTGGCAGTATTTTTCACGGGTGGTTGAATGTCCGAATTTGCCAAATGTAAAAAAACAAAACAAAAAAAAAAAAAAACACGCATAGCCTATTGAAAACCTTCCTATTTTGAAGTGGAATTTCTTTAGCATCGCTAAAGAACCTCTAAGATGAGTAAACGCATACGCCAGTTTTTATCCAATTTCGACTGTTTCTTTGCACTTACATGTGATTTCAATGGTCAGTAGCAGAATCCACAATCATTCTTCTCAATTATGAATTATTTTAATCACATGAAATAAATTAACTGGATAATTGAAAAGAATTTCTCATCGGATTATTGAATTTAAATTGATGAATGAGACGAGAAAATGAAATTACCGAAATCACATATAGTTTTTTCTGGACAATTAATGGGGTATGCGTGTACTTGTTTTAGAGAGTCACTGGTATAGATAGGGGATTATAAAATATTTATAAAATACAGGCATATCACACCCGCCATTATGTTCCTTGGTCAATTTGAACAAAAATTGGTCCAAGATGTTTACATTCGGCATAAAATATCTATACTTTCTTCAGTGATCTCAGTAGTATCCATAAATATACGCGGTTTATTGCAGAAATATTGATAAAAAAGGTAACCTGATATTCCACTGTTCTTCCATTGAAAATTGACAAATTTTCATCTAAAAATACGTTAAAAACTGAAAAAAAAATTTGCCTTTTTTTTGCAGAACTGGTAATTATTTATTCAACTAAGTCCTTTTCAATCAGAAATTATACTCTTGAAACAAAGGGAACCCATAAACCATAAAAATAGAAAAAGAACAAAATGGCGGGTTTGGTATGCCTGTATTTTGGAGTTGTCTTAGTATAGGCAGTAAACTTTTATGGCCTTGACATAACGAATTCGACAACAAAAAGCGTTACCAACCAAAAAAAAATTAGACGTAGTGGAAGGAGCCAATAATAAGGCCCAATACTGGCTAAATTAAATATTTGACATAGGTGAACTGAACAGAGAGGCACTTTTTGGTTTTTTTTTAATATAGTAAAAAGAAAAAAATAGGTTAGGTTCGCCTTCAATATAATAAAAAAAAAAAACGCTTTTGGAGCGCAAAGTCCCCAATAAAAAAGGGAGTTTTGGATTTTTATCTATTCTCCTTTTGTAGTTTATTTTGTGATACATTAGCGGGTATGTTTTTTGGGGCGCTGATTTCAAATTTGACATTAGCTATTTTATTCAACCCATTCCTCGACTATTAGGGGTTTCAATTTTGATTTCTCATATTTTGTTGGGTGATACATCAACTGATAAATTTTTAGAGTGCTGATTTCAAGTTTGGTGTTCATATTTTCATTCAACTAATTTTTCAACCCTTGGGAGCTTCAAAAGGAGTCCAAATTTTGACTTCTCATATTTTGTTGCGTGCATCAGTGGGCATACTTTTTGGGGCACAGACTTCAAATTTGATATTCATTTTAAAGATTACTTACACGAATTCAGAGGTAGTTCAGCAATATTTCGTAAGAAATTTCACTTCCACCGCGTGTCTCATGACACACTTTTTTTTTTTTCAAGTCTGCTTGTCAAAAGTATTCGGATCTGCCGACTCTTCTCAAAACTTGCGAATCTGCAAACTGATTTTTTTAATTTGGGAGTGACTCCACCAAAACCGCATAGTCGAGATGTTCCTGATGGTTGAGCTGCGATTTATTACAGAAATAATAATAAAAACTGTACTAAATGTTCTACGTTCCTTCAAACAAAGATTGACAAGTTTAAAAAACACTTCAAGTTCCTCAAAAAAACTTTGGTACTAATTTATTAAACATGTTGATTTTCAGCCAGAAAATATTCTGAAAATAAGAAGGCCCAATAAATACTTTTCAAACAGAAAAGAAACAAACTAACGGGTCGTACGCAAAAATGGAAGGTACCAACTTAAATGAAATTCGATAGGTATCTACTTACGTAATACCGGTTTTATTTTTTGTTCCTCATATATGAGTACAGGTGAAACCAGTAATCAAGTCTCATGAAAGTAAGTATAAAAATCGTTCTTACATACGACCCTTAAAATCACTTTATCAGAGCGGTATAATAGGCAAATATGCTCTTACACCATTTCGTGAGTAAAAAGGTTTATGGGTCAGTTCATTTAATAAGACAATCGAAGTTTTGTTTACCTCATTTTTTTGATGCTGATGTCTTTCTCTACCCCTCATCTGAAAGAATTGTCAATTATTACAATAAAATTAATTTCCAAAAAATCGAAGTAAATTGTACATCAAATTCTTTCCATTTTTCTATAAAAGTATATCTGCGATAAACCTTTTCCACACACAAAATGGCGTATGAGTACACTTACTTAGTACACCGTTTTAACCATACGAATACAAGAGTCAAGAGTGAACACTTCTAAACACGAAGGAAATGTGCGACAAACTGCTACAGCCACGTTTATACCCAAAGAACAAGAGAACAATGAACGTTATTTTTGTTCGTCTGGAGTAAGAAACCATTAAACAAACAAATAAGAATGAAGGAATTCGCAACCCGTGCGGAGAGCAACGAACATCATATAACCTCGTGATAATAAGAAAAGATCGAACAACGAATGTTCATTCGTTGTAAACGCATCTTTACGCTTTCTGACCATTCAGCCCAAACGAATTAGTATTTGACGAACATTCTTAGCAGTTTCCAGCAAACTTTCGGCAAAACATTCTTAGCAGTTTCCAGCAAACTTTCGGCAAACAGCGTTGAGAGCTGTTGAAAAACATAAAAAACATTCATTCCGGTTTATAGAGCAAATTTTGGAAGAGAGGAAGAATTAAGGGCAAACATGCTCTCGATGATCTCGTTCGGTATAAACGCACCTTAACAACCAAAGATTTTGTCCAGCTGCTTCGCACAATTGCATACAAATATTCTATTACGTAAAACGATCGTTATAATTCGAATGGCGTTAGGTAGGACACACGAGGAATTCCTACAGCAACACCGAAACACAGAATGTCAAAAAAAGAATCGATTTTTTCAACCCACCAAAATCGGGCCAACGTAGGCACCAAGAGAGGTTGATCGTTGGAATGTTTAATCGTCTAAATTTCCAAGACGAAAACAACGTATAAAAACAAAAGAAATAAGAACTAAACGGTAAACGAGGTGCGTACTCTCGACAAAGGTTAAAAAAAAACTGAAGAATAAATATAATACGAAAAGGTTGATTATAAGAAAAAAAAGGCTAATTTACTGCGTCAAAGAAAGAAAAACAAAAAAAAAATTAACGCCGGATACTCGGAACAATATGCTGCTTTTAAGACGTCAAGGTCGTTGGACTAGATTTTTAAGCGGTTAATGAGAGTAATAATTTTCAATAGAATCGAATGCTAAAAACTGGCAGTTTTTTGACACTACGTGCCAGCGATCAAGGGGAAAAAAAAGGAAGGAAAAAGGAAAAATAAATGAAGATAAAATAAAACTATCGCAGGTACCCTAAATAAAACAGCATTAGTAGGCTAAACACAGATAAAAATGATTATATATCACGGTACGCTTACGAAATACGATGTACAATATTGATTAAAAAGAGGGATATTTTTTCGAATACAAATATTCCTTGAGAATGGTAATTTGAGCTTAAGGTTTTAGAGAAAGCGACCTGCACGTAAATACGTCAAAATAATGACGCGTACAAACTAAAAATTAAAAAGGACGACCAAAAATGAGACAAAAAAAATTAACAATTAATTAATCGATAATTAATACAGAAAATCCTACGATGCAGGTAAAATTGAGTAGGTTCAACGGAATACGTATTTTTTTTCATTTTTTTTTTCGCCTTAAATGCGTAAATTGAATTTTCTGCACCCTCGACCCTCGAATATGCCGTTCTGAACACGACGAGGGGAGGGGGCTGTTAACAGGAAGTGAAACAGAATAGAAAGGGATATATCTTAATATCACATCATGTGGAGAGCCGTTGGTGGTGACTATCGAACGTTATTCGATGCTCTTACGACGAGAACAAATACACGAATTAAAAGAATTAGTTAATCCGATACGAAAAATATTCTAACAAAAAAGTTTAAAATAAAACGCGGGATTTGTTAGGCCGAATTCCTTTCAACACAATATAATTCTACGAACAAAACTGAGGATAAATGGCTCCTCCAAATCAATTCGAGTATTCAAGGATGGTGGATGACTGTCTAGCTTCCTCATGTTCATACACGATACGGGTAATCTGAAGATGAAAAAACAGAAAAAAAATACATTATTGGGATTAACAAACGAGAAAACAAATTGGTTAATTAGTGTTCGTGCTTGAAGAAAGAGTCCTGGCAGTCAGTCGACTAATTTTGAGGGAAAAAAAAAACAACAACAAGGAAGGAGGTGTGACTATATCATTTCACGATAGTCTAACATCACGTTATGTTACTATTGATGGAGGAGGAGGAGGAGGAACATCACATTCAGTACTTAACCAAATGAGGTTTACCGAGTAAAATATAGTATTTCTCCACTTGTAACAATTTTCATTCTTTTTGAAATGAGCTAAATGTGAATCTATTTTGTCTTTTTTCTTAATTTTTTTTATTTTTCCAGGAAGGGCTGCTTTACAGAACGAAACAGTACTACCTTTCAGTGCTTTTCATGCGTTGCCATATTCCGATAATATAAGAGCTTAACTACTGAGAATTTTCTTAAGACCTGTGGTCTGTGACGTCATTATTTTCTTTATTTTTTTTTTGTCGTTTCACATTAATCGGCAATGTTGACTGTTGCGGCGTTGAACGATTTTACCAGGATTTTACAAAATTTTAATTTAATGTCTCCGAAAAATTTCTGATTTGAACTGAAACTAATCGTTCTGACTTTTTAGTTCTGGATAACTTCGATTGTTCTGACGAAATTCAACTTATTATTGGATAAATGATAATTACTTATTGCTTCATCAACTGCATTAAATTCAAGAAATTCAATATCCCATAACTTTGAACGAGGCATTGAAAATTTAAATATGTAAAAATGAATATCTCTGTTGTGAATTCAAAGCACATAGCCTTGGACAATAACAGGGTATATACGAAGAAAAACATTAGGTACCCACAGTTCTCAGGATTTCAGGAGTACAAAACTAATTACCTATTCTTTCCATATTTGATCAAAGTTATCAAGAAGAATTGCATAAGAACTGTGAGTTGTAGAGAGCTGAAATTTAGTAGAGACATCGAAGTATATTAGTTGAAGATTCTGAGAAAATTTGGATAAAATCTTTCGCATGGTTTTTGAGATTTTTCTGAAATTCCACAACTAAGTTGAAATCATTTTACATAATCTGAGCAGAATTACAGCACTATCTCAAAAATCGTATGATTTAAGCCAAATTTTCACAGAACATTAAACTAACGTAATTCAATGTCTCTGCAAAGTTTTAGCTCATCACAATCAATACTTCTCTGCCAATTCCTCTCAATAACTTTGAATTCCTCACAAGTTTTCACAATTTTAATGGCTTTAGCATCAAAAATCTGAAATCAAGTTTTTGTTTCGCAGCAGTAAAGTTGATATAAATCGGTATAAATTTACCTAATTATTGCATCTTTCCAAAATAATGTAATTTACTAAAATTTTCCAAACTTCTCATTCGTCCATTTAATTCCAATATAATTTGTAGTTTCCCACTATTACAAATACACACCTTGAAATAAAAAATTCCAAACGCGCAAAAACGTGTTGAGTTATAGAATGTTTATCAATTCATTACACTGAATCATTCTCAATGATATCGTTTGAGAAAGGATGAAAATTTTATACAAAACGTGATATCGTCATGAAGATAAATAAAACTTAAATCATGAAAAAACCGTTAATAAAAATAATGTTATCACAGACCACAGCCTACGAAAACGCTCAGTATTGAAGCTCTCATGAAAATAAGGGAAGGCCTTTTGAATAATACTTTCGATCGTACTCTATCGTAGTTCTTCATATCAAAATTCGGCACCCTCCTATAATCTGAGAATGCCGTCATCACTCTACAGGCGGCTGTTCGAATCGCAGACAAAGACTATATTTTTACATAGCTACTTATTTTATTGCTGTAGAAAATTAATAGACTATAGGCTATTTTTAAATTACGACTTTGAGACTGATTTGTTTCATTAGATGCATTATTTATATTTTTTTATAAAGGCACATTTAATTACTTCAGTCACTGGTTCACTTATTGCATTGGTGGTGGGATTTTTCGACATGCAAGGAGGCTGGTCCAAGGTATGACACTTTGGGGGCGATGACGATGGGCGGGAGAAGCAGGTGGCGCTTTGTCCCACCCCCTGGAGGTTACCCTGCTGTTGTCAACACACAAAGTGGCAGGCCTTGGCCAAGGCCCCCTACATCATCCGAAAGAAGAAAGATCCCTCCGCTGGTACTACGCCCTTTGCCTCTCGATGCCAGCAAACACGTGAGAAACATTGAAAAAATTTAAAAAAAAAAAACTAATATTACATTTTATTGTGCAAAAAAGAAAAATAAAGAAAAATATGCAAAACAAATCAGTGATGTTCATATGCATCTGGAAGTACTTCCAATGAACGACTCTTTGAGAGGAATGATTCCAAATCATTCCAATTGGTAGAAGGAACTAGTTCCATCATTTTTCTTCATTTTCATTCATTCATTCATTTAGTTCATTCAATTTATTGTGTAATTTGTAGGCGCAGTTTTACTTGATTACTTTTAGTCTAGTGTGTGACTGAGTATAATGTTATCAACTTATCCTTCCTGCACGTATCAACACTTCCTTATTTTCATTCTTTTCTTTCCTTCCATTCTAATACTGATTCAAGGATGTCTGATAAGTTCTTGAAACTGGTGGAACTAAAAGAATTAATAATGAAGTACTTCCAAGAACTACTTCCACTCCTGAAATCGGAGTGGTGGAAACAGATCCATGGAAAGAACAAAAATTCTCATCAGTAAAACAAATCACCATGAGAACAATAAAAAATAAAATAAATAACTCCATCGTCTACATTCTCGCGGAGAGCATGGCCGCCTCCAGTAAATCGGGACGAAAAGTTAAATGACGGCTTTGTTGATGGAGGAGGCCAAATGAAGATAAGTTAGGTTAAAAACGAGTTTTTAAAAAATACGCTTTTATAAATTGAAGAAAAAAATAATGGCAAAAAAGAAAACAAAATTTCTCACTTTTTTTTCCGAGACAGAAACGAACAAAAATTGAAAAAACAACTGATAAAACGTATATAAGTGTACGTGTGCGCGTGTCGCAACACATGAAAGCAGCGCTGGAGTTGGTCATCCGGTGTATTTCAACAAATTGAGTGAGTAGAATAAAAGCGTATAAGAAAAACAGACAACGGCTGAAAAACACTGAACGGTAGTAGAGATTCGTTCTAGCGTGGTGTACACTGGAAGCAAGTGACGTAGTAACCCATCAACATAAAGAGGATTCTACGCTATGATAGATAGAAGGGATAGAATGAATGGGTAATTGGGACTTGACATCACTGTGTCACGCTAGTTTCGTTTGGTGATAAGTAGGCTTGAAAACGAGATAAACATGTAATTTTTGTTTTTTCTCTCTCGTTTTTTCATTGATTTGTGCATTTTTATCCCGTTTTCAGAGCTTTAAAAAATGACCACCAGATTTCAACTACTCTGATGTCGAGTCCCTACAGAATTTTTTTCCCAATGATACAAGAGTTTAAAACAATTCATTGTGGAGTGATGGATTTACATTCTAACAGAAAATCACCGTATTCTAGAACGTTTCCTCAACTTAAGTTAATTAATCACTGGTTTCATCAGGTTTAACCGATACTTATACGTGGAAACCACAGATAAGATATTACTCAAGTATCGGATCTTTACTTCAGTATCGTTCTAGAATACGGGTGTATGCAGTTCGAGTTGGCGATACTGGAATTATGAGAATGAAAGGGACAAACGTATAAACTGGATTACACAAAACCCACTATAAATGAAATTATTTTCAAGAATTACCGGCCCAAATCTTTTTTTTAACGACGCTCTGGCTACGTGGCCATTTTATCCAACGTCTGGACGATATATTTGATGTTAGTGGGGAAGAGTGGGGTGGTCAAGATCCGGCAGCCAGTCGTCTACCAACATGAATTTTTCAATCACATCCTGGAGCATCAACGGAATCGAAAGGAAGAGACTACCATTTTCGGTTGGGAATGGGAACCTTTGGATTGTAAAGTCAAGCACATAATCCAGTACGCCATTCAGATCACTAAAAGGGAACTTGATAGAAAAATTTTATACACAGAATGTTTCAAAAGAGCCACTTTGGCGACTACATAAATTTAGTTTTGTACGGAATGGCATAAATTAAATTTTACTGATCAGGTGAACCATTTTTTTCAGTCCGAATGCACCTTAAATATAAATTAAAGGTCAGAGTGCCCCGAATCCCCACGGTTTCTTTGAAATCTGTTTCTATACGAATCGCTCTATTTGTTGGAATTCAAGAAATAAAAGAACCATGTCTGCTTAGTAACCATTACATTTTCCTGTATAACCGACTCCATTTTGGAACGACAAAAAAATATAAATTTCGGAGGTTAATTTAATATTTCCTTAAGGTAAATTGTACAATTAGAAGTCGGGCTAAAACGTTTTTAATTTTATTTGAAAATAAACAATATAATTATAAAATACTGCTTTCATAAAAAAATACACCAGTAAGTTTAAAATGATACTATTTCTAATATGGCCAATGTCGAGCAGGTATAATGAACGGATGAAGAATAGAATTGAAGCGATACGTGAACAGACGGTACAACCAAATTCCTCAGCCTCAGTGCGATCGCCCTATCACATTTCACTATACCAAAATCACTCATCAGAAAACTAGACCATTAAAATATTTTGTTTCATAACTCTAGCCAAAAACGAAATTTTGTTTAGGTTTCCTAAAAAAAAAAAAATCCCTCCTCAGTACATTATTTCAATTGCTCAGCGCGGGGGTATGTAAATAATGCGAGAGCTGTGATTAATTTTATTTTCGGACGGATTTATGCGAATGACCCTTAAAAATCGGTACGCGACGATACGCAATGTACAGCACTAATACTTTTAGAGCAATGAATTTGTTCATTCTCTTCTCTCAATCCGTAAAACTGTTGATTACGTTAGACAGCTCATCTCATGCTCGTTCTTTTTATTAAAGCATACACTAGTAATGTTCATACGTTGAATTTATATTGAAATTAACACTTCTTTATTCGCGATGAGATTTCCAACAAGACGAAACATTTCAGTGTAATGTTTTTCGGGGAAAAGTGACGAGTTAAACGGGCAAAATTAGGACGTAATCTTTACCAACGAATTTCTCACAATCCCATGAATGATATACACGAACTATACGGCAACATGAAAAATGAGAAAGAACTGGAGCAGGAGCCAAATAGGAAAGAAAAAGGTAAAAATTTTCATTAAACCGTTTCTGCATCTCCCAACTTTTATCTCAGATATACCCACAAATTGTATAAGGTACTGATCCAAAATTTCGAACACATTTATTTACTGAATGTCTGAACCTATCCTTTCTCTCGGCGCTCCAGATTCGAGATACGTAATTTTTAACATGTACTTAGTACCACAAAAAGTGCACTAAGATATCGTTAACAGCAGGTTTTAAGTGAAAACCAACAATTTCTTTCCATGCCTGTCTCTTTAATGAAACTTGGTACATAAGGTGTGACCTACACCAACCGTTTACCGAAATATGCTAACCATTTTTGGAAATACGCATTAGTACCACAGAAAAGTGTTAAGCAGCGTCTACTTCACCCCATTAGGTGCCAACCTACTAGTGCTGTCCAACGTACCGCCCACTATAGAAACAATTTCTGACAGAAGAGGTTTACATTGCATGCCGATTTGACGGAGTTGGTACAAAATATGCGTACGCAGTAACTTCTCAAATGAGATGATTTTACAATGGTCAGAAAAAGACAGACGTCCGAAAATGTGACAATTCGAAACAAGAGTCGATGGAAAAACGAATAAACATTTAACTGTCAGAAAGCGTTTCGAACGTTCTAGAACTAACACCAATTTATAAATACTATACACACCATTACACGTACGTCAGTGATACTTACTTTTTCGAGTGAAAACCGGTAAATAAAAACTTACAGGTGAGTCTGGAAAACAAACAAACACATTAATGAGAAAAACCAAAAAGAAAACAACAACAGCACGAGCCACAGACGAATTCGGTGGATTTGTACAAACAAAAAGCGATGATTGGGCAAACAAATGAAATTTATGGGAAACATGCAATATGAAATAAAAGTGTTAGGGAGCGGATGAGAAACGATGGCAACAACAAGTAACGAAAGTATTAAACCACCTTAATGGATCAAAAAATAACTGCTAGTGACTTCAGTTCCCTTCAACTAATACTAAACTGTTTGTTCATTTATTGTTGGCAACATAAAATCTTTGAAAAAGGTCAAAATTAATGTGACAAAGGCATTTTGTCATTTCATAATTTTAGGAATTTAGGTGAACGAAGTTCTCTAAACATTAAAAACCGACTAAAATACAATTCACCAAATTTTTTCAACTCTTCAAAGAATTTCAAATTTAATAAAACTGAGGCAATTTCAACCTGTAGGTTTTGTTGGTTTAGAGAATCAAACCTAGGACCTACATATTTGCCAACTACAAACAGTGAACTTGATCGCACAGCCATCTCACTGCAAGCTATAACTGGCGAATATATTTTATATCGGACAAGGTATGGCAGTTCCCACAAACTTCCCCCACAGAATTCCTGAAACACCTCTTACACCTACACGCACAGGCTTACACTACCTATATGGATTATATTTCCACTACATAGAGTGCTATCTATTGCAGACTTAAGTTAGGAAAGAGAGTTCTGAGTTCCGGAATGCACTGCTAGGATGTGTGCACATGAAGCACACATCAAGGATCATCAGATGTAGGTTTTGTCAGTTTTGAGAATCAAATTTAAGACCTACATATTCACCAGCTAAAAGCGGTGAACTTAACTGCATGGCCATCTCACCACCAGTAACTGACAAATGTATTTAATATAGAACAGGGTACGGCAGTTCCCACACAACCTTCCATAATTTGTAAATTTTTGGGGATAAATATCAAGTGTTGGAGGGTTTTTCCATCTTTTAGTTTTGTTTTCTGAAATTCTTAAAGAGGAAACATTACCAATGACAAAATTCTTAAATAATGGTGAGTCTAACAACTAGAACCACTCATATTTAAAATAATTTAAGGTTTATGAAACATTTCCTTAAAAAATTGGATATTATGAGGATTGGGGAAGAGGAAAAAAAAGGTTTCAAAGTAAAATAACGAGGGTTGTAATAAGTAATTAAAACTTTTATTTTTTTCCTCTACATATCTAATTCGTCAATGGGATTGTCTCAGATGGTTGAAATTTAAAATATGGATGGATATAACCTTCTAGTTTTTAGACTCATAATTATTTAAAAATTTCATCAATCACAATTGTTTTTCTCCATTAACAAATCACTACATAAGACACTACTGCAAGTCGGTGCATTTTAAATCAAAAAACACCTAAGCACCATCGATATTATTCGAAAAAATAAAAACGAAATTGAAAACGCCTCTCCTTGGAAATCTATGAAAGTCAGAAGGATTGGGTAAAGTTTATTCATCTGTTTTTCATTCACAAAATTATATTGACAAAAAATGAAGATGAGTCCGAATACTTGTGACATTAATTTTTACTTTTTTTGAAGTTTTTATTAGACAAATAAAATTACAAATCATAAAAAGAAAGAAAGTTGAAATGAGATGAGGCTTTCACATTTTATTTTACGCTATAATAATTTCAAACGATACTTCGTTCAATTAGGACATTTCAGCTCAATTGCATTATATCACATTAAACGGTGAAGACAGTCACGTAGGTATTTATAATTTAGTCATAACTCGGTTACAAGTATAAGCTATGCGAAACTCACTTAACTCATTTAAACACGTAGTAATAAACAATCTCTTATTCGGTTTTCCACAATTAAAGTTATTTGATGCAGGTAACTTTAACATTCCCCTCAACGTTCGAGCACATTTTTCTTGTCATAGATTTAATAAAAACTGGTCTCCAATTTTTATTCAACCTTATGCACCAGTTTTCTCCAGAGCATCGAAGATAAATTTCGGGCCCGGGGGAATAAATTGAAGTTCTTTCTCAGTGCTATACAGGATTTACTTCAGAAGACGTTTATAAACTGAGAAAACAATCTCGTGAACGGAATGACCGAAAAAAGTTTTCAGGTATTTCTTTTATTCTTGAACATGTTTCAATATTTTTTCGGAGCTTTGGAGGGTTAAGATCCAAAACCAGCATAGATACGGGCCTGATGCCCGATTCGAACTTTCAGTTGAAAATTGCTCTTATTTCGAAATTTGTCCCAAACGGGCCCTCTGAAAAATACTGGACACGGTACCTATGGTATCCTTTCCTCTTCCCTCTCCGAGGCCATGGTTTTCCTTCACGTTAGAATGTTTGCAAGTATTCATATTCTTTTCACTAATATAAGATACAGATTACACACCTAAGCCGTTCAAACAAAGAGAATTGAATTCAAGCGACTGTTTTGGTCGACAAGGTGTTTGAACACTTCCGTAACTCTCTGTATGCAAGTGTTTATCATCCCAAAACATATATTATTCACTCTCTTGCCACGGAAAAGGAGTTAAAAAATTAGTGTAGCCAAGATGTTAAATTAATAAACTTATATCAAGACGAACACGACGAAAAAATAAAGATAGGGATAAAAACAATCAAACTACGTATTCCTGGTTTGTGCGTGCATGTTTTCGATTTCGCATAAGAGGGTACCAAGTTTCATGTAACCTTCGAATTTTATAACCCTGTAGCAAGCTGCCGACCAAAAAAAAAAATTTTTAAATAGGGATGATCGAGTGCACAACTTACAACTTCGCTGACTTCGTGAGATTCTACTTCGTGGCACGAACTATTGTTTACCGCGGTAGCGCGGGCGGATTCAATGAGTATTTTCTTTTGACTGATAATTTCGGGAGGGTGACTCATGTCGTTGGAGCTAGTCCGCTCACGATTCGTATCCTTCACCACTCCACGAACTGGTGTAGATGGCCAACCTAAAAGAATGCGCGCTAGAGGTAAATGTTTCATTAATGTAATCGAAGAGTGAATGAAACAGAGGATGGTAAACGAGAAATATTTACATCATCTTTCGCACGTAACGGATAAGATAATTAATATCGTGAAAAAGTACAAAAGTAACCCTCTACCTAATACGATTAATCACACGCTTAATTTTTAGGTTGGAGGCTTTAGCAATATTATTGTTTAGTCAACTGTTGCCTCATTGGAACTCAATCTCTGTCAGTTTCGTTCACAATATCTGCGAGAAATTGAGGCCTAATAAGGTATCATGTACGTCTACTGCAGCACTTGACAACCGTAACTACAAAACCTTTCTCATTTGATAAAATTAAATTATCAAAATCGAGAATTTCGAATGCGAGTATCGTCCTAATGAGCAAAATTTACTACATTCTGCTGCGTGAGATTAGATTTTGAGGAATTGAACTCCAATATAGCAACTGAAATGCAAAATTTACCACTCTTTCAGACAGGATTTCAATAATTTTAGCATATTTTTCCGAGGAAAAATACACAATGGAACTTTACTCCGCACGAAAGAATAATTTTCGACCGAAAGACTTCCAATTTTGAGTTAATAAGTCAGGAATTGTTCTTTTTTTTTTTTTTCGCAGAATACGTTTTACGCCTCACAATACTGAGAAAATTGTCACAAAAAATGTTTCAAAATGCCCTGTTTGACTTGACCGCTACACTCCTCAGCCAGGGAAGCTCCATGAAGGCAGGGGAGTCGGTGGTAAAGTCCACTAGAGAGACTTGAAGCGATTGGAGCAAGAGAAACAAAAAGCCTGCGGCTAGAGTCCAAGAGGCAGATGCTTCTCGGTTTATGGAAACGTATTCTATGCCTTTAATTCCGCTAAACATAAATGTGATCTGAGGAGTACAGGCCCGCTGATAAAGAAAAGGGTTATAGGTTGATGGAAATTAATCCACCACAAAGGTAGGTAGGCGAACTGAAAGGACTGATGGAGCGGACACCATTAGGAACGCTGGGGGTCCGGGGGTGAAGCACCATTTCTTGTTTGCCAACAACATACATGCTTTTACAAATGAAAGTAATATATTGGTAACACAATATGTCATTCTAATATCCTAAAACCTTGTATTATTTAAAGAAAAAAAAAAAATCATGTGATAAAAAACATATTAAAACATTAAGACAAAATATATAATAAAGAAATTTAAGGAAATTATATTAGATTGAATGATATACAATACACCGATATCATGGTAATATTTGCCCCAAATTAAGAGAAGCTTAATAAAATTAAATGAGTCTTGAAGGAAAAATATGAAAAATATTACGTTAAAGATGAAAAATTTTACGGAAAATAGAATTCCATCGATATTGATAGTAATGAAAAACAAAATTTATCCAAATTTGCATTCCTGTGTCGAGGAATTAAGATATGCAAGAGAAACTAGACTCATACGGTTGTCAATAGATGCACATGATTTATCTTGAGCGGCCGTCGGCAAACTGGCGCACTTCTTACATGCAATCGCAAAATTCCAATTAAACTGAGATTTAAAATGATGGATCACCATAAAATGCACTTCAGGATGAGGAATTTTTCCCAAACGGCGATACAAATAAAAATTTGGTTCATGTTGAAATGTTTAAAATCAACGGAGTAGTTTTTAAAACGCAGAAAACCCCAAACTCATTTTTGGAACATAAAAAGCGTTAAAATTTGGAAAAATAACTTCGAATCGTTCTCTAAAATTATCTACCTTAATTTTTATCCTTCATTCATTGGACTTCGGCTATATTTCCATTTTTCGCAGGGAATGGAGAATATATTAGATGTCGATGTGCAGGAGGGGGTAGAGCTTCAGAGAGGGAGCGAAAAGGGTACCAAAAGTGCCGGGCCCGAACTTTTTCAGAGGGCCCGGAGAAGCCAAAATATTGAAATAAATAGCAATTTTCATGTACATATTTAAGGAGGGTTTTAAGACTTATCCACAGGGAGGTTTTGGATTGTCAAATTACCCAAAGTTAACAAAAAATACCTAAAAAAAAAGAAAATTTTCGAAAAATGTAAAATTAGTTAGTCACTATAAAGTTATTAAAAGATTGTAATAAATAATTGTTCTGAATTACGTTCCTGTTGGTCCAAAATTAGGCTTTTTATAGGCGAAATAAAAGAGAAAATAGTGTTACCATACGACCGATCGCCAACAAAATTTATAGCAAGTTATAATATATCATAGTGAATATTTGTTTCAAATTTTGTAGCAATTGGTCGAAAATTAGAAATTTTATAGCCAAAACAAAATCGAAAATAGCCATACCGGAAGTACCGTACGGCTAATCCGCAAGAAGATCGATAGGTCAGGTCCTAGGCTTAGTACTAATGTTCTTTCCAAATTTCATGCCTATTAGATAAAAATAGCCTTTTATATATATATATGTATAATATCTACTATACAAAATTCAAAAACGTCCGAATTTCCATCCGCATTTATTTTTCCTACTTCTCATTGAGCTAGAAGGCTAAAATTGGCATGAAGGTGCATCAGTATCACATCTAAACATGTTTTTTTTCTTCAAAATTCTGAAAACGTGAAAGGGGCAACAGATATGGGCCAAAAACAATTTTTGAAGCAGCATTTTTGCTGCTGTCAATTGAATGGGTGACCGTCAAGAACTGTTTTTTTATTTTTTCTAACCGAATACGTTTTTATTGATAAGATTTCCTGGAAATTTTACTGACTGATGCCAATGTGCTGATAAGCGTAGACTCTCGATTACTCTAATTGTGATTTAGTTATCATTTTTTCACAGCCTGGCGAAGACAGGGCTGACGATTAGTATATACATAAATATATATATGAATTTGAATTATTAGTGCCAAAATTTTTTTTAAGTTATGAAACGAAAAACGCACCTACCCTTAACCCCAGGTCGTTCTATTATACCAAGATTAATAAGTAGATTTTCAATAGAAAACCTACTTTAAAATATTTTCGCTCGTTATTTTCTCAATTTTCTAACCCCCTCTCGAAGGTAAATTCTATAGCTAGCATTAAAACTGCAAGTTAGTGTATTTCCCCTAGGACCTGAAATTTTTCTGAGATCTTAGGAGGGGGATTGTCAGAATTCTGTGGCCAATGGTCTACGAGCATAAATTTTTTAATCACATACGGGAGCATCAATACAAACGAACCGAATACAACACCATTTTTGGTCCTGAATGTAGCATTGTAACAATAGCCGGTCTCGGATTCACAACCTTTCGATCACAAAGCAGAGCGCCTAATCACTGCTCTATGCAGATCCTGGTATTGAATAAAGGTGGAATCAGTGGGAAAATTGTTTCAAAATCTCACCCTAACGAAGCAATATTCATAAATGATATGAACTGTAATCAGAGTGTCTTCTAAACAAGAGCTCAATGAGTATCGACATATCTGTCATTTTTGACATTAACACTTCTTCAAACTTGGTAAATCGTTAATTTGATTTTAAAGGCGAATTGGGCGTTGCTCAAAGGTTAGATAAATGAAAAACACAAAAAAGAAAACAGCCATACAGGCAAAAACTAAAACTTCATCATCTACCAGAATAATAAAAAGTTTGTAATATGTATGAGACTCAAACGTAGTCCAATCATCAGGAAAAACAAGTTTTCACTTTTAAGAGTTCGATAGGAACATTTTGAAACCTTTTTCCTTTCCCTCTTATCAGAAATTTGAAATTTCTAAATCTTACGAGAAGCTCTGCTTCATTTATTAGATAAGAGGGACAAGAAAACCATCAAGGAATTTACATGGCATACTTGATGACAAATTTTATACCTATATCACCGCTACTCGAAGACTCGGTGAAACTAGGCGTTCCTTCGGTCCACGTTGGCGTACTTCCTTCGACCGAGGTAGGAGGTGTCCAAAGGGCTTTTCTCTGACCAGCTGAAAGATACACGCTGCTAGTGCCTCCGGATGCCGAACTATTCGAGCCGACACTCAACGTCGATCTGTGCTCATTATCCAACTCAAATTTCACATCTGAAACGCTGAAAAACAGTAAATCTTAGTTTCCGAAACTAAGACGCCTCTTATTCAAAAAATGACGAACATCACACAACTGTTATTAGAATTTGTAAGAGGTGATCCACTCCAAACACTAGACTAAGGGGTTTATCTTCACTTTCAGATTTACTCAAATTTTCTTTGAGGAATTTTTTGTTTTTCAGGAATTTCTCTCGCATTTCTGGTCATTTTCCCCGAATCCCCTTTCTCTATTCCAGTGGGCTCAAGTAAAGTGCCTATATTTTTCGGGATTTAAATTTTTCATAATACTTGATTAGCGACTGATATTATAATATTATCCTACTTGCTGGTCAGGAACTTAGTCCCCTGGTAGAACTGGTAGGACGCCAACATTATGATGGTGAATCAATGAAAAATCAGGTAGTTCCATTCTTTAAAGATTATTCACATCAAGCTAATTATTAAGCAAGTATTCAGCTACTTTAGTAGTTGCTACTCAACTACTCAACCAGCTTCGTTCTAAAGGGTACCAACTTGATACTAATTCACTAGAAGGCTATCAAGACCATGAACTATTGAGAGTTTAATTTTTGAACTTTTTCAGCCAGTAAAGCCTGACTCACACTTGGCTACTTTTCTAGCTACTAGCCAGCTACTTGGGGCACTATTCTGTTCAAAGTTGAAGTCACTATTCCATTTTAGTCATTTAAAGTTAACTTTAATTTGGCAGAGAGTCTTGTAAAAATCTCATTAGAATCTCATTTGGCAAACTCCCAAGTTTAAGTTGATTTTAAATGGTTGAAACAGTTTAGTAAATTCAACTGTCAACAGAGTAGTACCTCAACAGCCTGGCTAGTAGCATAAAAACAAGCCAAGTGTAAACCAGGCTTAACTCATAAAATAATGAACTGCATCAACTGTAATGTAAAAGAAGGATTTATCTTACTTTCTCCAATTTTTGTCGAATTATTATAGTTTTTACACGCCGAACAAAGTTGCAGAGTGAACTATTTATTTTTCTATAATACAGGTAACAATAATTTAGAAAAAAGGTGGTAATTTAATCACAAAATAAAATTACTGACTAGCAGCTATTTTAAACGTTTCATATCAAGAAGTTTACCACAAAACTAGTCAAACTAATACGAATACTATCCAAGTAGCTTCCAGCAAATTAGCTTACTGTGAACTGTGAACGATGCCTTATAACTATGGCTGTGAGAACCAAAGGCTGTGAGAACCAAATCCAAACTGATAAAATAAACAGAATTAAAATTCTAAGTTTATCTTTTTTTTTTTTGAACTTCAGTTGAACCGAATCTGAAAGAGTTTCAACTGAATTCGGGGCATTGACAATCGTGGATTTTATTTTTAATGGTTAATATGTACTTTTTTAATTTATCATTTTTACGTAAAATTTAGAATTTTTTTCTTCCCCAACGATCCAACGATTTTTACTCAAATCAGTTGGTAACCTCAACAAGAGATAGCGCAAAAAAACTTTTAAAGACAACCCAACCGAAAAGATATTTGTTTTCATTCTGGTTTACAAGAGTCACTAATTTAACACGGAAAGAACAGTTAAGCGGTATTTTTGTGCCTAAAACGATACAAATACAAAACGTTATTTCGTTCGTCCTTTTCTGGTGTTAAGCCAGTCGAGATCTCACGAGGAAAAAACAAGCTACATCGATAAACGATGTTGCAATAGGGTTTTTGCTTCACATAGGATGAATGATTATTCGAAAACTGTTCGATTAATCGATTACGTCAAACAATCGATTTTACCGTTTCTAACACCAACTTGTAAACCTAATTTTTTCAACACGCATTTATTTTAAGGTAGAACAGAAAACGTTTCTTCTGCAAAAGTCAATAAGTAGAATTTTCTTCACATATTTTGTCTGTTTCTTTTATAAAAATTTTGTAATTCTTTCCCAAGCCTGAATGATATTTGATTAATCGATTAATTTTGCAAAAATAAATTGAGCAACAAAAAATCGATTAGTTGACTAATCGAAGTAATCCATTAGTCAAACCAATCGATTGGTGCGCATCACTACCTTCACAATTGAAAAACAAAACATAGAACTAATTAAAGGAAAAGAAAAAGAAAAAAACAAGAAGGAAAATAATGGTGGTTTTAATAGGGTTTATCACTTCGTGCAAAAACCCTAAAAACTGCTCGATATACAAATTTTTGCCATTAGAAAATTAAAATTCGTAATTAAAGTGAAAATTTAGATTCGAGATTTCTCTTAAAAGGCAAGATTTGAAAGTAAGATTTCAAATCTTTTTCTCAGCAAGATTTTGGATTTGTTCCCTTACTCACTCTTGGCTTATTAGTGTATGAAATGTAGGCAAAATATTTCGAACATGAGCTACGGTTATAAAACATTTGGAGACACATTCAACACGCACTTACTTAACAGCATGACTTTGAGACTTCTTCGTTTTACTCGGCGGCGTCGATAAAATTGACGGTGAAGTGTTGGGCAACGACGAATTCGAGTGTCTTTTGCCCATCGAAATGGATGATTCGGACGCGACGGCTCGTCTCTCGACCACGTGATCTTGAATTGCTTCTTCGAATCCGGGTGGTGGCGTCGAACACGATGGTATTCCACCAGGCATGATGTAACCTGCACGAGCAGAGAAAAAAGAGTAATAATAAGAAAAACTAGCAAATATCGAACAAAAAGACGAAGCAGTAACGCATCTGTAAACCAAAAAAATACATTCAGAGGACTTTTTCGAAAACCGGTAAGTTTATTTTTTCATTTAGGATCGCATACAGTTGACGACGAAATAATTCTCCTTTAATGGCACGACATGCAAACAGTTTTATGAAGAGTACAGCAGAGCCTGGATGCGCTGGAAAGCAAACGGTTACAGCCAAAGATAGAATACGTTACATGCGGACAGATCGCTTCTGCCTCTTTAGAACATAAGACATTCGTTGTTTTTTTAGTAATTTATTTTTTAGTTTCCAATAATTTAATATTTCTATCTTGCTGTTCCATACAACTAACATTTTCCGTAATAAACGATGGAAGAGTCTCACGGGTAAAATAACCTTAACTGAAATTTCAACACTGTTACTTGAATGTCGCGGAAACGAACTTAAAAATGCAACGCTGAGAATAAAATTCGTTAAAAAACATTTTCATTGTTAGACCCTTTTTACCTAATAAATTAAACGGAAACTCGTAGGATTGCTACTCAAGCAAATAGTGAGCAGAGAGGATGGAACCATTTGGTTTACGATACCAGAAAAATTAGGTCTTCTTCAAAATGAAACATCTAGAAAGTGAAGAAATGTATTATTTTGCTCTATACAGTAGGTAACCCTTTTTTCAGTTAAAATAGCCAAAAAAGTTCGTTTAATTTATTAAAGTTCTTTAAATATTTGTAAGCCTATAATCGAAAAAATTCTATTTGATTTACGAAAGAAGGAGTATTAAATTTTTTCAGAAAATTAAATTCGTTCTGGAAAGCTTTTTCTCACAATTAAATGCACTTCAACACGTCATCTCACTCGATACATTTAATCGTAGTTTTTTGGCTAATTCTTGAAATACGATAAAAACATTCATGGTGGCCAAAAACGAACGAAGTTGTCACCAGAAGGAAAAGAAAAATTCGTTATTCTAATAAGCTTGACGCAGGTTCGCTTTCCATTTCCAAGAAGTAAAAGCAAAAAATACTTCAAACGACGACAGGGCACACTTATTGCGTTCCAAAATGGTCAAATTTTGTAGAAGATTCATTCGAGCCAGTTCATTAAGCATTCCAAAAACAAAGAAAAGTTTGTGATTTCAGAGAAGCGACGGTTGCGAAAGATTTAAAAATGCTCGATGACTTATCGGTTTTAAAAAATCGCCCTCAATTTCGTTTTTCTCGTTCCTAAAGACACCTTGTAAAGCATACAACACCTTTCGTAAATCCTTGGTAACGTTTGGTACGAATACCTCGCGGAGGGACTGGTGGTGGAGCACGTATATTACTAGGAGAACCAATACATGGGATGGAGGGACGATCTTTCAGTACAGAAGGATAAATGGGAGGCGAAACAGGGGGACTAGTGTGTTGAGAGAGCGGAGATGTAACTGTCTGGAGTACTGGTGAGGTTGATGTCCTCTCTGAGAGCAGCGTGCGTAAAATAAAACACAAAAATATCTCAGACAACGCTTAAGACCAACAATATTTGAACAAAAGCGAAACAAGAAATTTTACTAGGTACTTAACATCCAGCAAATAATATTCAAGTTACCATTGGAATCTGTTTCCGGATCGAAGGATCGCAGCACTGATCTGGAGAAACTTTTGCGTTTCGATGGCGAGTGTTTCAAGGCTATAACACAAAAAACAGTCACATTAAAATGAGAATACGTGATACGCGTGCTCTATCTTTGATCTGTACGTCTAATATAGAACATGGAACTACCATAATACAAACCCCATGATATTATAATAGATCAACCTGAAGCATGAGGTTTCAAAATATCTAGATACCATCAAAGCTTCGAGGTATAAAATAATAGAACGAGTCACATTTGAAACGAACCATAAAAAGCGAATATTAGTATTATCAGGGAGTTTAGACTTTGTATTAAATAAATAACATATAAATTAATACCGGTCAAAATACTTGTATGTTAATAGGACAAAGTTGTGTTTCTAAGTTAATGAAAAAAGGATCAAACTGCCAGGTGGCACTGAAATATATTTATCGCAGATATAAATGATGTTTATAATAAGTTGCAGCTAAACGAAAAACAATCGGCAACAGTCTACTCTACAAATACATATAGATATATGAACAGAGCAAAATGAAAATTGAAATGATGATAAATAAAAGCAATGCTCAAAATTACTCAAAAACACGCAAGACTATGAAAACGTTTTGAAAGAAACACGACTCATAAATTATATTAATAAACTCAAAACAAAATATCATAGGTCTGAAGTGCGCGTACGCACATACACGCGCATAGAAGTTAAAAAGCAGTGTAAGTATAAAACAGCTGACAAGTTAAATAAAAAAGGCACGAATAACAATCAATGGATTATGAACAATATGAAAATAATTAATTGATTATTAGTAAAGTTATTCCGGAGATTTTTTTTTAAAAGTCAAAAATCGAATTGAATACGAGCACTTAATGAAGAGTGTTGCTGTTTGGCAGCAATCAAAGAAGAGGCGCTGAGGTCATTTTAGAGAAGAGGAACAATAGATAAAAACAGAAATTTCTGTGGAAACACGGAGTACCAACACATTGACCACAATGGATATGGAATGGATTACTCAGGTCTGAGATTTGTATCATTCCGGAGGACGAAATTTAAATATTATGATGCATAACATTAACCCAGAAACTTTCAAGAAAAAGCACTCAAAAAAATACGACATAATTAAAAACAGGAGTTACTAATAATTGAATAAACTACAAACGTCAAAAAGAATTGAATTTAATTTTCGAATTTTTACAGCACACCCCTACTGCAAGTTAAAAATGGAAATGAAAGACTTTCTTTTAATCATAAAGGAAGCTTCAATGAAGAACAACAACAAAGCAGCTGAATAAATTTAAGAAAATGATCGAAACTTTGCTACTTTAGCATTGACACCATACCTAATATATTGTCCAATTTAGAAGACAAACTAAAAAATAAAATGAGATCTCAATTTGTTTGAGAAAGAACTACTAACTGTCTACTCTGAAAGTACTGACTTATATTTAGACTTAACCCTTTGTCATAGACGAAGCTAGGACAGAAAACAGAATAATTAGAAAAATATTAATTTTCAAATTGTTCCTTGTCCCTGATCAACTCAATTAGACATTCAATTAGTCTTCATTCCATTCCAATTAAAATATTCATATAGCAGCAGATTTTCAAGGGAAAATCTACGGAATAAAAAAAGGAAAAAACAAAACAAAGAAGCCATTAAAACGTAAAGCAAGCTTTTGTCGTTCATATCGAAGAAAAACTGTTAATCAAGCTGGTTACCTATGTAACTAGAAACCAGGGTACGAAATTTACGATGATTCCCTTTGATCTCTGGTAAATCCACTAGAAGTAATTAAGTATAACAGAGAAAGAAAACAAAATCGTGATTACAAATCGTACATGATATCTAAGGACAGAATAATAATAATAATAATAATAATAATAATAATAATAATAATAATAATAATAATAATAATAATAATAATAATAACAATAATAATAAGTAAAAAATAATAAAAAATAAAAAATAAAAAATAATAATAATAATAATAATAATAATAATAATAATGATAATGATGGCGAGTTGAACAATGGTGTACGATATGAATGAGTTTACAAAACATAGATTACAACTACGTGTTGGACAGAATTTTACACCATGTACAAGGAATGAATTGAAGAGACGGAAAAATATTATAAAAACTGTTCGATAAAAATTAGGACATCACATAAAACACGATGTGATTACTTTTCAACAACAAAAACTAAAATTTAAACGAATGTAAATTTTTTTTCAATAATAATGTTTAAATTTTTCATACTTACGCGACGGTATTTTCTTGAACACATTTTTCGCCATGAATTCTTGAAAACGTTGTGCGTAGAATCCAGGTTTATGCACCGATACGGTATCCTAAGTACGAAAATAAAATTATTAGAATTTTTTAAATTAAGGCAAAAGCCCCATTAGTAAGCAAATTATCAAAACATACACTGCGAGTAAAGAACCAAATAGATTTTGTATTAATTTTTTTGTAAGTTCTGCTTTTAGTGAATTTTTCATAAAATTTTTGTTGAATAAAGTCTGTTCGGGCAACCAATCCAACTATAAACCGACAGTAAAATTTGTAATCAGTTGTAGATTTTTTTTTTCATTCATAAAATCTCATGTATCCGACCAAAAAACATTCTTAAGATATACCAGGTTTTTATAATTAATAAGAATACGTTATAAATTCTTAGGTTTGTTTTATTTGACACAAAAAAGTTAGCCTACGGTCAACACCAAACACCAACAACGTTTGTTTTGATAACTCAAAATTGAGCCGTGTCAACACGACACCAACCTGACATCAACTCACACCTCTCGAGTAAGTGTAGGATACTGTAGCTCTGGAGTAACACTTTTGACATATTTGTGGCAGGTAAAACAACCACACTACGAACACTAAGACAATACAGTAGCAAATATAACGTGTGATTTGTAACTTGATGTCAATTTTCATGGGCTACACATTTGTCATGGCAGTTGGAGACTATTAGTAACTGGTTTGGTATTGAATTTGAACGAAATCGATTCACTGGTTTTCGAATGGCAGTCATTACAAAATTAAACACTTTTGGAAAATACACTTTACCGCGGATGATGCGCGGCAGATATTTTTATCAACTGCTTTTTGAAGATTTACCTTCTTCGCAGCACAATCATAATGGCTGTTAAGAATAATGCTACAAACCATCACTACGAACTTGACCGATTCAGTTATCAGTTCTTTTGTTTATAAAAAAAATAAAAAATATCTCAACACGTATTAAACTTACTCCATCGTGGATTAGTGATTTCATTGTATGCTCGATTTTCTTTTTCAGTCGATAGCTTTGGAGGATATCAATTATGCCAAGAAACAACAGTAAACGCTCTCCTTTTGCATTTCTGGCTGGAATGCCTCCAGGTCTGTAATGCAAAAACGATGGTTGAAAATTCAAACTGAAAGGTCAGATGATTTCTACATTTTAAAGAATTATTCTTAAATTCAAACAAACCAAAGAGGTAATTTTCGTAATTTAATGCGAGAGAATTTTTCAAAAAATTTCCAATTGAATGCAATTTGTTTCCAAAACTTATTTATACGTCCAGTTTTGACATCGAGGGTACTGAGATTACTCAATATAGATGTTCGGGAAGGAGGGAGGATTAGTATGGGTCCAATGACTAGTAAATTCCTGCGATGAATTTTTCAAATAGATATGAGAGCACTGAATGAATCAAACCGAGCACATCGCTATTTAGGGTTTACGAGCCTGAGATTAATTATTCCTCAAGCAATGACCTTACAGTTCAGAGGCTAAGTGCTAAATTACAATGCTACGCAGACAGCAACTTATTATCCTTCAAATACAACTTTAGTATCAAGCTCTTCAACTGTTTTCTAAAGATCCACAGGAAAAGAGAAGAAACTTCGACAGAGATAGAATTCTCTTTCACGGTGATAGAATTTGAGAAGCTTCTAGTTTCAGTTCTTCTGCATCCGGAAAGAGTTGAGTGCTACAACCTACGAGTCACAAAAAGTTAAGTCCAAAATTTCTCAAAAAGAATAAATCTAAACATTCTCTCAGTTTCGATTATTCGCATATACGAAATCACATATGCTGGTTATTCTATGGTTTGATTTAACACCACAATTTCATTTACATTATTAAGCCATTACTCGAAGAAAATGTCTTTACACAACATTTTCGTGTTATTAGTATATTTTACAAAACTACTGCATTCAGTGCAATGGCGGGACCTGTGGAAATACGCCGATCCCGAGTCGTAGGTCACGAATATATACGTCACTCAAATTCTTCTGTACATAATATATATATATTTCCACTTTTTGCTCATTTTGACACTTTTTGGGAGTCTATGGAAAATTTTTGAAATTCATCAGCTAGTTTTGGAGAGAGAGGTTCTCAAATTTTTGCAAATCCACCATGTTATCATTACGATAATTCCCGTAAATTTGAAGATTTTGGTTTGAAATTTTTATGGCAGTTGGAGACTATTAGGACTGGTTTGGTATTGAATTTGAGCGAAATCACTCAACTGGTTTTCGAATGGCAGCTATTGTAAAATTTGATACTTTTGGAAAATACACACTTACCGCCGTTGATGGGCGACAGATACTTTTTTTTAAAAGTTTGGAAGGATATTCTGAAACAATTTGATGTAATTGATGTCTTTTTTAACTTACGGTAGGTTCTCAACTTCGTCAATAGGATCGCTCTCTGCCTGAATACTCTCCATAGCCGTCGAATGAGCCACCAATCTCTGTCGGTTAGTCATTCGCGAACGACTCGCAGGCGTTTGATATGAACAACTCGCACCTCGGTCATCTGATTCGGAACCCGAATTATTACTTTGACTATCCGTTTCCGTTTTCTCCAGAATCTTGCCAGATGCAGCGGCTTCGATTTCGTCCGCGTTTTCTGTTCGTTTCTCCTGAAAACCAGACGTTCGCTAGGCTTTAGTACCTACTTGCGTTATGAATTGGCAGATTAACGTGGAGTGGCTCACCTCTTTCTCTTTAATAGCTAAATCTAAATTATGTATTCCGACCAACAAACTATAATCCATGATTTTAAAACTTTCTAAAACCTAAAACGTTAAATCTAAAACATTGAAGTGTCCATTCTAAAGAAAGAAAAAAAAAGTGTGGCCGAAACGAAACGAAAAGTGGATATTTTACCCGACAGTCACGCTGTATGGTCTTGACTAGAGCCGTATACGTATCGGCTTCGAGGAGCAATCCTTCCTGATGATGTTCCATAAAATCTAAATCTTTGTATGTTGGTGAACCTTTTAGTCTTTCTGATTTGGATGCCTGAAATCAATTCGGAGCTCATAAGTGACCAGTAGTGACTAAATCATCATATACTTTTTAACGAAACCAAGGTGCTTACTTTTCTCTTGTAAGTCGATCCTTTTAGGTCGTATTTTAGGTGAATTTTAATCCCCGACGGTAACAAATTATTCATAGCAACTAATCTTATATTTTTCGCATTGCACTGAAACGATCAGAAGAATGAGTAAAATTAATGTAAACTAGAACACGATGACATGTATGAAAGAATCTCATAGTAAGAGAAAAAGATGTGAGAATTCAACAATATACCTTTACAAAATAAACAGATTTCAATAGAATTCATGCGTTTCTCTCTGAAGTACAAAATATCAAAAAATGTAATTTAAACGTGCTAATTTGTCGGTGAATAGCACAAATTCAAGTATAATCGATGACTTTTTTGCAGGAAGTGGTTTAGATATTTGATTTTTCTATTAGTTTCCTTTCAAGTCAACTAATCAATTTTAACAAAAAACGTAAGGGCAGAATCTAGAATGAATGAAGAGACGAATGTAAGACTGTTCGTTTTGAATTAACATTTCTTGAGCCCGAAAAATCAATTTTTTTTCTTGTTTAACAAAAAATTTCAAATCCAAAATGATTTATGATAAATGAAAAAATTTTAATGATTACTTAACATAAGCCTTGTTCACATTTGGCTGGTTATGTAGCTACAAGCCAGCTATTTGGGGAACCATTCTGCTAACAGTTGAAGTCAGTAGGAGGTTTCAGCTATTAAAGTTAAATTTAAATTGGCGATAGTCCTATAAAAATCTCATTAGAATCTCAGATGATGATCCATCAAGTTGAAGTTAACTTTAAATAGTAAAAACGGCGTAGACTTTAACTGTCAACGGATTAGTACCCCAAGTAGCTGGCTAGAAATGTGAACAAGGCTATACACCGCAAAACGAATCAAGTAATAACATTTCACTCTTAAGTAACATATGTTTCCAAAAATGTTTGAAGATTCGAAAAACTACCTCAATGCATTTATAAGAATACTGGATACAGAAGAAGGTCACTGAAAATCAAATCACCTATACTTAGATGAGATAAATTTCGCAAGTATAATTCGATAAAATTAATCAGAAGCCTGCTGCAAGTAATGAAATCATTGAAAACATTCATTCAAATTCCAGAAATCAGACTTGTAGAGGATATAATCTGATGCGAATGCATACACAATTAAGGTAACCATTTGGGAAAAAATTGCAAAAAACAGGATTACTTAATGAAATCACATAAAATAATAACAGCAGTAATTGAAATACGAGCTTCAAGCTGTACGAAAATCAAAGACGTGCAATGAGTTCGGATAGCTCTATTTAGTGCTCCTACAAGCAATTAGAATATTCGTATTAAGAGATAATCGACCAACGAATCTTGACCAACCTTTTTCACAGAGGATCAATCGAACCTTAACCTTGGACCACAAAATTTTATATCAACTTTTTTTTTTAAATTTAGCTACAAAGGAAACGGTGTAAAATAATTTTTTCTATAGTTGGTAATTCTTGGCTATTCTTACGCGAGGGCTCATGGATAAAAGCAATTTTTCATATAAGTTTTTTTTTTTGTCCATCTTATCTTAGATCGAGAAATCGCACGAAAAAAACCCACGATGGGAACAGTCAAAATTAAGACATTATTCAGCCATTGACTAAAATAAAAATATAATTTTCTGCTTCCTAGCAAATGCGAATAACAACTCACAGGTTGTGAGAATAACAAAAGTACTATATAAACCAATCATATCGAACCTGGTAACAATACAATCCGAAAAATTTTGGTAACAAGGTACGTGGATTTTGGTTTAGATTCTGAAATGAAAAAACGACAACTCAAGTTTAATCAATTTGAAACATTGCCGGTAGTAAATACGGTTCGCTAGTACAACCCACCATGTAATATCCGGGCAACAGTTTCTGCAAAAATTCGCCCTCCTTATGCTGTACGGTTTTCATGATGAACTCGTCGTCTTGGGTCAAATAGAATATCGACCCGCTGGCTCCAGGATTGCCTAACTCTCGTAGAGGTTCCTTGCAAAAAGATACCTGCCAAATATAGAATACGTACACATTATCTCTGAGGGGTGCTCGGCATATATTTTATAAAATAATCGCCATGACGACATATCCAAGCAGTTACGCACAAGAAAATCGTCCGGTTGAATGCCAAATAAGTCCCTGAAATATCTAAATGCGATCGGCGCGTATGTTTTGAATGTGAAATCCGAATAATGATGCGCTGGCGTATGGCTAGAGCCGCCGCTGTTAAAAAGTATCGTTTCCACGGTCATGAAATCCTGCATCAGTAAATCTCGTTCTGGTTTCGAAGCCAAGCCACCGACAGCTTGTTGGATACCCAGCTGAATGGAGCCCATGATTTGTCTGGATTGAATCTGAAAAATTCGTGCGCACATGAATATAGTTTGAACCCAAGTTACAAACGACTGCAAGTTTATTTCATCATTGCCACACAAATGTGGAGAAAGATGGGTTTCAGTTATGTAGTACAAATAACTCCAGTTGAATCAATGTCGCCAGTAGGCGAGAAAAATTCCCGGTTATATTCAAAATTCATAATTTCTGCCGTTTTTATATCAGGTTATGGTAATGTATAGGGAAATCAGTGTCACATAGACCCAAGTTTTTCTTTAAATTTTGCCAAAAAAAACTGAAGCAGCTTGTTGTCCGTAAAAAAAAGAAAATAAACATTCCTGAGTAAGAATGGTGATATAGCAGAATAGAAAGATTTTCAGAAGAGTACTGAGTATTAGCACTGAACAAAAGATTTCCCAGTCTGAAGGAAAATAACAACATACAATCTACGTAAGTCTCTGACACTGAGCTGTTTTAGAGAAATTACACAAGAAATTTTACTAGATAATGAATTTCAAAGAAAGAAAAAAAAAATAAGGCATCAACAAATGCTACAGTGAACGATAGCTTAATGGGGACACAGCCTAGAACCTTCAAACTATGGTAGCAGGAGAATAGCTTTAGCAAACAGCTATCAGTTCTCAATACGAGTGAATCACACTGGAGATTAAACATCTACTTAGCTGATAATCCACAAAAATAAACTGAAAACGCAATATTATTACAATATTCCTATGTTTCAAATATTTTACACAAATAAATCACCTTTTTTGAAGCTTTCCATCACAAATTTCGCGGAAAGTTATTACAAAAATTAACTGAATTTTAGAGAATCGTAAGAATTTTTCAAAATCCTTGTTTTTGTACATCAAGAATGATTTTAACAGCACTGGGTGTTCTTCACAGAAGAATGAAATCGAACTGTCCAAGAACGTGGGCAGAAAGCTGAATAAATCGATGCCGGTCAGAAGCGCAAATGACATTAAAAAAAATATAAAAATTCTACCAAAAGCGCGAATAAAATTATGAACGTGGTGACCAAAAGCGCTAATAATATTTTCGTATATTTATTAGTTGCCGGGCGAAAAATATTTGTTGATAATTAGGCTATCACACGAATAAAATATAAAAAATTAGCCTAACCAACCATTTTTGGGTCCAACAGGGCTGAGTGGTTCAATCCAAAAATGGGTATTAGCCTAAATTTAAACTCAGCTTCTCAAAAAACATAACCAACGATGTACCGTTCACTTTTTTTACAAAAAAAAAAAAAATCCCACCCCCTTGCCTACCAAAGTATGGAATCCGAGCTGAAGAATCGAAATTTCCCACTAATAAACGCTAATCAGAAAATGATTGAAATCATGGTCAATAATAATTTTTTTTTGTGTGTATAGATCAAATTTAGAAAATCAGGCTTCATCACGACACTGGGTTTCAGTCTGAAATTGTTATCGGTCAATTTTCATAAATTTTGGTTTGGCTATCTTGGAGTAGAAAATTTTTTGTTCCACAAAACTTGAGAATTGAAAGATGGAAGAGTCAGTTGGCATTGTTCTACGAAAATTTGCTCCACGATGTTCTTACGTTAACACAGTATTAAAATTAAAAATTTTGGCAGTTTTGGTTTCTTTCACAGGCGCATTTGGTTTATTTTTCATTTTTTAAATTAATTATTTTGGCCTATCATTTTTGGACAGTAGCCGGATGAATTACCGAATCTCAAGCATAAGGTCAGACAGATATCAAGAGAGAAATAAAAGTTTTAGCAAGTCTTTTAATGCTTCGACTTTTGTATTGGAGAGTTCATTTTTGACATTTTTCGGCTTTAAAATAGCAAATTCCGTAAGGAAAAGAAAGAGGGCTTGTTGACTTTTTCCCGAAACAGACCATTTGAGTCCTTTTTTGCATGAAAAAAAAGTTTAAATATAAAAAATTTACATAACAGTAATACTTGGGCCTCACAGAACTTCTATAATAGTCTTAATGCGAAAAATCGGGAAAAAAAATGATTGGAAAAAGCATATATGTAGCTCGATCGTAAGGGGGTCCACATCTTCAAGACCTACCCTTTTAACCCCCGACCTCCGGAACAATACGATTTCCATCAAGAAACACTCATTGATTTTTTAGGTCATGGTTTTATTTTCGGAGCTAAGGACGGAGGTCCCAGGACTATCCTATATATATGCTCTTAGCGTATGCTTAACACTTCCAAAAACAAATCAATGATTAAAATGTGCTGATCTTTAGTATACATTACACTCTGAATGAAATTTCATTTTAATGTGGACGTTTTTTGTGCTTTCTCCCCGAAATAATTCCTCAAATTAATTCAAACACAACAAGTTGCACCACCAACAAGGCAATTCTGAAAATGGCGAACGATACATGTCCAACTTTCTTTTCTACTTTTCACCATCTACGTACAAGTAAAAAGCTTCCACAAGAATTTCTCGGAATAATAATGAAGAAAAACTACAATAAGGGGATAAATACACTCATTAACAATATAATGAAGGAGAAAATGAATCATGAAAAATACAAGAAAAAAGCTAAAATCTCAGATCTGTTTCAGGGACGAAATGAAAGCGACAACACTAAACTTACAAGAAAACTTACTTTCAACTAAACTTCGTAGACCCTTCCTTTAGTTCGAATGTCACACGAAAACCCCGTTAGTAATATGTTACTTCTAAAACACACGACATAAATTTCTTGAGACCACAAAAAAAGTGTGATTTACTAAAAATTATTCAAAACGTTAATTTTCAAAGAAAAAAAACTTTAAAAAACTTAAAAAAAAAAAAAAAACGTTAAATAATAAGCTGAATTTTTACCAATAATAAATACTTCCATTTTCAGATTTAAGGAGTAATTAAAAATAAATTGTATTCGCAAAGAACACACTGCAGTATAATTTAGGCTAATTTAAATAGAATTTTTCCGAACTTCGAACGTTTTATAACACCACCTCAAAAACTACCGGTATTATACCGACAAAATTGCCACGAAAATATCTTCGTCTCATTAGAAATTTCATAAATGCATGAACGTAACAGAAATTATTTTTATAATGCAGTAATTTTTCAAGTGGCCAAAATTTTTGTGGCCTTTTCTCCCAAAGCTAAACCAGAGAATGAGCGTATAACTCGTGCCTCTACCTTTCAACTCGCAACATACGAAAAGAAAATAGCTCATCAAATTTCAAATTATAATAGATTCTACAACTTCCTCTACTCTTCAAATTAACTCGCGACTATTTCCAAGGCGAAAAATAGACAACATAATTTCTCATTACAGACAAGAAAAACACTAATTCAACCTTTTCGTGTGGGTACCATGAAAGTTAAATTATTTCATTTTTGGGGCAAAAACATGTTCTTTAAAAAAATTTTACAAATATTATGAAACCATTCATGGAAATGTAAACGAACTTAGGTTGGATTTTTTCGGATAACAACCTCAAACCGATGGGTACAATATGGAATAGTTTACAGCCAAAATATTGTTAAACCCAAATTCAGCATTTAGAACATCCTCTTTTCCAGGACAGGAAAATTTACCTCAGGCTAATTCATAATACTTCGAGCATTAGAACTATTGACATCAAGTGACTGGAGCAAAGGGGGTGGTTCATGACTAAAATTCTTTTCGTTTGGGTGAGAAGAGGACTTACGTGTCCTTGAGAAAATAAATCCTGAATATACCAAGCGACGAGGGCAGAATCAAATGGTTTTCATTCCAGACAGTTAGATATAGACTCAATTCCGAGTAATGATTGGCAATGTCGGCGAAGGCCGTCAGTACAGCCGAAAAACAGATGACAGAAAAAAAAAAGAAAATGAAAAACACAAAAAAAGAAAGAGACAAGATAAATTAATTTGTTGTCCTGTCTCATGACCATCTATACAGAGGGCAGCATATAATTATCGACAGTCAACGATCATTCACAGAGTGGTCACAGAACTGAAAACGTAGGGAAGAACCAGAAGTAACTCTGAGCAGAATTTTTCTAGAACTAAAACTTTAATCGTGGAACTTCTTCAAAAAACAGATATCGAATTAAATTATAAGTTAAAGCAGATCTGAATAAGAAAAGTTTTCTTCATTGCAATCAGTACACGAAATAATAAATCAGATTTAGCTGTCCATCATGTGAAAGAATAAAACTGAATTTGACAGATCTCTGTATTTTTTACTTACTTCATTGGATGAAATTTAAAACAATATAACAGCAAATAAGGGGAATCACTCAAATTGAAGGGAAAAAATTAATACAAAATGTACACGACAACCAAGCGAAACATTCCCATAGAGAGGGCACGCCTACCTAGAAAACGACTCAAAACAAATGGTCATCAAATTTTGAAACTCTTAAAATTTTAAAATCAATAATTAATTCAAACTTTCTAAACTAAACCATAAAGAGAATTGTCGTCCTATAACCAATTCCCGAAAATTATAAAAAAAAAAAAAATCAGATTTTCAATTATGATAACGTGCTAAAAAGATACATTCTTGTACACGAGCAGCTAGTTTTCAAGCGGGTGCCACTGAAAAATGATTTTCGTTGTTTCAATAACTAATAAAAAAGTCTGAAAAGTCTGCATTTCTCTGCTGGTCACTATAAAATTACCATCACATAATGAAGTTATGGGTCTCAAAAGTTATCTGCGAACAGAAAGACGATGTCTGTAACGGGGGAGGGAAACAAAAAAAAAAAAAAAAACAAAAAAAAAATTTTCACATTGCCATTAGGTACTTGAGGTTAAAATTAAGGCAAATTGAGAGTTTACATCGTCAAAAGTGGTTTGTTCAGGGAGCATGAGTAATTCCAAACGACTGAAAAAACTAGATAGAGAAAAATATATGAGAACAGATCATAAATGAGTCCGACACCATTCAGTGCACTCGATGACAAATTTCAACAGCTAAATTGGGTGGATTGAACTTTATCGCAATATTTATGAAACTCAGCGAAGTCTCTCGACTCGTTTATGTATACACTCGTTGCCGCAAATAAAACACGTCGGAGTCACATCAGACGAAGATAGGCATGTGTATTAACAAAATCAAAAGAACACGTGAATTAATTACGTAGGTACCTACCATTTTTTCAATGAATAAAAAGATAACTAAATTAAAAACAAAATCGGACAGAATACGAATACAGGAAAATTTTTAGAAACCATATTTTGCAGAAAATGAAATAAATTCGTTTAAGAAGAACAGAAAACGAACATCGGTCCCCACATGTCAAAAACAAATATTTATAATTTTCAACATCGTCAAAGTCGCATAATTCTGAGGTTTTCGTCATTGTTTCATGTTACTGAACCGTATTGTTATAAAACAGTTTCATGAGAATGAAAAAAAATCTCTGCATTCGGTCCAAAGTAAATAAAACCACCCCCGTCGTGTTCGCGCTTTGTCAAAACGCCCACAATATTTTTAAGATTGTGACAGAGATGAGGTTCTCAGGATTTGTTTTTCCAGAAAAAATGTCAAAAAAAGAAATGGGCAGATAACATCTATTTTTCACCCATCGGCTGATTAAAGTTACTTTTTTTTTTTCAATTAGACTTTATAGATCATATCATACAATAAAATTGTTGAAATCGTTAAGAAATCCATTCATAAGACTAAAAGAAATCAAAATAAATCCACAGCATTTAACAAATAAAATATTTTGCCACTTTTTCTAAAGTGTAATTTGATAAATCAACAATCAAAAGAATTTTAACGTAAGAAAAGGAAGTTATATTACGAAGAATGCATTAATAGTCTTAAAACAAGTTGGTAATTATTTAAGAATTAAAAGCCATACTCCAAATCATACTCAGTAAATATCACTAAATGTCCTTTTGCAAATTTCATAATTATCTATTTCACATAAAAGGACACAATAAGTCAAAGTCAAGTAACGGTCAGATGTGCGCCTGGTAATGGCATAACAACATGTGTAAAAATCATGATGGTTCAATGCCACCTTTCATGACAAATATTTGTCTTAAATGCTAAAAATACTAAAAAAAAAGAATAAGACCCAATTTTGAAAGGCCAAAAATGGTACTAATGTAAATATATTGTAGCGACTTCTGACCAGTGGTGATGGGTGCATTTGTACACTCAGTGGTCGGTTGTGTGGCCAGTTCCTACATATGTGGGACAAACACTCTTTTTGGTTCATGGGTTGTAGCTCATCACTACAATCTAATTTTATAACTGGTGATGCAAAGTTGTGGTTGTATGGCTGCGTGTCCTACAAGTGGTAACGCCAAAGTCTGCGTAAATGCTCAGTTATCTGCCAACAGCCACTCAAGTAGGTTTCAGCTTTCTAGTTCCCTCTCTCATTCATCAGCCAACAGCTGATACAGAAAGCGGTAGCTCCGCTCCCTCTAGGTAAAACCATATTTTTCAAGGTGTCCATTGAGGAGTTTCTCAATCTGTCAGAACTTAGACAACCTTTTATATCCCAGTTCCCTGACACTGCAATCACAGTGCCAGCTACTGTCACAGCTGTTATGGCTCCACCAGATAGCACTCCATCTACCTCTGGCACTCCTTACACAAGTTGAAAGCCACTGTGATCAAGGTAACCCACTGTCTGATCTCCACCATTAGTTTTTTCAATTTTTATTTGTTTCTTTTTTGGAAAAAAAAGTGAGAAATTTTATTTTATCTTTTGTCGTTATTTTCTTTTTCAAATTATAAAAGCGTATTTTTTAAAAACTCGTTTTTAACCTAATTTATTTTATTTTATACTTTTTAGCGCGAGATTTTATTCAATTGAAATATCATTTTATAGTCGATATAAAAACCACCGACCTCAGTGGTATAAAAATGGCAGTAAGAATCAGGATAAAAATCTGGCAAAAATAGTGAATAAAAAATAAAATACGTGGTTCTAGGACACGAGGTGGAAGTGAACCTTTATTACCAAGACCTTCATATTAAGTTAGTAGTGTTCTATGGGTTTCTATAGCTTACCTTACAGAAATCTGTTTGGACGATCTTTTTATTTCTATAGAAACTTGTTTGAGCAATATCTACACAACTCCTGACTTTTAATTGTTTTGTAGAAAAATCTCGAGTAGTTTTTTCTAGCTGTAGATTTTAGAGTCCAGATTTTATTGGGTTGGGAGATACATTTTCAGGATTGGCAAGTTGCGTGTTTTTTCATTTTTTGTTATCAGTTGCCTGAATAAGAATGAAATTAATAAAATGTAGACATAAATGAAGAGAAATTAGAAAGGAATCAACTATGATGATATGATTTAAATTAAAATACTTCAGGGAAGAATATCTGACATATATTTATTTTAACGAACACATTCCTATTCCCAAAAACTTCCTAACTTACAGAATGTTGTTTGGTTGGCTACATGAGAGTTTGTAAATCTACAGAAAAAAAAGCTACAACTGATTACAGATTTTTCTGTAGGTTTATAGTTAATTTGGTCACCCAAATAGACTTATTGACAACATATTTCCAAAATATGTAGAAGGTAAAAGAAAATTTCCTGAACCTTTTTTGAATTTTTCTCTCTTTGTGAACTGTGGAGAAACACTCCAAACAACTTACTCCCTGCCAATCAATACAAAATTAGGGAACCTCAGAAAACACATGTGATTTATTACACAATGAAATATGAAAAGTTAATATTTAGCCTCCTTTGAAGTTCTGGGTGTCAAAAAAAATGGGCGAATGAAATGTAAATCAGTACCTCAAAAAACTAACCCAATGACGTATTACACAATAAAATGTATTAATTGAAAATTTGGCCCCTTTAGAAGCCTCTGAGGGTTGAAGAATGGGTCAAATGAACAAATGAACAAATGAACACCAATTTTACAATCAGCGTCCCAAAAATATACCCAATGTTGTATCACTCTATAAAATATGAGGAGTCAAAATTTGGCCCCCTGAGAATAAGCCAAATGAAAAAATCCTAAAAAACATACTCAATAAAATATCTCACAATACAATATGTTATTCAACATTTGGCCATTTTTTGAAGCCCTGGGGGTTGAGGAATGGGTCGAATGAAAATACATCGTTATAAACATTCTGAAAAAAATATTGATATGACTTCGATGAAAAAAAAAATACTACCACACTGATTACATCAATGTTTGGATAATGTTTCTTTCCATTGTTTTATGTTTTTTCAATGTTTGTTTTTCCCTTTTTTAAGCCGAATACAGTATAGTGAAAGCACTAAAAATACTAAAAATAGGTGACTGCAGCAGTAGCACCGCCATCCTGCTATCACAATTAAAAAACCATGGAGATAAAACCAGGTAACTTTAGGGTGCTATCTAATAATCATTATAAAGTCTAAATTCTATTCCCAAATAAAGTTAAAAAAACCTATTAAAAAATTTATCTAACCAACCCTTTTTTGGGTCACCCGAGACCCAATGTGTGGTTCAGTCCAAAAATTAACTGGAAATTTGAACTAGACACCTCAAAAAATATAACAAACCATGTTTCACTCAATTTTTCAAAAATTAATAATTCAAATCTTTTTTTGCGATCACAGGAGGCCCAATGAGTGGTTCAATCCAAAAATAAACAGAAAATTTGAACTCAGCTCGATAACGATGAAATTATCACTCAATTTCTACCGACTACGTAAGGAGGAGGTTACATGTTTGGTATGTCTATCTCCGGAACTAACGGAATTTCGTTCGCTCAGATCAAGTGTCTTACTTTACAGATTTTAATAAAAGTAGGCTTAAAATGTTCCTGACTATTCAGAGAATGTCTTAGGCTATTTATATTTGAAAATTTTAAAAATGCAGTAATTGAAAAAAATGAGAATTTAAAGATCGAAAAAATTATTTTTTATAAACTTGGGCATATCCAGTAATAAAAGCTACTCATTCAGATTAACGCAGTCTTTTTCTTTTCTAATAAAATTTATTTTTTTAAGAAAACAATATCTTAAACTCTTGCCAAACAAAGTTTGCAATCTACACTAAAAAAATTTTAATTTCCGATTAATAAACATACGGGTGACGACAGTTTAAATCCCAGTAGAGGAAAATAATTTTTTTTTTTAACAGATCGAATATAAAAAATCGAGTTTGGTCACGACATCGAGCTCAACTTGTAATAGTTATTTGAAAATTATGGTAATTTTTGGTTCGGCCATCTAGGAACAATAGCGTCATCACAAATGTTCTGTGAGAGAGTACATAAGGAACCTTCGCTTAATACTTTTTCGGCATGGAATGCAAAATTTCTTCGGCGAAAAACAATGACAGCAGTTATCAAGACAAAATTTTCATGAACAACGATCAATTAATACAAAAATATATTGAAAATATATCATTCCACTTCGTAGGCATGCTTCTCTTCGGGTTATAAAACGAGATCAAGGTTTCCAGTTTTTCCCCAACTTTCTTCTCCCATTGAAAGGTAACTGATTGTTCGATTATTGAACATTGAAGAACAGAAAGAACAAAAACGAGAAAAGTCACAGTTACAATGACTACAACCTCATGAAAATGATTTAAAATTCTGCCTTCTCATCATAAAAAATTATTTCTTTAAAATTATGCGGACTCTTTCCTACAAAGCCAAGGGGAGAATTTAGGAAGTGCTCATCTGTTTTATTCATTAATTTATTTCTCAAAATTGTTACCAAGACTGAAGAAAAAGGGGTGGAAAAAATTAATTAATTTGCGCAATCTGCATTTAAGTTAAAGGGGGTGTGAAGACATTTGACGATATACTTGAAAATCGGAAAGCAGATAAAAAAATTTTGATAACACAACAGAAGTGAAGTCAGGCTGAAAACAAAATAAATTATTTCAAAATTTTCTGAGTCATAACAACGAGAAATTGTGAGATCAATACTTGCTATAGGCGCAAGTTTACTATAGGTACAATTTGAATGAGATTCTGGAATCTAAACTCAACTTTAGAAGAGAATATTCATTCTTTACGTCTTATATTTAACCAGTAAATTACTGAAATTGACACACGATTCAAAAATATACTGCACTGAAAAACAAAAAATTCCAGGCGAAATACACCAACTATATTCATGAACTACAAAGAAATTAACATCCGTATATCAATAAATTTATTTCTAATACATGGAGGTAAGCACTTAAAATTTTCAGCAACTATTAATGACCGTCTCTAAATTAATGTTTTTTTCAGTTATGTGATACGCGATTCTCTTTACTTCTAAATTGAAAGATCTTAAAATTCTCAGAACGTTTGTTATACACAGGATGATAACGGAAATGAATGTAACTGGATTTTAATAATTTATTCGAAGAATCTGACAGATTTGATGTATATATAGTATATATATAATAGCCAGAAATACTTTTTGAAACCTATTATTAATAATAAAAAAATATTATAATTTAGATCTGGTTTTGGAAACACTTCTGTTATTTTTGAACAGTTTATGAATCAGGTTGAAAGTTTGAATTAAAAATATCGACTTGCCCAAGTTGCTAATCAAGGAAAATGAATATATCATACATTTTCAATGCAATCTACGAACTCCAGAGTCGACTAATACCGACAGAGCATCGAAAAAATAAACTGTTGAGTTCGAAACAAGATTCATAAAGAACTAGCGAGGGAAATAAATCTGATCCGATCAGACTTTACCTAAAATAGTGAAGGCAATAATGATCCAGAGAAACACAGAATAATTTCGTATTTAATCGACGCTAAAATGTTCGATATTTGGACTTCTGACCTCGAATAATGACACCAATTTTGAACTGAAGTGAAGGCTTATGAAGCACGAAGAGTTTTAAATTAAATACAATTCTAACGTTTTAAGGGATTGAATTAAATGTTTTTTAATCACGAATGATAAGTCCGCAAATTATTTTCTCGTCAGATCGAATGCGAATCCAAGCCTAACTAAAGGGGCTAAGGAAATTTTCCTAGGACCCAGGAATTTTAGGGGCTATGAATAAGAAACAAGATTCTAAAAATAAATATTATTTCTTTACGGAAGGTTGGCTGCAGTAACGGTATATTTTAAAATCGCCGTAGTGAGTAGAATAAAAGCTTATAAAAAGATAAATATAAGTAGGTTTTTCTAGAAAACGTAATAAAAAATGAACAAATTTTTTGGAGGGTCCATGAATTTTTTCTTCCCCAGGCCCCAAATTTTTTCTCTACGTCCCTGCGTGAATTAGTCATTATATAGTAGAAAAGATCATGCTTTAAGAGAAATTAACATAGGACAAAGAGAAACGAAGAAATAAAATGTTCCTTCAGGGGATTTCATAGCATATAGAATATTACATTAGTTACTCTTAGTCACAGGAAATAATATTCTCTCAATTCTGAGTAAAATTTAAAAAATAAAATAATAATCCATAAAGCAGAACATCCATGAGAATAAATAAGCTTTCGGTTTTCTTTTCTACGAAAAGACCAACAAGTAGAACTGCTTTCTGAATGAATGGAGCTTTTGTGAAATCTACTCGAATGCTCACTGATTCATAATCGTGGCGAACGATGAAAGGACAAACATGAAGACCAGATTATCACCAGAGTATATAGGAGGTTTTTAAGATTAATACATTTTTGCAGACGGGTAAAGGTGTGAATAAATATCTCTGCCGCTCATCAAACGCGGTAAGAGTGTACTTTCCAGAAGTAACAAATTTTGTAATGGCTGCTATTCGAAAACCAGTTGAGCGATTTCGCTCAAATTCAGTACCAAACCAGTCCCTAATAGTCTCAAACTGCCTTAATAATTTAAAGCCAAAATCCTTTAATTTACGGAAGTTATCGTGATGACAACATGATGTGTTTACAACATTTTGAGAACCCCTTCCTCCGAAACTATAGGATGAATTTTATAAATTTTAACACGGATGTGTACCCTATGAAATCTTCTAACACTACCACAAATTTCATTGCCATAGGTCAAACAGCGGAGGCTCCATAGACTCCCAAAAAGTGCCAAAATGAGAAAAAGTAGAAGTATATATGTATATATATTGTGTACAGAAGAATTTGAGAGACCTATATATTCGTGATCTATGACTCAGGATCGGCGCTTTTCCACAGGTTCCGCCATTGCAATGAATGCAATAGTTGAAAAAATAAATGCAGAAGGAATAAAATTATGAAAGTAATTTAGGGTACTGTATTCAAAGACGAAGTAATAATTTCGAAATCAGAGACTCACAACTCAGAATTCCGTGAAGTTTCTAGGAAGGAAACACGTGCAAAATGCTCAATTTCTCAAAAGTATTTTTAAACCTTATCAGCAGTTGTTCAAGGTAAGTTGATCAGTAATTTTTGTTGGCAGCGATTTTTTGGGCAATAGTTAAAGATTCATAGCGGAAAAATGAAATTCAAGATATTTTTTCGAATTGTCATACTTGGGACAGAGTGGAGAGTTGAAGAGTTGCTGAATAATTGAGAGCCCTTTTTCGAAAATGGGAGTTGAAAACCATGAAGCAACACTGAAAAAGTTCAACAATCAACATGTAAGCCCTCGTCGACTGCAAACACCAGTTTACCAAGAGAATACAGATGAACGCGATGAAAATAATAGCAGAATGTTTTGCAGTTTTTAAAAAAGACGACCAAACCTTTCAGTTATTTCCAGCAGAAAAATTGCGATACAAAATGAGGACTACAGGGATAACCAAAAATCGTTTGTGTCGCTGTATCATCTTGTTCTCTACAAAATGGCAGTATCAACAGTAGGCCTGGTTTTGACATTTCGAAAAGCAATGATCATTTCTCCAACCTTTTTTGCATCTTTCACACAGTATCTTAGCTCAAAATTCAACGCTGATCGACTCATCAACCATTAGCATAATGTAATCGACGAAATAATAATCACGATTAATCGCAGAATTAAAGCAATAAAGCGTCGGATAATTACTTTTTTATATGTAATTTCTCCTCCAACGCCAACACGTCGGTGACCTATTTTCTTCTCCTTCTCCGTTTTCGTCCGTTTTTTCTGCATGCTCTGTAAATAATAAGAAGTAAATATTAACTAAATGAAAATGTTGCAACCCGGAAAACACCATAAACATGAAGCTCAACTTTTTTTTTTCTTCCTTCTATTGTTTCTCCGAATAAAACGAGAAAAATCAAAGTATATACGATCGAACTAAAAGTAAAATTTTCGAATTTGAAAATAGGGTAAAATTTTACGTTCATTTTGCACCAATCGCACATACAAAAACAAGTTTTACGTATTTGTAAATGCAAACTCAACTGAGTTTGGGGAGCGTAAAGTAAGAACTTGAAATCTCACACAATAGTATAATTTCAACAATTCGACAGCCTGTCCCAAATGTATTTCCACTTCATTTTCAGCAGAAAATTGTTTAAAGTTTCTTCGTTATTCATTTTTTTCTCAAGGTTATATTAATTCTTTTTCGTTACACAACAGATCACAGCTAGTTAGAGAAGAAAAAAAATGGTAAAAATAATTTCTCTGTTTTTAACGTATTATTATTCTCTAAGAATTAATTCGTATTTTTTCCGCACACACAAAACATCATTTGACAAAGAACCAACATTTTTCTTTTTTAATGTATAGGAGTGGAAAAAAATAATAAAATTTTCCGACGAGCATACAAACGAAGAGAGTATAGGGCTGCACAGAGTAACGAATTAATACCAAACTACCGAATTTTGGCAACAAAACCGGTTAGAAAAATGAAATACGAGTTTTCCCCTCTTTGTTTTGTTACTTGGCTTAAAAGAACAATTATTTTTGATAACATGAACAGGTATACTACAAACTAAATTTTTCACAGTTTAAGAGCTGCATACAGAATACTCAAAACCAACTTTCCATTTAGCTATGAGATGACCTCGTCTCTGACCTTAATTAATAAGCACATGACTAATTGCCGACTTCGAAGTATTTAGAAGTGGGTGCCTGAATATGACGACTCATCGGGGAGAACGAATACCTTAATGTTACTGATACTGAGTGTAGGTGCGTGAGTAGTCGAGTAGGCGAACATCAACGTACATACAGTAGAGTTAACTCATTTACGTAGGGAATATCATAGAACACAAGCCATCAAATAAAATTTGAGAGCCATGGTATGAAGTTTCGCGACTAGGTGTACGACATCAAACTGAACATCTTGATCAACATAACAAATAAAGAACTTACTTCATTAGTGGGATCTTTTTCTTGATCGCTGGTGGCATCCCAATCTAAAATAACAACAATACATACAGGGAACATTAACAATTTAACATAGTGTTTACGAATTTAGAATGACCTACAAAGGCAAGCTCCTCTTGAGGAGAGATATACTTTTAATAAGAGAAGATGATAATTGTAAATAATAAGAATGAAAGGAAATGAAAACACATACTGCTATCATCATCAGCATTAAGAGACGACGTTCCAGCAACTTCAATTTCGTTTTCGTCCACTTTACCGGAAGAAGCCATTTCTTCTTCAATCGTTTCAAAATTGCAGACGAAATTACACTACGAACTTAAGCATGGTAAAAAAATAATTAATGAAATAAATAAAAACACTCGAAATACATTGGAAATTAGAATATTAAACAAATTCTGGTTACATAAAAACGAAATATTTTGCTCATTCGATTAGGTATACATAGTTTGTTTTCTTTTGTCTTTTTGGGAGTATAAGTACGAGTAATATAGACTTCTCTGTAAGACTTCGGTTATAGATCACCGTGATATCTAAAAGGTCAGTGTAGCCACTTTCTTTGGAAAATTTATTTAGAATTAAGACCAACATTAGACATAATTTTGCGAAAGTAATACACTGAGGGCCATATTCAAAAAAGTCACTTTAACCACCCTTCACTTAAATTTCACTTGAAAAAAGTTTTTTGCACAATTTGATACATAAAAATGTGAGAACATTGTATCTCTTATGAGAGTTCAATGTAAAAATAAAATGTTACCACCCTCTTAAATATAAAATTGTGCTAAAAGTCATTTTGTAATTGAAGTGAGGTTGAAATCCAAGGAAAGAAACAAGTTAGTTAGAGATACTGTAATGCAATGATCTAAAGTACAATTTACAAGTTTGAGGAAGATGAGCGATCGCCCTCCATTACGAGTTTAAAGTTTTAGTGGGAAAAGAGTTTCAGTGTTCTCGGGTGGACGAATGAAAAAAGTCGTGTTTGTTCGCACAACCTGAATATTGTTAGTTCGCGTTATCAAAAATAGTTGCGCTGAGTGTTAGTGAGCGAGTGTAGGTGGAATGCTGTGAGAATATGCTCCTCATGACCTCGCTCATAGTCGATATATTTAGTCGTAACGTGGTGACGTCATCCGCTATAGCTGATTGTATATTCGTATTTCAACTGTTAGTTAGTTGATCTCCAAATGTTGTTACGTGAACATAAAATAAAATGAGATCTTAAAACTGAATCTTTTACTTATTGTGTTGACTTCAAAATTAGTGTTTTTTCAATGGTGTTCGTTTAATATCATCGCTGGTTGTTGTTCTCATTCGGCTAATGTGAAATCTTTCATATTAGTGATCGTCACTTTCTCACAGGTTATGGGCCCAGTCATCGTACTTGAAGAGGCTGCCATTATGATGTCTGAGCAAAATTGTGCTGCAGAAACTTGCCAAGTAACCGTCATTCAATTTTAAATTCTCTTTGTTTGATCCTGATGTAAATGGTATTCTCAAGTGGTATGTCTAGTTCGTTCCTGTTCATTTTCATGTAATTTTTGGCTGTCTGCCTGTGATATTTTTTCGTCGCTGATTTTTACTGTTTGCTGTGCGACTGTTAACGAAAATGGAATGTGAAATGAAATTGATGCTGGAACCGTTCAACGGAGATAATGGGCGTACTTGGTGATACCAGATGGATCTGCTGCTTCGAAAAGAAGGTTTATATAGTGTTGTACATAATTCTGTTCCGTCGGGTAGGAATCGTACTGAAGAATGGGAAAAGCTGAATTCGAAGGCGATGTTTTACATTGCTAATAATGTTGCTGACAACTTTATCGAGGCGATCCAGACTTAGGATACGGCAAAAACGATGTTTCAGGCAATTGTGCAGATTGCTGGAAGGGACAACGACATGACGATGATTGAGCTGAGATCCAAGATGTACTCGATGCGATTCAAGCCTGGTGATAAGCTGAAGGATTACTTGATGGAATTTTGGTCTGTTACTCGACGTTTGGCTGAAATGGGTGAGACAACGTCTGTAAAACAATGTATTTTAACTATGATGAGATCGTTGTCAAGTGATTTCCATCCGCTGAAAATAATGATGCAGGATGCTGACAATCTATCGTGGGAAGTTGGGATTGGAAAGGTTATTAATTTCCAACGTGAACTGGACCTTGAAAAGATGACGAGAAGCTTGCCTTCCGCTCCTGATGCATCAAATCCAAATCCTTCATCAGGAAGTGTTCCTGGTGAAGAGAATGCTTTTTTCGGTTCGAAGTATAATTCACGCGGACGATATCACAATAAATTTAGGGGTAGATCGAATTACCGTAATTTTAGAAATCATGGTGGTTTTAGGAATAATAATGTTAATGATCAGCGTAATCGTAGTCAGTCAAATAATAATAAAGACAACAATTCTAGTAATAATAATTATTCAGGTTTGTCTAGTAATCAGAATTTGAATCAAAATTATAATAATAATATTCGATGTCATTTCTGTAATAAGCAGGGACACATAGCTAGAAATTGTTATACTAAAAATAATAATCGAACTATAAACAGAGGGAATAATAACAGGAATAATAATAATAATAATAGTAATAATAATGGAAATAGTAATTCACAGTCATATAATGTTTTTAATAATAATAATAATGAATGTTCTGAGATCGATTTGACTTTCTTGGTACCTGATCAGGGTCTTATTTCGAAAGTTTCTGCACCACCACAGATTGTTTTTGTGTTAGATTCAGGATGTACTTCACATATTGTGAATGATATTTCATTATTTGCTGAATATATAATGTTGACAAAACCTCAGTTGATAATGGTTGCCAAAAAGGGCGTTGAACTTGTTGTTTCAGCTGTTGGTACTGTGAAATTAAAAACTGAAAATGGAATTAATATCACATTAAAGAATGTTAGATTTGCTAAAGACCTTCCGACCAATCTTCTCTCAGTCAAATGTATGGCAAGAGCTGGATGTAGGTCTGTATTTGAGGAAGAGTCTGTTAATGTAATAAGTAACAAAACTAATAACATAATTATAACCGGGAAAAGTATTTTAACAAATTTATATACAATAACTTTTTATAATAACGTAACGGAATCATGTAATTTGACACAAAATAAAAATAAAAATCCTTTAGAGTTATGGCATAAGCGACTTGCACATTTGAATAATAATGATGTCAAGCTGTTGTCTAATAAAGGTCGTATTCCTAATATGTCTGACAATCGAGAAATATTTTGTGAACCCTGTATTATGGGGAAACAACATAAAAAACCTTTCGACAGACATGAACAAAAAACAAAAAGTCTGTTGGAATTAGTCCATACTGATGTCTGTGGTATAATAAATCCAGTATCGTATAATGACAAGAAATATTTTTTAACATTTGTTGATGATTATTCGAATTTTTGTTTTGTATATCTGCTGAACAACAAAACTGAGGTAATGTCAAAATTTGTTGAATATCACGAATTGGTTTCTAATAAATTTAATACAAATGTAAAGAGATTACGGTGCGATCGTGGTACCGAATATATAAATTCACAGTTTAAAGCATATTGTGTTGAGAAAGGAATTTCCATAGAACCCACTGTTGGTGGATGTCCTCAGCAAAACGGTAAAGCTGAACGAATGAATCGTACTCTTGGAGAGAAGGCCAGAACTCTCATATATGAAAGCAGCCTGGATAAAATTTACTGGAGTGAGGCTTTATTGTGTGCTGCTTACATTTTAAATCGGTGTCCAACCAATAAAAGTTACATTCCTTATGAAAGATGGCACCGTGAGAAGTATGATTATAAAAAGTTGAGGGTTTTTGGCTGCGATGCTTATATGTTGGATTTTGCTCACAGTTCGGATAAATTTGAGAAAAAGAGTAATAAATTGAAGTTTATGGGATATTTGCCAGCAGGTTACAAGTTACTGGACGTGACTAAATGTAAAATCCATCTCTCCAGAGATGTTGAGTTCAATGAAGAGTCTATAGGTAAATCAAAATATGATGACTCTGACCCTATAATAAAGGAAGTTGACGAAATGAATGTTGATAGTATTGAAGTGGATGGAGAAATTAATAATATACTAGATTTTGGTGATGTTATAGATTCTTGCTTTTTCATAGCTAATGCTGTTGAAAGTGATTGCCCGTTGACGTTTGAGGAGGCGTTGAGGTCCTCCAAGTCTGATAGCTGGAAGAAAGCGATTCAAGATGAAGTTGATGCTTTGACTTCCAATGAAACTTGGAATGTGGTCAAATGTCCAATGGATGATCCAACAATCACGTGTAGATGGCTGTTTACTAAAAAGACTGATTCTGCTGGTAATGTTTTGTACAAGGCCAGGTTAGTGGCTCGCGGATTTCAGCAACAAAAAGGTTTTAATTTCACCGAAGTCTATGCTCCAGTTGCCAAACTGTCAACAGTTCGTGTGTTACTTGCCTTGAGTAATAAATTTAAATATTTTATTCATCAAATTGATATTTGTAGTGCCTTTTTAAATGGTAAAATTAAAGACAAAGTTTTCTTAGAAATTCCAGAAGGCATTGAACGTAATTTAGATAAAAATAGAAATGTTTTATTACTAAACCGATCCATATATGGATTAAAACAATCACCTAAGGTGTGGAATACTATGTTCCATGAATTTTTGGTTTCATTAGATTTTAAACCAGGCATAGCTGATGACTGTTTATATATTCATAAACAAGGAAATTCTATAGTTTATTTACTAACTTACGTTGACGATGTTATCATCAGCTCCAATAATAATGATTTAATAATAGACAATAAAAATAAAATTAGCAAAAAATTTAGGTGTAAAGACCTGGGAATGATTAATAAATATTTAGGTTTAAACATAAATTATGATCGTGAGAATGGACTTTTGGAAATAAATCAAAAATCTTTAATTGAGTCTGTTGCCAAACGTTTTGGTGTTTTGGATTGTATTCCCACACATTCTCCGATTGAACCCAAACTACAATTGCATCGTGATTTAAATGGAATAGATCGTAATTTGAATAATCAATATCAGCAATTGTTGGGTTGTCTTATGTATCTTATGTTGGGTTCTCGTCCAGATATCTGCTTTGCGATATCCTACTTCAGTCAATTTCAAAGCACAGCCACACACGAATATTATAAATATTTAATACGAGTTTTAAAATACTTAATAACTACTTCACAATTAAATTTGACTTATAATAGGGACAATAATAATAAATATATAATAGAAATCTACTCTGACGCTGATTGGGCCAATTGCGTCTCTACTCGCAAATCAATTTCTGGTTATTGTGTAAAAGTATTTGGATCTGTGGTTTCCTGGTCTAGTAGGAAGCAACCCACTGTTGCTCTCTCCAGTACTGAGAGTGAGCTTATTGCCTTGTGCGAAGCTACATACGAAGGACTGTGGATGCAAAATTTAATTAATGACTTTTGGTTTGACCACTCTAAAAGATCCGTGATTTACGAGGACAATCAGAGCTGCCTGGGACTCATAAAGTCAGGTAGATGGAATTCCAAACGATCGAAACACATAGACACTAAGTATAGATTCATATGTTCACACGTTGACAAATCATTTATTTATATGTATATTCCAACGTCCCAACAATTGGGTGACTTGTTTACTAAAGGTCTGCCAAAGCCTGCATTTGTCAATTTTTGTAATGACCTAAATTTAATATAGCTGTTTGTGATTTATATGTTTACCATTTATATGTGTTCTGACAGTCATATTTTCGCAATTTTATATATTTTATATTTTTATACGGACTGTGATAATTATCATACACGATTACACGAATACTTTAATATTTTAATACGTTTATAATTATTAAGCTTCACCACGATATATATTAGTTGTTATTTCATTGGACTTTGTTTTGTCCAAATCATATATTCACGATATGTTTTTGTTCATATATGATTTGAGGAGGCGTGTGAGAATATGCTCCTCATGACCTCGCTCATAGTCGATATATTTAGTCGTAACGGGGTCGCTGCTTGTGACATCATCCGCTATAGCTGATTGTATATTCGTATTTCAACTGTTAGTTAGTTGATCTCCAAATGTTGTTACGTGAACATAAAATAAAATGAGATCTTAAAACTGAATCTTTTACTTATTGTGTTGACTTCAAAATTAGTGTTTCTTCAATGGTGTTCGTTTAATATCATCGCTGGTTGTTGTTCTTATTCGGCTAATGTGAAATCTTTCATATTAGTGATCGTCACTTTCTCACAAGTGCAGAACAAAGGTAATGAAGTTTAAATGAAGGGGGGTTGAAGTAGAATTTGTGAACATGGGTCTGAGAAATGAAGTCACAGAACAGCATTAGCCGCGGGAATTTTCAATTCCCAAGGAAATTTTACATTTTGATTTTATCCAGGCTCACAACTCATGTCAAAACTGCCCCAAAATTCTAGCGATTTTGTAATTAGAATGAAATAGTACTACTAAGCTCTGTTTGATAGGACTAAACCAACTTACCCCAACCTACACCAGAGGGGCAATTCCACAAATGTAGGAATGTTATACGACTTTGCGCCAAGTTTTACTTGAATATTTGTGGAATATCCCTATCAGTGTAGGTTGGTGTAAGTTAGTGTAATCCTATCAAACAGAGCTCTAGACTCTTCATTAACAGGTATGCGCATGAGGATGATAAGAAATGAGCCGCCATTTTGTATTATTTGTTTTTAGTTTTTGCTCGCTAAAAACCTTATTAAAATTACTATGTTTTTCCTTTTCCTCTTTCATTCTTCCACAACCTGAGTTCTACAGTTTTTTTTTAACTGTGATAATAAAATTTTCTAATTTTTGACGATATCTCTAAGCATTTTCAAGGATATGCATAACCTAAAGGTGAACCTTTATTTAATCATTTATTTATTCAATTTTCTTCTTTTCCTTCTTCATTTTCTTCAACCTGTGTTTTATGTTTTCTTTTTCAACTATAAAGAAACGAAAATAAAATTTTCATCCATTTATATGATGTTACCTGTGACCATTTATTTTTTTTATTCTAATTTTTGGATAAATTTACAAAATAAACAAAAACCCCATTGCCACATCATCTAGCGATGTAGCTTGTTTCAGTGTGACATTTCAACGTATCAAGATTGGAAAACTGAACAATGCTACACAATGAGAAAGTCGAACAAACCAGTATTAGACAGACACCATTGAATCAAGTTTAACACATATAAACAAAATAGAAGACATTTAAAGTCAGATCATTACATTGCACAAATAAAACACAGTATAGTTGATTGATCAATAGATATTATTCAACTGATGTATACAACACATCACAAATTGTTAAGTGCTGTGTGTAGTGAGATCGTAAATAAACGTAACGTGGTTGTTCACACGTTCGTCGCCATTAGCCGAATGACGTTGTTCGTCATTCCTTCTAACGAACTTCTTGTCTTGTCTATGTGTGTGTGAATTGGTAATGTTTCTGATAGGTCAGTTCTACTGATGTCATTGATGTGGTCTGTGACGTCAATGAGATAAAGATATTGTCGTACATTATCGTTATCGAATCGTGTACAACTCCGTCGTTCGCGATACTTGGGGGGGAGTCTAAGTCTTTCCCAGTCTACCTTCCGTGTATAAGTCAATATGGGATTTTTGTCTGTTAATTTATGTATTATCTGTAATAAATTTTTTTTTTTTTGTCAGTGTATGTTTGTTATGTATTCATTTAATTGTCTGATTGAAAAGAGGTTTGCGTGTTTGTTAATATAATACAAAATAAAGAGATATTTATGAAATATTATTATTTATTATATGTTAGGAACGATAACATTTAACGATACGTTTATGGGTTAGTAACCATAATGTTTAACAATTAATGATATGAATTTGTACAATGGTATAGGAACGTTTATTATCACATTGTTTCTCACTTTGTTTTGAGGTAATGCTTATTTGCTAATTATATAATAATGAGATCTGCCTTCTTATGTAGGAAGGTCTGGTATCACAGGTTTGTTACTTATTTGATGTTGTGGAACACTCTGCTTCATCATTTTTTGTTGTATTGTTCGAGTCTGGATATATTTGTGATTCTGAAAAAATTTAAGAGATATATTAATTTTATTTGTTGGTACTAAAACATGTCAACTACATCATTTCTCCTTCTGTGAGGATAAGTGATGGTTGGCTAGTGTTTTGTTTCTGTTGGTTTGCAAAGTGTCACCTGCTTCTCCAATATTTATATTGGTTTCACAGTGGGTCCTCTGGTTGCAAACATGATTTGTTTCGTTTAGAAGTTTACCCAGAGTAGATTCTCCTAAAGACGGTCTGGACTACGAATTATTTATGATAATTCGTAGATGTTATGTTTTTTGTGCCACTACTTTTGTGTGTGTATGTTGTAAAGCGTCTGGGGAATTTAACTCTAGTGGTGCTAGATATTTAAGGGGTCTGGTAGTGAGTGTTCCATTTGGGAACATAATAGAGGCTGATCTGACTATTTGGTCTGAGGATTTATGTAATTCTTTGATTACTGCTAGTTGCAGTTTGTTAGGTATTAATACAGCGTCAATGACAAGTACTAAATCTCTGATTTTTGGTATGTTGTTATTTGTTCGGTAGTTATTTGGTATTGGTTGTGGTTGTAGTATTGTTTCTTCTGTTGGTTCTGCTGTATTGATGGTTTGTGCTTCTGGTGTCTCTTCAGTCTCTGTAATATGATGATGTTTGTTTTCTTGGTTCTGGAGAGGCTGTAAAGAAGTTATAGTATTAATATTATTTTGTTCTAAGTTGATGTTTGTATTTATTTGTTCTTGCTTACGTAATGGGAATTTAGTTTGTAGGTCTATTACTCTCTCTAAGTATCTGTTCGCCTCTGCTTTTGTCATCGGGTACGTTGTTTGTGGGCATAGTGCTGAATGGTGTGCGTTTGTTTGTTGGCAGTGAAACCATCTACACTGCCTCTGTTTTTGATTGCAATGGTCTGCTGATGCTAGAACTCTACACTTTGGACACAAGTTAAACTGTCTGAAGTATGATCGTCTGCTTTGAAGTGTATTATATTTGCTGTTGCAGCAAAGGTAACTCCAGTGTGGCCCTTTGCAAAACATACATCTCTGTTTGGTTGGTATGGCTGGAAAATGATAGAGTTGTTTGGGGATGCTGCTATCTGTGTCTGTTTTATAGTGATAAGTTGGAACAGAGAAATCATCAATATCATTATCTATGTAGTGTTCTGGCGAAGGTTTACCTTGGTCTATATTTGAGTGGAAATTAGGACTACTTTTAAGTTGTGTTAAATTTTATGTTGTGTTATTGTTATTGTTAGTGTAGGTTTGTTATATTGTGGTCTATTGTATTGTCGTCTATTAAACGTATTGTTTGATTTATCTGTGTAATACGTGTTGTTTTGTTGTTGGATTTCTTGGGTTTTATGTGTTTCTTTCATTATGTCAGGTTTTTCTGTTAAGTCTCAGGTTTTAATTTCTTGGTAGACAGCTTCTAAGACAGCTCTTGAGTTTGGTTTTGAGATGTTTATTCTATTGGAGTATGAATTTCTCGGAAAGATACGTAATAATGTTGGAAAGGTCAGGTCGTCTGTTAGTACTGGTACAGTCATGTATAGTGTCTAGTAGCATGCACGTTTTATCATATGCATTATGTAAGCCTTCTTTGGTGTTGTGTGCTAAGGGTATGTTGTTTAGTGTTTGCCATAATTCTGAGCGTAATCTCGATTCATCTCCAAATTCATCGTGTAGGTATTGTAGTCTTCTGAAGTATCCTTGTTCATTGTGCCTTAAGGTTGTTAGTCTTTGTTTGATAGTGTCTGGCATAGCATCTTCAAGTATTTTGCATTTTTGAGGTGTTATGATGTCTTCTCTTATGTGTATGTATTTTGTAAACGATGTTATGAAGTCTGGGTATGATATACGTTTTCCATTGAATTTTGATAATTTATACTTTGGTGTTTTAAGTAAGCATGATTGAGTTGAAGTGTTTGATCCAGTGGGTATTTCCCAGACTTTGGGTATATGGAGTGTGTTCTTGTGTATTATGTTTTGTAAGTTATTCTGATGTTCTTGTTTATTTTTGTCATTTGGTATTTGGTCTGTTGTTATTTCAGTTGGTTGATTTAAAATATTGTTTATAGGTTGTCTGTTTGGAGTTTGTATGTGTGTATTTGCTATTATAGTGCGTCTTTGTATTGTTGTGTTCGTATTTGTGTTAGTGTTTTTTCTCGTGGGTGTTAAGTCAAGTGGTGTTGTTTCATCTATTATGTTCCTTGTTTTTGATTTTTTTGTTTCTATAGTTGGTGTTTGTGGTGTTTGATCGTCTTTGTAAGTCCATTTCGATGATCTTTTCCTTTTAGGAGTTTGTTCAAGTATTGTTATGGATGTATCTAAGTTATTACCTAGAGGTGTGTTGGGTCTGTGTCACTCCTCTGAGCCTGATCTGTAATGTCCAGTGGAGCAGGGACTCATCATTCCCTCACTCGATGTTCTGGATACTGTTCGCTGTCGTTTGCTTGGAGAGTCTGTTATGTATGTGTCGCAATATATTTCTGGTTGTGTTCTGGATTGTATGTATTGTTGAGCGGTCTGTTGTTGTATTAGTCGAGCTGTTTGTAATTGTTCGAATTCGTTATTTATTTTTGTTAGGTAAATGGTAAGTTCTTCCTTTACGTCGTAAATTCTCTGGTAAAATTGTGTGTCTGCATCTGTTGGTAAGTTATCTAAGTCCGTTAGTTGAAATTGTAAGACGCTTAGAAATATTCTTACATCTAAGTGTTGGTATAAGGCAACGTTATAATTTTTGGCATGTTGAATTTTTGTCTCTGCTCGTGCCATTGAGATTTCGATATATGTTCGTTGTGGGCTTTTATATGTTTGTTGTGTGATTGGCGTGTTGGTTGTGTAAAGTGTTTGTCTTGGCTGTTGTGATGGTATGATGTTTGGAATAGGTAATATTCCTTGTGTTATTGTTTGTTTGTTTGTAGATGTTAGTAAAGCTGTTGTTGTTGGTCTGTACCTTGAAGCTTGTAAATTGTCTGTTGCCATTATTGTGGAGTATGTGGGTTGGATGTTAGGGTTTGTGATTATGTGTGTAGTTGTTGTTGGTAAAGTTATCGTAATTGTTTTTGGTAAGTTAAGAGTTTTTGTTTCTTTATTTGTGCTCGTTATGTTTGGAATGTTGGGATTGGTTTGTTGTGTGGAGGTTTGTTGGTCTGTAATATGTCTTGTTAGCGGTGATGGATGTTGGCGTGGCTGCTCTGGTAAGAGTAATGGAGACGGGTGTGGATTTTTGGTTCTGCGCTTTCTGCTTGCGTGTTTGTTCCCTCCACTGTCTTAAGTTTTTTCTTCCCCATTTCGAGATCTGTGAAACAATTGTTGAGTTATATATCTGATTGTAATAATGCTGCGCATGTGGATATTGAAATGGTGTTCGTACTAATTTTATTTTCCAATCTCACTTGTCTATATAAAAGTACGTTAACTATGTTTTATGTGTAAGGAATTCAATAAATTATGTATTTGTCTTTACTTACGTCTGTTTTGTTCTTTGGTGTTTTTTGTTGACATACGTTTTCTGTTTTGTAGAGACACTTGTTTGTATTAAATAAATGATTCACTGTATGCACAAATAAATAATAACACGAATAATGAATCACAAAATAAAACTTAAAATATACTGCAAGGACCGTTTCTTGCTCTGCTATCATGTAGTGAGATCATAAATAAACGTAACGTGGTTGTTCACACATTTGTCCCCATTAGCCAAATGACGTTGTTCTTCATTCCTTCTAACGAACTTCTTGTCTTGTCTGTGTGTGTGTGAATTGGTAATGTTTCTGATAGGTCTGTTCTACTGACGTCATTGATGTGGTCTGTGACGTCAGTGAGATAACGATATTGTCGTACATTATCGTTATCGAATGGTGTACGACTCCGTCGTTCACAATACTGTGGAGTAGCATCTTATCACAGATAATTGTTGGACAGAGTTCATGTAACTCTCAACATCTTATACACTACCTGGCAACACTGAACTCATAATACATAACTTTTGTAATCTTATTCTCACACACACTGTTATGCTATAGTGGGGAATTTGTCATTTCTCTACCCACACCTTCAACTGTACTTATGACTGTTCATTAATCATCCATTAAATGATATTACTGTAAACTCGTTTCTTTTCTTTTATATGAAAACACGATCCATGGTTAAATATTATCCTCACAATAATAATATACAGAACAAGTGAACGAGAATAGCTCGTAACAGATGATTCAAATAAGAGAAATTTGATTCATTATTAATTATTTTTTCATATTAAGGAATTTTATATTGTTTATTATTGAAGTGAGGTAGAATCTGAGAAAAGAAAAAACAAGTTAGTTTGAAGTACTATAATGCATCAAAAATTAAATTATAGAGAGTCTGAGATCGAGAGAAAATGGAAGATATTGGATCTCCCAACATTATAGAAAAGTATTCAAGTGTGAAAAGCAAGATGGTGTTATAAAAGTGTGAGATATAAAAGTCACAAATATTTCCTAAACTGATTATAGTAGTAACATGTTCCATATGCAGTGTCTCTAGTGGTACAAGTGAGTTGTTGCTTATACCAATCCAAGAATACCCAATGTTTGCATTTCTTCACTCTGTGATTATCACTTGGTCTGTGACTTGATAATTTATACTTGATCATTATTATTTTTGTATTAAATGACACAAACAGTTATCTTTTATCAAACCCATTTATTCAGCGACTAAAGAATTAAGGTAATATATTATATTCGAATGTTAAAATTCAATCTGTGCGAGTCAGTGTTACCACATATCAGATATTATTATGTACAACATATGACAATTTAAGTAATCTATTAATATATATGATATTGTAATTGTAGGTTGTAACAGTAGAAGGCAGTTGTGAGGGAATTGAATTCCAACACCCCCTGAAATTCCTGATGACCAACCTCTTTGTTGTAACAAATTAAAATAGATAAAAAACATTTAACATGTAATGCTGTGTATGGTTCAAACAAAAATAACAAATGGTAAACATATATATGTAAAAACAAAAATGGTTAGTGTTCTGTGGAGACTAGAATGAGTTTTGGTTTATGAAATACATATATATATTTTTTTTTATTGTGGAATAAACAGTAAAGAAATTTGTCGAAATGTGTTAAAAAATACAAACAACAATGTAAACCGTGTGTCATCCTATATTAATTCATATTTATATTAATGGTATTTTCTTCGGAGATTAGTGTGACAAGTTGGAATCTCTATGTCATTCTGTACATTTGGTATGAGCTATTATTGGAATCAATTGTACCTAAAAGAAGTTGATGCTAATAAGAAAAGCAAAACAACCAAAAGGGGACTGGTTGTAAATATGGTGAAATAAAGAATGACAAACAACATTTGTAGAGTAATTTTGTGGAACTAGTGTTTGCAATGACTACAAACACTGATTGCTCTGCCCCAAAACAAAAAATTTAGCAAGTTTATTTTGGCCAAAAAGTTGACTTATGTGGAGAATACAAGAAAACAAATGTTCAAATGTGGATCTGGATTGCTTCTGGCCACCTCCACATGCAATTCTGGATGCTGAAATATTGTCCTCAAATACTTGCGTGGATTGGGTTACAATGAAAATGGTTTCCACTAACCTCCATACCACAGTGATATCATCTAAGGCATTAGCTCTGTTTGATAGGACTACACCAACTTACACCAACCTACACCAGGAAGGCGATTCCACAAATTTCAGAATGTTATATGATTTCACGCTAAGTTTTACTTGAATATTTGTGGAATATCCCTACTGGTGTAGGCTGGTGTAAGTTAGTGTAATCCTATCAAACAGAGCTATTGTGAAGCGCAATTAATTCTGCTGCAGTTGATGATACAGTCATGGTTTTTGCCAGTGAATGACCCAATTTATTAAGTTACCACCAAGGAAAATAAAGTACCCTGTGATGGAGCACCCTTTCTCCAACCTATTTATATCAATGGGTGTATCGTCTACATCAGGTGCCTATGATGTATTGACAAAAGTTTTTATATTAGATTGATCTGAGTGATATTTCAAGGAAAAATTACGTGTTGTCTTTAGATACGTCACAATTTTTTAGATTTTTGTTCGAGTAGTCCTGAAACTTTTTGAAATAGTTCACAGGGATAGCTATGTCTGTCCTAGTTAGTCTGTCTATGTATAGTAAGTTTCCTATCATTGACCTATATTTGATGTCATTGGTGTCATTGGTGCTGTCAGATGGTCTATCTAATTTTGTTGGGATACGATTCCCTCACTTCCTCACAAACACACAATCCTATATTAATCAACACTGCATGTAACACAGTATTACATTTATTCTTTTCGCATGTGGCGACACTGATCGCCAATATAGTATTCTTTCCGCCACTGCTCGACGGAGAATGTTCTCCGCTCGTCAGTCGTTATATCAACGTCGTAATTAAACCTTTTTTTATTGATAAATGTCCGTGCTTCATTTCCTTTGGATGAAAAGATCAGAACTCACCTCAACAAATTTTAACCCAGTCTCCTTGTGTGTTGATATTGGTTTGGAGTCAACCAGATTAAATTTATGAAGAATATTGTCAATGTACCTGTATTGAGACTGGGTGATTGTTTTATTTACAAGATCACATTCTATCTCAAAGCCTACAAAAAATTTTGGATTGTCCTCTATTTTAACAGCTAAATTATCTTTAAATTTTGCTATTAGTTCATTTGTCCACTTATTATTATTACTTATTAACAGCATGCCGACAAAGTATACTATTAAGAAGGCCATATAATTCTTGTCATGTTTACGCACGTACAGGCACCTATCAATCTTTCATTTGTTGAAATTAGGCTGTCTAATTTGTGTAATTAATAAGTCGTACCAACTTTCAGATGATGTTTTTAAGCCATATATAGACTTTATTAGTTTAAGACATTTATTTTTTTTCAAGGTGATATTCTTTCGCACTGGACAAGTATATTTGATATGTTATTTTTGAATTAAAAAAAGGTGTTTTAATGTTAAATTGTAACAAATTTAGACTGTATTTATTTGCTACTGATAATATCCATCAAATTAGCCAGTACTGTACTAAAGAAACGTATGTTTCAGAAAGAGAATATAAGGTTTCATCTTTAAAACCTCTGGCAACTAATCTTGCTTTTGGTTTATGAATGCTGTGATTGTCCAGTTTAGCAGTAAAACACCATTTTGTGTCGACAAATCTTGCATTCCTTTCTTTATTTACGATTTCCCTGGCACCCATATCTGACAAAGAGATTATTTTGTCATTGATAACTCTCAACCATTCGTCGTGAAATAAATTATTTTTAAATTCTTCAAAAGTTTTTGGAATACAATATAAACTTTATTTCTATTTTTTATAAGATTTATTATTATTGGTGTTTGTGTTGTGTTATCATCATTATTATTATTATTATTTAATTTTTTATATTTTTTGATTCATCAAACCTAATGTCACATGTTATATGTGATTTATTATCTTGCGGATCTTTAACAAAATATCCTGTCTGAATATATCCTACCAAGATTCCAGCCTCAGATTGTTGTTTTAATTTAGGATATTGATAATTTCTATTTTCTGTTATTTTTAGTTGCTTGATGCTGAGGGGGGGGGGGTTCAATAGGAGTATGCCTATATGCAATAGCACCAAAGACTTAAATTAGACAGGTCTGGCTTATTACCATAGAACATCTCAAATGGTGTAGCATTTCCTACATTGGCCCTAGTTGGGCTCTTATTCAAAATATAAGAGTTGTCCCAAAAGTAGTGGTCCACACACAATAAGACTATTAAAATTTATTAGTTAAAGCAAAATGATATTAAAAACCCTTAAATATAATCCCCCTCCAATTCGATGCACTTCTGCCAGCATGTCGGCAGCTTCTGAATTCCATGGTTCTTTTAATTCTTCGGATTTCTTGAGTCACTCTTGCCATCACCTTGTCAATGTCTGGAAACAGACCCCACGCATCAGATCTTTGAGCTTAGTGTTAAGATCGTAGTCACAGGGACTCATATTAGGGCTGTAGGGTGGGTGAGAAAGGATTTCCCTGCCATATTTGTCTAAAAGTTCGACGATGATCCTGCTACATGAACACAGAAATTGTCATGCAGAATGATTACCCTATTCTCTAACATGTCAGGGTGATTTTTTCGGATTTTAGGGTGCAAAGTATTTCGCAAATAATCTTTGTACATTGCTGCATTGACACTAGCACCCTGAGGTACCCTGTATGATGCCATAATGTCCTTGCAATCATAGGCCAAGGTGAGCATCTGCTTCACTTTACTCTGTTACCAACAAACTTTTTGTGGACTTTTTCTCCTCGACTAGCCCAAACATTTGATTGTGATTTCAATTCAGGCTCAAAATCCCGTATCCACGTCTCATCCATCATAATAATTCTCTCTAGAAAAAATTCCCCTTAATTTTCATAGCTCACTACAAATATACACACGTTGCTCCACTCGTGTTACCTGACCCAAAGATAGAGAAACCTCCTCTTCCATACTCCCAGACATAGTTAAAACATACAAAATATATTACTCTGATATATAAAAATTTTCATAAAACATCACAGGAACATATGCACTGATTACATATGGTAAACTGCCACAGACCACTACTTTTGGGACAACCCTCGTATATACAGCCACCACAATGGCTAATGACCAATAATTTAATGACAATTTTGAATAAATTAACATTGCTCTTACTATTGACATAATAGTCTGGTTCTGTCTTTTAGCAGAGGTATTTAATTCTGGTGAATATGGTACCACTGGATCCAGAATTATGCGATTTTCATCACAAAAAGTTTACATATTATTTTCCAAGTATTCTTTTGCATTATCTCAACATAGTGTTGATAATAGGCAATCTTCAAATTCAGCTTTTAATTTTAGGTAGAATTTTTTAAAGTCTTGTAAGACCATTGATTTTTTCTCTATTGGAAATATAAAGGTGTATTTGGTGACATGGTTCACAAGTATTAATACGTATCTTTCATTATTTAAACCTGGTGAGAATGGACCTATTGTGTCCAAAGAAACTAATTCTAATGTTCTATTATGTCCCAGGCACCTAAAATTAGCCTTTGCATAAACTTCACACAAACTTCACACAAACGGAACTCATTGTCTCTGAAATTAATTTCATTTGAAATTCTTCTTGTAATTTTAACCAGGTTTTTTAAGTGTTTTCCTGAGAGATGACCTAACCTCCTACGCAAGATCATTTTATTTTGGTCTATAGGTTGTTATATATTATTAGTATTATCTTGTATATTTATTATGTTTTCCTGAATCTCACTCAACTGTTCTCTCTCTTCATTTAGTGTTTCATTATTATTTTCTTTGTTTAAATCTTTTATCATATTATGATCGTGTAGGGTAGTTAATGTATTATTTTTGTTATTATTAGTTTCTATTTGAGTATGTTCTTCATTCATATTTTCATCCATCTCTTCTTCTTCGATTATTTCTTCTTCAACCTCAAATTCACTTCAATGATTTTTTGATTTTATTCCAGACATACCTGCAAAACCTTGATACTCTGTATTTCCTTCATTATTATTATTATTTATTGTATCAGAATATTCTTCCTGTACTATTTCGTAATGTACCATGTATACTCCATTTATTTTGGGGGTAGTAAAAATGATTTCATTGGTCTCACAAATATATACATTTGACTCGGAGTAAGTTCGTGTGAGAATGATAGCAAATTATATTATATGTTAGCTTATTATTCTCACATATCATTTGTTGTGGTAACACTGTTTTTAGTATTATTTGTAATCTGTGATTTTATGTTTGAAACCCAACTGTGATAATATATTTTGTGTGCCTCTTGTCGCTCATCAAACGTTGATGAAATAACATCTTCACCATCTTGTGTGAAAATAAAAGTTCGTGAAAGTAAATATTTGGTGTATTATTTATGTGTTCGTAATATGTGTGTTTGATCTTCTTTCGATGTCATCGTTCAACTAAAGTCTTTCGTCGTCATTTTTGTCTAGTTCGACCAGTTGATAATTCCTATTTCTTCACAGGTTATGGGCCCAGTTACCTGGATGTCAACGTGATCGCCATTGTTATAATTCGTCAATGTTGTGCTGTCGAATCCTGATCGCTTCTTCCAAGTAGTAACCATGCCTTCTAATTTATTTTTCGTCTTCTAATATGTTCGTTTCTCGCTGTTCCTGTGATCTTGTTCGAGTTGATTCGTTGGTCGGCGTATCTGGTAGTTGCTGAAATTGCTGTTTGCGGTGCAACTGATCGTTGTTACCTGTCATCGAGATGGATGTTAGGAAGCTGAATAATATTGAGCCGTTTAATGGGCGAAATGGCAGAACCTGGAAGTTCCAGATGGAGCTGTTGTTGGCAAAGGAATCGTTGGGTAATATAATAACTGATTCTTTACCGACTGTTAGTAATAGGGGAGATGCTTGGTCGAAGGAAAATGCGAAGGCAATGTTCCTGATTGCTAATAATGTGACTGACGAGTACCTGGAGATCATACAAACGTACACGACGGCGAAAGAAATGTTTCAAGTGTTGACTAATTTAATTGACAACGGAAATGACCAGACGCTGATGGACTTACGAGGAGAGTTGTATGCTAAACGGTATGTTTTTGGTGCTGATTTGCAGAAGTATCTTCTTGATTTTTGTGCTCGATTTTGTCGTTTGACCAAACTGGGAGACTTGACAACCGTGAAGCAGTTTATCCTGGTGTTGCTGAGATCGCTGCCCGCCAAATTTTGTCCGATCAAAGTTGTTCTGGAGGATGCAGAAGTCGTCACCTGGGATGGAGTGTTCATGAGGCTGAACAATTTCCAGCGTGAACTATCTTCGGATAGCAAGTTGACTGTTAGAGGTAATTCTTTGAATCCTGTGTCACTAAAACCTTCATCAGTACCTGTTGCTGGTGAAGAGAATCTGTTGTTTCAATCGTGGCTGGTTGCAAAATCGAAACAATAATCGTGGTTTTAGTCGAGGAAGATCTCACAGTAATAATAGTAATAATTTTCACAATTCGTTTTCTGATATTGAAGGTTGAAATTTTAATAATAATAATCACAATTTAGGTTCATAAAATAATAATAATGTTAATAATAATGGAACTTTTATCTATTATTTCATTATGTAAACCTTGAAAGATTAAGGCTTTTCCTTTTTCCCTGACTACAAAAATATAGAATTTATGTTTCAGCCTGTGCCACAGTGTCAGTGTTTAGAAAATTTTCCAAGTCTGTACTAAGGAAAAGATTTTCCATTTCCTTGTCCATTAAAATACTGTTCTGCAAATAGACATGATGTCATGGTTGTCTTCCATGCATCTCAGTTGAGGCCATCAAACACCTTTTTATTTTCAAATCTAGACATCTTTATTAGTATGTATAATAAGGCTTTTCTAATAGTGTCTAAAAGGCCTCATACATTTTACGTTCTTTATTAATTAAAGTATTTGAGAAAGATACGAGTAATTTTGAGAGATCACAGGCTCAACTGCATAATAAATGCAAACACAGTCTTAATCGCTCAATGGGAAATACATATAGTCAAAAATTATATATATATATGTTACCATCAAAGTATGAAGAGCAGGAAATGTATAAACTACCTAGGTAATGTATACATTGACTTCTGCTGTCTGGTAATTTACCTTGGAGAAGTATACATTGACTAGGGAATGTGAATTTTACCTAAATCTTTTTAGGGAAAGTATAGTACTACGATTTGCAAATGAATGGAAGAAGAAAAAATTGTAATACTCTTTACTTAAGACAAGGGAAAAAGTGGTGTGTAAATCAGTGTATTCTGAAAAAAAAAAAAAAAAAAAGACTTAATAAACAGAAAAAGAATTACATCGGTTAGAAATATAAAAGGGAGTACTTTTTACAGTATTTCATTCTTATAGTTGCAGTGCCTATTATCAAGTAGCATCATTGTCATAAATATAATTTTTTTGCAAAGAGAAAGATGTGCCCTATTTGTTACAACATGATAAAGAGTTATGACATCGTGAATTACAGAGAATATTCTTCTTCAAACAGCAACATCGACTATTTTGGCACTTGCCCTTGAACATACATTTTGTGAAACCTTGGCCACTTCCAGTAGCCTGAAGTGTTGTAACACTCCATAGCGCTACTTCCCGATTGGGAATATCTTCTACATTTATAAATTTTTTTCTACAAACAGTAAATTGCGAACGCACGTAAAAAAGGATTCCATCTTTTGTTCCGAGTTTATAAAATCCATCCCTTTCTTCCACAACTGTGACCAAAATATTACGTGCGTCACCTGGTCCCTTGTCCATGTCCAGTACAGGTACTCTCACTGTGTCCTCGACATTTGTTGGTGGAAACTTGTTATCCAAACTCATCCACATTTTCTTTGCTTGGTGCTCCAGGTTTTCCTTCGCATTACTTCTTTCGGACATGCAAGCTTCTTGTTTAATGCACAGAGTACAAAGTAAAAATGAATTACCTCCTCCTTTGGGTCTCTGCGCACAGCTCAAATGCAGAGGCAAAAGGCACTGGTGACATGTCTCCATTGTGCCCTTCAAATAGATGCAACATAATTCTTCTTTGACTGCATTGGTTGAGTCATCATTGTCTGGTGCGTTTTCCATAATATCGTCATGTGACTCAGCTTCTGCATCCTTTGGAGCATCATCTTTGGCATCATTGTGCAACTCGTCTTCTGGGCGACATAGAACCTTTTCTAAATCTTCTTCACTTGCAACGTCTCCAATAACGTCTGAGGGGAAAGAAGTACTGAGACCGAGTTTCAACTTACAACCAAATACAGCTTCCTAAGTAGTTCTGTTATTGCCAGAATGGAAAGCACAGTTGTTCATTAGTTGTATGAAGCGTAAATCTTTACTCCACTGTGTCGTTTTGTTGTCTGCCATCCACGTATAAATAATATTTTTCACGTCACTGTTGGCTCTCTCGACACTTCCTTGGCTTTGGGAATGCCTAGGCTTCCCATGAACGATAACTAACTCCAGCCATATTTCCTTCAAACTTTTGATTATTTGGTTTACAAACTCTCGGCCGTTGTCAGATTGTAATACTGAGAGGGCACCCATTAAAGTAAAAATATCGATAATATGATTCGAGACTTTTTCGGCACATTTCGTTTCAAGTGCTTTTAAATTTACAAATTTAGTTAAATGGTCCTGGTATACTAGAATGAATCTGAATCTATTGTCGGGTTGCAATTGAAAATCGATTAGGTCGACTTATCCGTGCGAATTGAATTTGGAGAACAGCAAAGGTTTAACAACAACTCCTTTTCTCATGCCTTTTTGCTTTTTTTGACAGGCTTCACAAAGTTGTAGGTAGAGTTAAACAACAGGTCATGCAACATTCTTGAATCGAGACTGAAGCTCTTTCATCATTCGGTCTCGGCCATTGTGACCAATAGATATGTGTGTATTATGAAAGATTTCAAATAATTCACCGTCGGCTATGTACATCTTCACAGGCTCGTTGGTTTCAGTCACAGGAATAATTAATTTCAATTTTCCAGCAATACACATCACATCGTATCTTTTCAGAAGCCAATAATGCCAATTTTCTTTTTTAACCGCAACTTTAGTATTATTAACGTCGTCAAGAAGTTTAAGATAATATTCATCACTCAACGCCACACAATTTTTACCAGTTCCATCACTAATCGACTTTAGATTGTCATAAAACTTCGTTTTCATCACACCGTCCATAATGATCGCAAATTAATTCAACACTGGCAGTCATCATAATATTGTGAAAAGTACGAGATCACAAAAGTAAATCCCGCCCTTCTATGTTCCTCTTATCTTGCATGTTCGTGTAGCAAGCGACACAGTAAAGTCAAATGCAGATTATAGTTGAATTTTTTATGTGAATTATTTGTAGGGCGAAATTCAAATTTTATGTGAATTTATGTACAAAATATTTTTGTCTTTTTTGAAGTTTATTGGAAACTCGAACATTTAATTTTTTGATTTTTTTTTTAATCAAAACCAAAAAATTCCTGATTTACTAAATGGCTAATCCTGGAAGTATCAAACTGCAAATCCAGTAAGGACCGCCAAAAATCCAGCGAACAACCGATCATCAACTACTCGTTCCCATCTTTGAAGACCTCATTGTAGATTTACTCCAACGGAGACCTTCACTTTTGGGCCAACCTACAAATCAAAATTAACAAAGAATGATGTCAAAAGAGATCAAACTACCAAACAATTGAATCTGCGCACAACAACTAGTGAAATAATTTTCTGTAAACAGGTAGTATATATTGTTATTCATTGAATTTGGTATTAGGGATTGTGTATAGTGTAAAGTATAAAATTATGTCAAAATTTATTAACTTGGAGGAGAAAAAATTTGGAAAATTTAAACTATCTGAAGGGGATTTTAAGGATCTAATTAAAAAATTTGAATGAGAAAAAATAACAAACTTGAAAATAGAAACATTTAATATTTTCCCTTCTTTATATATTTTACAGGAGAAATCATATTAGAATCATTCACGCTAGATATATCGGGACAAACTGAGTAAATTAGTAGTGAGAAGTATCCAAAAATATTGGACTCCACTCCTAACTATTTTTCATTGCAAATTTATTGTTCTCCAGAAGCAGAAAAAAAATTTTTAGATAGATTTTTCGATAAACAATAAAATAAAATAAAATATAATAAAAAACAAAAATTGAATATAATAGAAAAGGATTAGTTAAAAAAATAGAAATAAAAACACAAGAAAATAAAGAATATAAAACAATATTTAATAGCGAGAATAGTGTGATAGGTTTTTAAAAAATAAAAGATAAAATTATGGCAATTCCCACTGAAATTAAGCCAATTCAGGCACCATTAGGAAAAGTTTTCAATGAGAAATACTACCTGGATTGGAGGATAAAGATAATTTCAGCAATAAGAGGAGCAGGTTATTATGATATTATTGGGGAGCATGAATATTTAAAGTTATATATAAAACATATAGATGATCTAAATCTTAGACCTGATAATCAAATGATTAATTATTGTAAAATACAAAATAATGCGAAAGCTTTTATATTCGAGAGTCTCGAATGATATAACTAAACAAATTAGGGATTGTACCACAGCAATAATGATGCTGCAGAAATTAGATAATATTTAGGGCACTAAAACATCAGTTACTGCTAATATGGCTAAGGCCAAATGGACTGAATTTAGATTTCAACCAGGAGGTAATATAAGGGGTTTACTTAAAAAATGTAATGAACTCATAACAGACATAAGAGATTCTGGAAGAGAAGTTTCAGAAAAAGAGGAACTAGAGAATTTGCAATAAGCATTATGCTACGAACAGGCATTGGCCAAAATGCAATTTGAGAGTTTGCCTGCAAAATATAAAAATATAGATAATTTTAAAAATATATTAAGAGAGGATGCAGTTCAAAAATTTAAAGATCAAACCCTCAAGAAACAGAATAATACAAATAATAAAAATCAATATAGTAATAATTATAGGAATAACCCCAATGATAACAATTTTAGGGGCAGAAATGGAAACACAACAAAAAATTATGCATTAATATATAGATCAAAAATTGATGGAATACAAGTGTACACAGATGCCTCATATGCCTCACAAGTTAATGATAAACCAATACAAAAACTTATAAATTTTAGATCACTTACTTCAGAAAACCAACTGCTGATATCATAACAAAATCTCTTGATAGAACAAAGTTAGAAAACATCATCATAAAAATACTTGAAAATACAAAAATATATACATAATAGTAAAAATTGTTTATTTCCAAAATCCCAATGAATATAACAAGCTGTACCGCAGTCCAAAGTATAAGTCAAAACAAGTCCAAAACATGAAAATAAAATACCCTTATAATAATGAATATAATGAACTCTCGCATTTAATATAACTGGAAAATACACAAAAAAATAAATTCCTCATACTTCTATAATTATACCCTATATAAAGAAAATGGAATGAAAATCAAACGAGTCTAAACCCCTAAACACACACAATAGAAATTATATTCATTTCCAAACCACTCGAAAGAAATATAGGTCAAATAAAAGAAATGAACTCTCGCCTGCATATCAATCAGTGTTGTTAACTGTATGGTAATTACCGTATTAATACTGTTTTGAGGTGCTGAAAACTAGGTATGGTATTAACCCCTACCATACATATAATTCATACGGTAATAAGATTTGAAGGAGAAAAAAAATTGCTTTATTTCCATAATTTACATCAAAAATTTGTAATAAATTTAGGAATGATGATAAACTATGAAACTTTCATAGTTTTGTTCTATTGGCTCATCCAGACAAAAGTCTGCCATTATGCGTGAGTACCGATGCATCAGATTTTGCTATTGGTGCAACCCTGTACCAATTGGATAAAGACAACAAGAAGTTACTGCTAGCTTTCTTCTCGAGGAAGCTCTCAAAAACAGAAAAGAACTATAACACATACGATAGGGAATTTCTCGGAATTTTTGCCGCGTTGAAGCATTTCAGGCACAAATTAGAGGGTAGATGTTTTTCTGTGTATACTGACCATAAACCCCTAACATATGCCTTCACACAAAAAGCAGAACCAGCATCGCCGAGAAGAGCACGACAATTAGACTATATTGGTCAATTGACTACCGACATCCAGTATATAAGTGGAGAACTTAACACTCCAGCTGATGCCTTGAGTAGAATCGAAGCTATCTCGGCTCCTGTCCAATTACCTTATGCTGAAATAGCTAAAGCACAGCTTAAGGATGCAGAATTGCAAGAGTTGTTATCGAACGATGATACTACTCTCAAATTGAGACAGAGAAAAATTCCCGGTACTGATGTTTTATTAACATGTGACATCAGTACAGGTAAGAATAGGCCATTTCTACCGGTAAAATATCGCAGGTTGGCTTTCAACAGTGTACATAATTTGTCACATGCTGGGCCAAAATGTAGTGCTAAATTAATTTTGGCAAGGTTTGAATGGCCACGAATGAAGTCTGACTGCAACAAATGGGCTCGCAATTGCCTGAACTGCCAAGAATCCAAAGTAGGAAGACACACTCGCTCGCCCCTCAAATCCTTCAAACAAACAGAGTGGTTTAAAACTGTACATATGGACTTGGTAGGCCCATTGCCACCATCTCAAGGACACAGATACCTGTTGACGATAATAGACAGGGCAACACAATGGCCAGAAGCAATCCTTCTACATGAGATGTCAGCTCCCACAGTAGCTGCAAGGTTATACGATACCTGGATTGCAAGGTATGGTGTACCAGAAGTCATAATTACGGATCAAGGTTGCCAATTCGAGAGCTTGCTCTTTAAAGAGCTGTCCAATAAGCTTGGTGTTCAACACAGTCATACCACAGCTTACCATCCTCAAGCCAATGGCAAAATAGAGAGATGGCATAGAGCCCTCAAAGACTCTATCATGTCTCATGATACCAAGAGATGGGTAGAAGTACTTCCTACCATCCTCTTAGGCCTTCGATCTGCCCTACAAACTGATACAGGTCACTCTGCAGCGCAATTAGCGTTCGGCAAAGAGCTACGCCTACCAGGGGACTTCTTCATAGAATCGAAGGAAGTTAGCCCCGAAATCATGGTACAAAATATAAGAAATTATGCCAATAATTTCCTAAAACAGGCAGCTCGCCATGGCCAGCCCAAGATTTACATCTCGAAACATTTGGCCAATACTTCACATGTATTTGTTAGGGATGAAAAAATGAGATCTGCGCTGGAGAAACCATACGCCGGTCCTTACAAAGTAGTATCACAAGATGAGAAAAACTGTGATACTCATAGCAGGCAAACCTCAAACAATTTCAATCGACAGATTGAAGCCTGCATACTTGGTAAGTGACGATAAAAGAATAAAAAAGTTGCAGAAGGAAAACATAGAAAATATCCAGACAGATTCCCAAACAAAAACGGAAGAATCTGTCGAAAAATGAAAAACAAATAATTCACAACAGAAAACATTAAAAAAGTCGGTAAGATTTTCGGACGATGTTACCACCAAAACATTCAATCCTGAGGCCCCCTTATGTCCACAAAAAAGAGGCAGGCCCCCTGGCAGTAGAAAACTTAAAAATTCCCTCCCTTCTCGCATGTCTGAGAGGTTAATGCGAAGAAAATAAAATTTACTCCCGAAAAAGTAATATCCGCTATGTAAGTTAAAACCCGCTAAAAAATATGCGAGGAAAATCGGAATTCCGTGAGACAAAAGAAACTCCGGAGATAAGCAAATGAGGAATGCCAACAAAAAGAAAACAACAGGAATAAACAAATCCACGTGCAATATGGAAACAAAACATTGCAACGTGCGTTTACCGTTAAACACAAAGATAATCTCAACGTTGTGACGTCACAAGCGGAGATTCCTTTGTAATAAAAATTCAAAAATTATATTCACTGAGTTTATTTCAGGCATAACTTTGCTTAAACCAATCAGAACTTAACCGGAAAACTTGCATACAGCCAAGAATTTTAAGCGCTATCCCCTCTACATGTCGATAAGAAGATACGAAAATAATAAAATATAACTGTAATGGTAAATCGAAAATTGAAGTAAAATCACCCACTTCAGAACCGCCAGAGATCTTGGACGTGTTTTCTGATATTTTTGGTTCCTTTTCCTACTAAAACGTATTCTAAATGTCACTGCCAATTCCAATCCCAAAATCCGCCACCTTCCAATTTGCCCGGAAAACTGCTGAGTCTTCACAAACTCAGCAGAAGACCAAGTGGAAGACGGAGCTGGACCGGATTGAGGAGGAGCTGCTCATGGACACAGCTCCTCCAGTCAACGATGTCCTAGCGGAGATGACCACTCTGCTGCCTCCAATTATCTCTCCTCCCTGATTGCCAAAGGAGCCGACTCCGACTCCGGAACCACCGAAGCTGGAGCCGAAACCAGAGGAGAAACGGGAGCCGATGAGGTTTTTGTTCACAGCTGAGGGCCACGAACAAAAAAGAGAAAATGGCCACCTTAGCAGTGGAGAACTCAACCTCCCTGATGCTAAGGAAGCCAATGTTTAAACGTCCACTGCCCCCTCACTCCCGTCATCGCCCCTACACCCGTTCAAAAAATGTACCACCAAGGCGTAGGGGAGAGGACAGCCGGGCAAATTACCTGGCCCGGATGAACGCCTGTAGAGAGTCCTACGAGTGCGTCGGGGCTGTGGTAGGTAGCAACCTGGTGAAATGGGAGGCCAACCAGAGGCAAAAGTAGAAACCCGCACGTCCCCCAGGCCTTGCGCATTTTTGATCATTTTTGCAGGGCAAAAACTGGGGGGGAGTAGCTGTGGGGACTCAACGGTATGAGGAAAAGGGGCTCGGACCCCTCAACGACAGTTGCTGCGCCAAAGGGCAGGCTAATAATCGTCCTTGTGACATTGAACAACACAAAATACGTTCGATTGTAATTACCTGCAAGTACATGCAGGTAATGTACGAGTACCAAATTGTGACATCACCAAACAATGTCACAATCCGTACACAAACCGGCCAGCCATCTCTTATCATGATAGGGGATGATGCAATCTGGCTGCCCTCACCGACGTACGTATTATCTTACATACGTGTGTTTGTGTGCGTACAAATAAGCCGTATATAAACCACCCGAACTGGCTCTAAAATCACCAACAAAATTCTATTATCCCTACAATGTATACTAAAACTGCCATTACTCGCATATGCATGCAATCTCACATATAATCGATATCTCTTAACCTAAATTTTATCATATGCATTTTGTTGTCTTTTTTTTCTCTTTTTTCTTTTCATTCTATTGCACACAAAATATTTTTGAATGAACCTTGTTACCATTTTTATATTTTTATTCTTGCATGTTACAATATTTTACTCAAATTTTTTTTACATTGTTAATCATTATTTTTTATATGCATTTATTTATTCAATTATTTATCTATTTATTATAGAAGCACAGCAGTGGTTACCAAAAATTTGTTACCTTTTTTATATTCTTGTATAATATTTTTCCCATATTTAATAATTCGTTTACTTTTAGCACTCGATGATGAATTCATTCTCATTCGTTACAATAAAATTTCAGGGGGATTTTGATATGGAAATTCCATCTCACTTACTCATCATCATCATCATCATCATCACTATAATATATATATGTCATATGTTCCACTTCTCTCACGATCACATATCTCTAGTTACAATCTACACTAGCACTGTGCTTTGCCATTGCATACTTTATTCGAATATTATAGTTCAGTTGATCATTAATATAATTCTGCAACTGTTGCTCTTGACTTCTTCTTTTTTAACAATCCTCGCACACTCCTCACATTAAAAAGTACCTGGAATTCAAATCATTATATATGAGCGATAAATGCCTGTAGTCAGTGTAAATTTAATATCATAAAATGCTTAATAGTTATATGGAAATGATGAATGAAATTATAAAGTGTTTTTATTTTTTACTAAAAGCTCAAAAATATTTGAAAATAAAAGCTAAAATCAAATTATAATTTTCCAAAAAAAAACTTGCCAAATTAAAAAAAATTTATTAAAAGTTATTCCAAAAATATATCAACTAAGATATGTGTTCTCATAAAGAGAAGAAATAAAATGGTGACTTCCATTGCACTTACACAAAGCAAACAAAGGTCAATTTTCAATGATTATGCATGTTTTGACTCTCGCTATTTTCCATATTTCCAACTTACAAATTTGAATGAGGCAAGCAAGATCTAACCTTACAACACCATTTTTCCTTTTTTCTTTGCTTTAAGAGCTTAAATCCAGTACTTTAGTAAAAAATTAAGCTGTATTACCCTTTTTGAAGACTTATTTATTTGTTTCGGGATAACTTCCAATGATTTTTCTTGACTTTGGACTTTTGAATTCTCCAACTGATGGACTCATAAACCACAAAGATTTTGATGTAGATCCTTTTCTACCATGTTGAAACTGTTTTTTGATGATCAAATCCAATTCTGTAATAATTTGAATGTTGATTTAGCAGTTGTTGTTTGAGAATATGTGGATTTTCCAGCTGTTTTTCACTCAGTTTGTTGGTTTGTCATACCATAAACTGTTTTCAGTTTTTAGCTGTTTCTGCCACACTCTGGATATAAAACTTTTTGGTGGTAACCACAATTTCAGCACTGTTTGCATTAATATCTACAACTAATACAGTATACAGTTTAAGCGAATGAAGGATAAACTTTTGATGAACTTTAAAATTTATTGCTATCAAATGTAATTTCATACATGATCATTGATCACCCATTCGCTGTTTCAACAAATTTCCACTAGACGTCAACCACGCTGATTTTAAATCCCAAAGTCAATTTTTAAGGAAGAAATGTTTGAATTTGTGAATGAAATTTTTTAAAGATTTTCAAAATTATGAAAAAAATAATTATAAGTAGGAAGGAAAGAATTATTTGAATGAAATAATAGTTCAGTCATACCGAAGTTTCGAAAAACAGCATTCTTGTTGGGAAACGAAATTTTTTAAAGATTCTCTAATTTATGAAAAAAAAAACGATTACACATAAGAAGTAGAAAGAAACTACTCGAACTAAATACTAGAGAATTCAGTCGCAACGGTATTTCGAAAAACAGCATCCCTGGTGGGGATCGAACCCACGACCTTTGGATTAGAAGTCCAACGCGCTATCCTCTGCGCCACAGGGACATCGTCAAACTTCTTGCTTTAAATTACTATACAACCGATATACTCCATTATTCATTCTACGAGTAAATATTAAATTCAAAACTGAATCACGTATAATATTTAAAGCCAAATTTTAGAACATAACTAATTAGTCAGTCATCACTGTCATCGGTCATCTTTCATTACTCATCTGTGATCACTAATCATACATTAATTTGCATCGCGTCTGCATGAATACGAACGTTTTCTTCAAAGCAAGTTCTCCTGAAAAATATACTAGTTCCTATAATATTATAGCGACAAGTTCATTTTACAAACACCAACCAATAGGGGGCGTTCTATAACATATGCAATGATGCATAATGCATCAGCTGCCGGCATAGGAGAAGACAGCTCTCATCATCAGCAAACCCCCCCCCCAAAAAAAAAAAAAAACAACGAAAGAAATTGGTACTCTTTGCTGTATTTTACTACAATTTGATTTCGGAGAGATCTCCAGTTCAGAATATAAAATGCATCGGTGTCCAAATTCATGAACCCGCCCTTGCCTCGCCAGCTAACCATATTCAATATTCATTGAACCATTTTGTCATATTTTTCATTCAAAAATTCGGAACGGCGCGTCTCAATGCAACTTCAAATAATAACATAGATTGTTGGCAAAAAAAAATGCATACTTTCTCAATTTTTTGGTATTTCGTATTTTAAATCATACTCGAAAGTTAAAATAATAAAATATCACTAATAACAGTGTACCTACTTCGAACTTCACATAATTATGACTTGTAGTTAGATTATAATTATAATACGATGCCCATACTCCACAATCTAACAATTGCCAATTAAAAGTTGAAAGGCATCGAAACGCCATATTATGACATTGAACATTAGACAAGATACTATTTATTTACTTAAAGACTTGAAACCTTGGAAATTTGGAATCGAGATCTTAATATTGGTTGTGACGGAAATCTCACCTCCTCTCATTCTTCATCATCATCACTATCACACTATATATATATATGTCATACACTCTCATCACGAAGTGTTTCCCCTTCTACTTTCGATCCGATATCGCTGTTGCTTCGCCATTTCATATTTCGTTTGTAAAATATATTTTAGTCGCTAATAAAGAGTCATAAAAGTAGAAAGTCTCAAGTTCTTTCGATCCTCGTTCTGTACACCTCACATCAATATTATTATTTGGATTGGAATTTTGTTGAATCATCGAGTATCGAGGATCGATATGGAAGAAACATCTTTCGATACCTACTATCGTTAGGTTAGAAATATCGATAGTTTTTCCCAAAAAGCTTGCTGAATATTTAGTCGGATGAGGGTTGAGGGAAGACTTCCTATTACTCTGACGGGTACACTGGGTAGACTGTTGGTGCTTTGTTGAGTTTGTTTGTGTGTGACTGTGAGGTGACAGGCGGCTTGATCTTGGTGTGGTTACTCGTGTTGAAGTTGAATTTAGTTTGAATTTGAATAAGATTTTCGTTCATTGCAATTATTATATACTGTTGTTTTTTGGTTTGATTTCTGATAATTTTTATGGAGAAAAAAACAGTGCGTCGTCTGTTTTGTGTTTGATTTAATTAATGCTTTAATCTGTTCGACAATTTTTACCTGACGAAAAACTTACGCTGCTTAGGTAAGTTAAGTACGCGTTAATTTCACTCTTTTTACATTCACAACGATTACATTTCCACCCTTGTAATTTTCTTGCACCCTTAAGAGTGACAGAATTGTTTCTACTGAGCTAAACTTCTTAGATTCACAATATTGTGGAAAATATCAGCACCGCGAGAAATTTGCAAGCATTTGCACATAATCGATACCGTGTGATTTTTGGTTGCGTTGAAGAAGAACTGAATCTACCTAGTATCGAAAATGGAAGCTATTACCTATATCTCCTTCATGCCCGTTTAGACGAGTTCACGATTCTCATCATGTTCTTCATCTGCTATTCGATGAATTCGTATTTTGTTTACCATGTCTGTTTCAAATCATTATGCGGTTTCATGTTGTTTGCAACTTTTTTTCTGCAGTACTTCTTGGCAAATTTTATTTCCCTCTTAGCAGTAATATGAACTAGTCCAGTTGACAGGTTTTGTCTGAAATTGACACGTACCTATTGTACTTTGTTATTTGATTGGGGATCGAAAATTCCGTAACTTTCGTTCTTCGTTCAATGTATTACGTAAAGTTGAAATGAACCTTCATGCTGTGAGCTTGATTACTGTTCCAGTTTTTCGAGTAAATGTGGTACCTACCTATAAGTAATACGTACATACCAAGTGAAACACATATGAGTGCCTAATACAGGTTGACTGAAAAAGTATAAAGAAACGCGAGAATTAATTATACATTATTCTTTAAATTTTATTTTACATTTTGTTTATAACGTGGTGGGGCGTTTTTCTACCCGTACCTATTTTTTTTTTGAAATGTTAGGAGATGGTCAATTTTAACGCCCTCCCTTTGTCATTGTACAACTACAATGTTATTAAAAATTCGAAGAAAAATTAAAATAAGTATTTTGGGTCACACTACTTTTGAGTTTACGCTAGTTCGTCTTGAATAAACAAATTTGGCTTTTTGTAAACAAGTCTGCTCCTTTGAGGCTAATCGCATTTATTATTTCATTGCATGAAAATATTGTTCTGGCGGAGAAAAACAGAGTGTTTTGTCTTGTATATATCTGCCACTTGTTTTAAAAAATTAGAAATTGAAGAGGGTATCAAATTTTTTATTCTTTCATTTCTGTAATTATTGAATACAAATTTTATGCCGATGAAATTGGCTATACTCTGACTATATTATATATCATCGTCGCGTGACGTCACAATTGAAAGTTTTGTCTTAAAACAAGTAATAGCTATTTATTCGATATAAATGAAATTTTAGACGGGGCTCCAACAAATAGTGTAAATTAAAGATCAAGAAATTTGAGCCCTTAGAAGCCGAGATAACTGAAAAAGAACACGAAATTGTGCCACATTGATAACATCGAATTGAATCATTTTCTTAGCTTCTAGGGACTCGAATTTTTTGTTCTTTGGCTTATTTTATTCCTTGAAACTTCCTCAATAATTTCATTTGTGAACATCTAGCTATCTCTTGTTTTAAGACACTTATGATCAAAAATTCCTATATTTACATGTTTTTCTTGAATATTTCGCAACCCTATTGTGACATAAACGACATTGATATAACTATATAGACTGAGCTTAATATGAGTGGTGATAAAGTGATTGTTAAAGCAAAATAATAAGTATAATTGGCGAAAAGTGATCTTTATTACGAAAAGTTCAGTAACTTTACCACTTATTGAATACCTATACTGAAAATTTTTCATTTTTGTTAAAATTAATTTACTTCTCACTTGTTATAGATCTTTCAAGGGTGAACAATGTCAAAAATTGTCAATAAAAAGCAAAATTGGAGGAACCTTATTCTTCCAGTTATGGTTATTTATAAGAGATATCTTGCCTTCACATTTTTATCTCTATGTTGAGTCTATATAGTTATTCTCTCTCTCCACCTTCATTTGTTTTTTCACCGCATTTCATTTTAGTCTAGTCAAGAGAAAGTTTTTACTCTGATAAATTAGAATAATTACGGTTTTTTAACAAATTGGTCAGTTTGGGCATCTAGAATAACATATTAAATGTCTTTCTTACATTTATAGGCAATGCATTTCAGAAGACTGTCAGGTGCTGGAGGTCTCATCTTAAAAACAGTCCTCAAGTTGTCTCCTTCATTTTTCCAGTCCCATGTTTCTGTAAGTAGGTCGAATCCGCACCAAAGTTGTATTTAATGAAATAGATGATACGAATGGTATTGAGCTGCCTCTTCAGTGGGTGGTAATGAGGGATGAATTCGATGTTTTGTGGCTGATTGTCCAAAATATTTAAATCAAAATTTATTCAACGATTTTTCAGTTAGCAAGATACGATATATGGCAAAAAATTGGTGACATCCTTCTGCATAGATTTCCTCACCCATAGAATTTTTGTTTGCAAAGTTATAACTCTCAAAAACAAACTACGATCGGTCCCTAATTTTTCTTCACGTACGATACATGCAGTTGTGCAATTTGTTCAAATGAATGGTATTTCCTAGACACCAGTTTGTGTAATAAAAATCCACTGTCAGTGACTTAACAGATTGTAGAAATGTCCATCATTTTATAGATAGGTTTAAAAAATATTATACAATGCTGATTTTTGTGTCTTCCTCATTCCATTATCATCAAATAACGAGATAGGAAATGGAGCCAGTTGATATGTCAGGTATTTGGCTAACTGCTCATTGTTTCGTTTAAGAATTTTAATTCTCTAAAATAGTAAAAGTGGATCGACAGTAACATCTTGATTAAAAATTTTCAAATTTCTTGTCATGGCTGTCAATGGAACAACTACATCTTGAACTGTAATTGAAAGATATTTTTGGAAGTGATATGGTTAATTGAGACAGATATGTTTACTCATCAGTAGTCACTTTGATGAAGATACATGTCTTATTTGGGTTACTAATGCTAGTAGATGATGTCAGGAAAATTGCTTTCTCCACATTTGTTTTAAACATGTAAATTTTGTGACATTCAACATGTGACAGTAAAGGAACACGAGTTCGAAATAAATGAGCTTTGTCATCATTTCAATGTGATCTAACATCTGATAATGTTTTCAGGCCTTTTGCCCCAATTTTTGTCGTACATGTTCTTAATTCTAAACTGCATATTACACAGTTTGATAATATAAGGGAAAAAAAGAAGAATGAGAGCACCCAATTAAAACAAAACCAACAGATAGATAAATTCAGTAGCACTGTAGCAGAGAATAGCCTTCAGTGGTTAACGATACGTCCATACAGCACATTTAATTTTTTGGCTTAAAAATAGCATCTATATGTCTGGTCAGCCTCTCTTCAATTTATTGATAAACCAAAAAATAAGTTTAGGTTAAAAACGAATTTTTAAAAGTTACGCTTTTATGTTTTTATTTTTTGGCTTTAACTTCATGCGAAATAAACATTACTTCGTTGCCGAAAGTTGGCTGCAGTATTGGTTTATTTTAAAATCACAGTAGTGAGTGAAATAAAAGCTTATAATAAAATAAATAACAGCAACTAGAAAGTAAAGAGAAAAGGAAAGTATCATTAGGTTTATATAGAATTGTGTGCGTGTGCGTGTGCGTGCGTGCGTGCGCTTGTGTGTGTGTGTGTGTGTGTGTGTGAAAAAAGCTGTAAAATTATCCACAAAAATTTTTACACACCTATTCTTCTTGTATTTCCTCACTATTTGTCATTACAGCCAACAAAGAAAAAAAAGAAAAAACTGCCCCCTTACTACCATTTTATCGCCCGTGCAAAAAATTAGTGCATCATGAGTATTGTGTCATTATGAGTTGAAGTTATTGTGTCAATGTAACAGTTGTAATCGTACTTTCAGTATCTAATGAAAATGTACCATCTTTTGCACCCTTTTTGCCGAGGAGGGGGCATCAAGCGACTAAAATGTATGAACCTTTTTTCGGGAAACTCAGTAGTGAACATTTTCTTACAGTATTATTTTTACGAAATAATATTAGTTGTTGAGATAAGCAAAAAAAACCGTTTTAGGGGGCATATTTATCGTCATACCTGTGAAAGCTCGCGGTGGAGGAATGAGACTTCTAATATATTATTCTAGACCCCCAAACCGACCGATTTGTGAAGAAATCAAAACTATTCCAATTCGTCCGAACAATAGTATTTTTTTGTTCTTATTTGAATGGACTATTTGGGTGTACAAAAAAGGGATCAATACAATTTTTTCTCATGCTAAATTCATATTTCTATTCCAATTTTGTATTAAATTAATTCTTGAACCCTTCTTGGAACACCAGAAGAGGTTGAAGGTAATTTTTTTGTTCATAATTGAGTGATACAACATAAGGTATATTTTTTAATTTGGTCAAATTTTAGATTGAAATAATTGTTGAAACATTTAAGGCAACAAAAAAGTTATTAAAATAAGGGAAGAAGGCAATCCCAAATAAATTGACGCTACCCAAGTGCAGCTGCGGGTAACAGCTCGTAAATAATAGAATAAGAGGCGTAAAAGTTTTCTGTCGTTCACAGACGTGGGATGATGGGACTACTGACGGATGAATTATATAAAATTGTGTGTGAATATGCGAGAGGTTAGAGAGGAGGGCGCGAGCTCCCTTTAAAATTACGCTGATAATATAGTTAATACATCTTCTGTTTTTCCTTACGAAATTACCTCGACCTTTTAGTATGCAAAATGTAAGTTTACCTCTACAGTGTTGAAAAATTTCCACCATTTAATTTTCAAGACTTCAATCTCTTTTTTGCTCTACTTTCGCTCCCTACGATCTTTGATTAGCTTGTTAAAATTTTCTGCTAAAAATATTTTTCGTTGCCACGGTACACGCATTTCGAAAGTAGTGCAAACTAGTCATTGCCAAAATTTTTGGCATCATTACGCCTGCATGTAGGCCAGTTGTAGTAAAATTTATTTTCATGAGTAAAAATGTTTGTCGCCAACCCTCTCGTAGGTTGATATAAATTTTTAAACGATTAGGCGCGTCGTCCACCATTTATGTGGCTCGGGATGCTGAATTAATTTCCCATTCAGCGTCGTCGACATTTTTTTTTTCACACGTCAATTTAGTTTTGTCTTTTTTGTTTTGTTTTGTGTTTTGATTGTTTTTTTCCTCTGCCGTATTAAATTTTGTAGTATCCATCGATAATAGTGCGCGCTTCCTGTCCTTGTGCTCTTGACATTAAATTGAAATTGGTACCAATTTTCGTCGATGCAATGCTTGATGGTCTGTATGTGTGTGTTACGACCTGAATTTGCTAGCAGGAGTAGTGAGATACATATGAGCTAGTACAAATCAAATTTTTGAACTCTTTCAACTAGTAGATATCAATTTTTTCTGATAAGCTTAATAAAAAAAACATAAAAATGTAATTCGTTGATTTGTTTATTGAAATACCAGTAGGCCATGAGAAACAGCGATATTGTTCTTCAAAATTCATCCTTTCTGTTACATATTATGTTGATAGAATATTTTTCAAATCTCGAAATATTTTCAATATCAATTCAGGGAGTTGAAGGAAGCTATTCCAGTTAGTGGATATCAGCAATAGTTAAAGTGAATATTACCTTATTTCGTGTCTTATTGAATGTGGAGGTACCCTGTTCCTTCCGTGGACCAGGAAGTAGCTGGAAATAATTAGTTCAGGTAAATTCTTAAAAAATGCATTATAAAGGAAATAATTAGAAGAAAGCTGAATTTTGGTATGTACGTCGGTTTTATCAGCCTTAACAACCACCTAAAAGTTCCAATGCAAAGAACTTTAGCTACCCCAGGGAGATTAAAATGGTGGCGCTAAGTCATTTTTTACGTTTCTGTCACTGAATTTTCATATGAGTGAAAAATTATTCGAACTAAATTGAAAGACGATTAAAAGATCTATAAAAAAATATTTCACTATTTTTAAACGTTTTTATTTACTTCATTTGAGGACACAATTTAGATTTTATAATGATAAGTTGATAACTGGATTGCGCCCTACAGTCGCCTGGTTTTATCTCACTGTTTTTAGTTGTGTCAGCTGGATAGGTTGATACTGCCAGTATACCACAGGCCACAGTTATCTATTTTTACTAGACGTCAGAGATAGAGGCAACCGAGGTTTGGTATTCGGGGCCCTGTTTTCGAATTTGACATTTATTTTTTCATTTGATCCATTCCTCAACCTCCAAGAGCTTCAAAACGGAGATAAATTTTAAATTCACATATTTTATTGTGTGATACGTCAACGGGTATGTTTTTTGAGGCGCTGATTTTAAATTTGTCGTTCATTTTTTCACTTGACCCATTCTTTTATCCCTACGGGCATCAAAAGAGGGTCATATTTTGACTTCTAATATTTTATTGAGTGATATATCATCGAGTATGTTTTTTTAGGGGGCTGATTTAAAATTTCAAGTTCCAAGTTTTTATTCAACCCATTCTTTGTTAACATTAGGGGCTTCAAAAGAAGGCCAATTTGTGCTTTTATATTTCATTGTGTATTAAATCATGTCATGTGTTTTCCGAGGTTTTCTAATTTCATATTGATTGACGGGGGGGGGGGGGTGAGTGGTCTGGAAGGTTTCCCCACAGTTTACAAAGAGAGAAAAAGTTGAAAGATATTCAGAAATTTTTAGGCAACCCTAGCGTTCCTTCTGCGTATTTTCGACATTTTACTTGAGTTCACAAATTTAGAATACATTTGGTAAAGACATCCTTCAAATTCACAATGATAGTGTATATAAATGTAGTGTAAAATATGTCAAAAGGTATGCAGTGGTTTCCTATTCAGCGCTGGCATGTCTAATCAGAAATCCTCGTTCTTTACTGACCCAATATTGCATAGTCAAAGCATGGGGTGGATACTTTGAAAAATTAGTAGAGAATTGTAATTATCTCCTACTTCCAGACTGAACTGAGTTGGCACAGAATGACAAGGATAAATTTGGATACATTTAAACAAATGTACAATCCGATTTTTTAAGATAAAATTCAATGAAAATTATTCAGACGAAATTCAAGGCGGATGCGCCAACTACAAATGTTTCGTTATTTCCATCCTAATGAAGTGGTAAAAATTACGTTTTACAAACACCAGAACTATTTTGATGCACTTATTTTTCCTCTTCAGTATTTTACCTAAGTGAACTGAATGACTAAGAATATGGCCTCTCTTATAAGTAGATGCTATTTTATCTGTTATACAGACATTAAATTAAAACAAATTTATTGTTTTGTCGATGAAGTATTTTTTCAAATTTGTCACAAAGTTTAAAGGTGATTCTATGTATAGTATTATGTTTTATAATACTCGCATATTAAACTTAGTAACTTGATTTTTTTTTTTATTGCTTCACATTTCTGAAGATACATGAAGGTGCTTTCTTCCTCTCCTTTTGGTCACTTCAGCCTGCAGTTGGCTCAGTCGAAACCTTGTACTTACGATGAAATAAATGACTTAAAATCGTTTGGACTCGTCTAAGTATTTTCCTAACTATTGCAATCAGTGCAATGGCGGGATCTGTGGAAAGGCGCCGATCCTGAGTCGTAGATCACGAATATATAGGTCACTCAAATTCTTCTATACACAATAATATATATATAATTTCCACTTTTTGCTCATTTTGGCATTTTTTGGGAGTTCGTGGAGCCTCCGCTGTTTGACCTATGGCAATGAAACTTGGGGTATTGTTAGAAGCTTTCATGAGCTACACATTCGTGTTGAAACTTTCGAAATTCATCGGCTAGTTTCGGAGGAAGGGATCTCAAAGCGTTGTAAACCCACCATGTTGTCATGACGATAACTCCCGTAAATTCAAATATTTTGGTTTGAAATTTTTACGTCAGTTGAAGACTATCAGGGACTGTTTTGGTATTGAATTTGAGTGAAATCTGTCCTCGGGTTTTTGAATGGTACCCATTACAAAATTTGACACTTTTAGAAAATACACACTTACCGCGGTTGATTTACAAAAGAGATATTTCTATTTATGTTTTGCCGGTTGATCTGGTATTATTATCTTTGTCATTAATTATTAGGTATATGTTTTGCGTTTTGAAGTTCTGGAGAAAAGATACATTGATAGTGCAAAAATTGCAGCAAGTAGAACAAATCAATATTTTCTTCAGTGTCACCCAGGCGTGGATCTGCAAAGAAGTGAAAGTGTCCCATAGATTTGTATCTTCGATGGATTTGACTTTATAATGAGAGGATTGCTGGTCTTTCAACTGTATCACTTGGCTGAATGACTTGTGTAAAACTGTTTCGCGTCACCTGTTCCATCATAATTCGTTTTTTGAGTTCATTTTCGGAGTTATTTTATATGACGGAGTTATAAGACTTACAAGCGAAAGCGATGATCAACGTATATCGAATGAATCTCTAATACTTTTTTTTGAAAGGATAGAGATGAATAAGGGTTGTATACTCTGTACATTGTCAGAAATCTGTTGTTTGCCGCATGAATCCAATGGGATAAATTCGGGGTAAGGGATGCAAGAAATTTCTCTCTCATTATAGAGCGATGTTTAGCTTGAACATTCATTTATAATCAAATAGGTGTGTATGGAAGCAATGCTTCTAAGTTTTTTTTTTTTTTTTTTTGTATTAATCTTTGGCTATGGGGTTATTTTGTCTGAAGTCGAAACAGTATAGTTATCTGATGTTAGAGTGAATGGAATCAGGTGGCCAGAGGTCTACCAGCAAGAACTTTTCAATCACTCATAACATATATTGGATTATCATTTGAACGTAATCGAACAGTCAAATGCGAGAAATTAACGTTAACGCAAATTGACCTTAGTTTTGAAGAAAAAGGCATTAGTTGTTATGCCCACATGAAATGTAATATTTTTCCCAAATTGGATAATATATTTGCGTAAATATAAATCTGTCGAGTTTACACAACTGCTGCATTTTTGCTTATTTCCCTACATGATAGTATCATTCGTTTGTAAGTATGCAGGTTTCTTCTAGTCATTAAGTTACGACTTTAAACCAGTTATATTTTACGTTATCATCTTGTAAATTGTAAGATAAACTGCACACAAAACCTGGTTAAATAATTCGACATCAGTTATGAACTGCAGAAGCTGCTACCCAAATCTCAAGTACTAGATCATAGTCACTTAAGATTATTTTTTTAATCTATATATAATTACAGTCGAAAACAATACAACAGCTGAGAGATATGTGAGACAGTATCAAACATTGTAACAAAAAATTTCATTATTTCAATTTGGAGCAGTACATTACCTTTATTGACCATTAAAAATAAATTTGAGCTTGTTTTTTATTGGGACCACATTCTTTACGATGGCACCTTTTCATATTGTCTAAAATCAAAATGAAAAAGGAAATATGCTCCAATGCAGCAATGCTTTAACTCCAAATTCTTCAGATTTACATTTGGGGAAATTGTGAAACATTCATTGCGCTAACGTATTATTATTTTTGGCGTAAATATGTCCGTTCTTCTGTACATTTGCCGAAACGTAACATAGTCGTCGAACAAACCGCCATTTTGAGTCAAAAAGTGACGGCGGCCAGTTTGAAATTTGAAATATTTTGATTGCAAAACTAAGCACCTTATCACTACGTCAAGCAGACTACAACATTCATTCTAATTTTTTCAAAGCCTGTAGTATGCCGACGCAGTATTTCTGTTGATGACAAAATGTGATTGTTCTATTGTTTTAGTTGACGCTGAATTAATTCTTCCGTAGTCGATCATACTACATATATTTTAAGAGAAAACATTAAGTTACTAATGTTTTAAACTCGGAAATTTTTCATCGTGAACTAGAGACCCGTTGATCACAATAGTGATCACTGTACAATTTTACTAAGTCGTGACTTCTGAAATATGATGGGGTTTGTCTACAAATGCTCCATTTTCCCTGTGTTCTCACCTGGGAGACTCGATCGTGTGACTACTTTTAATTTTGTAAATCCTCGATAAGCCGATATGTGAGAGATATGCCATGGAAATAGCTCAGTACAAAAACAATGTACATAAAATTTGAAAGGAAAAGTGTATTTTTTTCGTTAACTATCACAGAGGCCTACGTTGTAAATAGTAAGGTGACGTGTTGTTTTTTTTGTTTTTTTTTCTTTAATGAAAGTAATCTGTACTATTTTATTATTGGGAAGCTCAAAATGAACATAAACATGAAGATGATCAAATAAGCATACTTGCGTTTCCCATCTATACCTAGTATGGACCTCATATTTCATGCCTATATATATTCCTCTTGTATGATGTTTCCAATAATTTAAATGAATAATTTAGAAAATAATGTGAAGAAAACTTTGGTTCTGTTATATTCATCCGCAGTATTCACATGACTTTTTCCCTTAGTGCACCACTGGTCTCATTATATTTATGTTTATTAAGCGAAATTATTAGCCGATACATTTCCACTCCCATTTGCCTACCCTCTCAAAAGTCAAACCATATTTGAGAGGAGAAAGGCATCACCTGAATATCGGAAGTTTAGTGAATGTCGGTGAACCTCACAAATTGTAATTCCACATTTCTCGAGGTCAAGATCGTCATCGGAATTTCTAAATTTTCAGTCTAACATATGAAAAAAACTCTTCTGCATCGAGTCCGGCTAGAAAATTTAGGTTTTTGTAAACAAAACAAAAAAATAAAAATAAACAGAGAAATGAATAAATAAATTAATAAATAAATATTTTTTTTAAAAACCTACATGATAAGCGTTTTGCAGTTTTGTAGGTCAGCTAGTGATTTTAGATGTCAAGCCCTGATTGGCAAGATTTTTTATGCCTAAAACCTTGAATTGTTCGTTCTATTAACTAATATTTGTCGAAAGATGACGCGACGTAGAACCTTTTCAATACAGGTCAATTCTCCACCCAACGAATTAAAAACAATCCTACTTTATGTCAAAACCCAAAAAATAGATTTCTCGAAAAGAATGTACTTTGGGATGAAAGTGACGGCCATCTTAGTGACTTTCTGCTCCGTCACCCGATTTTCAGCTTTCGACAGAAAAGAAAACTAGCAGTCGCAGATATAGAGCATTAAAAAAAAAGAAAAATTTGCGCAGCAAGCCTTGCCAAAAAAAGTAGGTTTTCGAGAAAAAGAATTGTGAATTTTGATGGTCACATTAATTGTCTGTATGTTTTTATGCGTTAATAATTATGATTGTATGAAATGTGTTAGCTGCTGACGAAGTATTAGACAACGTGAATTTTAAAAACATTTTTTCATGAAAAAATGAAAAATTGATTAAAATTATAAAGTATGGTGAATAATCATATAATTTCAAATAAAATCAAAAAAATATAATAAAGTTATGAATAAAAAGAAAAAAAAAAGAGCAAGAAAACATGAACATTCCTGAGGTTATGAAACAAAAAACGTACCGAACTCCAGCCCTGGGTGTTAATACCGCACCAAGCGTAATTAAGTAGGCTTTCTAAAGTAACCTACTTAAAAAAAGGCATTCTGTGGTAGCTTGGAAACGTACTAATGGTGGAAAATCGAAACTAACCGTTGTACGAATTTTTGCCGACACCTTTTATATAGTATGAGTCATCGAACGAACGGGTACGTCGTAAAAATTACTTAACCGCGATAACGACCTTGTGGTTTCGCCATTTCCAGGGAGCTTTTGCGAATTTTCCGTTTTCCCAGCCTCGGGACGATGACTCATCGCGACGGTGAAAATAATCGACCCTTTTTCGCCGCCCTCCTTCCTCTTCATGTGGCAGTTATTCCTTTTTCTTGAGAATGTTTTCTTTTTTTGTCGTAGAAAATTGCGTTTTTCTTTTCTTCGCTCCTATAGTCGCAGTGACGTGGAATACGGTATAGTGCATCAAGTGCATTATTATAAAATACATTATAAATGTCGATATCCATGGCACTGCCTGACGTTGGCTTTTTCTCTTTTTTTTTTCGCCTCTTATCAACGCTCCGCGTAAGTAATATGAAAAATATATGCTGGTTGCATATTATTATTATTTATCTGGCGTTTGCCAGTGTTCTTCTTTGACGAGAGTGCACCCTCCTGCACCAGCTGCTATCGTCGCATAAAATTGGTCTATTCAATAATGGAAATTTCATTCTCGATTTAATGTCTCTTCGAGGAGCAAGGTTGAACAGATGCAGCGACGGCCATCGTGTTGTAAACGTTTACGGATGAATTATGCAGTCAATTTTTTTCCGTCCTCTCTGCGTCGTCTTTAGACGTAATTTGTAAATGCAGTTCACTGGTTTTGCGTGATTGTACACACGAGGAAATTGTACGACGATCGATAAACGGTAGAATTAGTCTTCTTTCATTTTTAAGTAGGTTTTTTTTTTAGAAAATCTACTTATTACCCTTGGTACGGTATTAGCATCCAGGGTTGGGGGTGGGTAAATTTTTTGTTTCATTATCTCGGGAAAATTTTGGCACCAATAACTTAAATTCATATACTTGTTCACATGTAGATGAGTGAATATAAGTCAATTTCTTGTTTTCACGGTACAGGTCAGAATTTTGGTCCGATAATCATGAAGTTTGGTACGAACATTTTTATTAAGCAATGGATCAGACCTATTGATTTTGGTGCGGATCGGCCGGACGGTACTTAAGGTACCACCATTTTTGTTTTTATTTTGGCTATAAAATGCTCAATTTTGCACCAATAGCTACGAAATGCAGAATAAATATTTATTTTAATTCACTGCAGTACGCTACCAATTTTGGTGCGGATCAGCTGGATGGGACTTACGGTACCGCTATTTTTGTTTTTATTTTTACTATAAAATTTTCAATTTTGCACCAGTTGCCACGAAATTAGAAAAAAGTATTTATTTCAATTTATTATAGTACGCTACAAATTTTGGTATGGATCGGCCTGACGGTGTCATGGAACGATTTAGGCGTGTGGGTAGGTAAATTTTTCATTTCTTAATTCGAGGAAAATTTTTGCATCAAGAACTAAAATTCATATATATATATATGTAACGGCCAAAAGAGGTTGGCGTTGTACCTGGTAACGACCTCTTTTGGGAGTACACCATACACGAAATATCACGTACTTTAAAAGCAGTAATACTTCTAAAATAATTGTAAGTTTATCATCCACGAACTATTGTGGACCTTAACATTACTCTGAGACTCAATAATATTTCAAACACATGAGTGAGTTTACACATTTAATAAAATAATATTCTGTACATCACAGTTAATATTTCTACGTTAATAGTACTACATAGTATATCACAATTCAACAAGCAAGACTATCTGTTCACCAGAGACTTCTACAAGAGAGGTTCCAGGTACTTAGAAGTAGCTGTCGAGGAACTGCGTCTTATTCCACTGAATCGAGGGATTATATACTCGTTCAGGGTATGAAAACGTACGTGTCGGATAGGTAGAGTGAGGTAGGGTGTTGTTATTATAGGGTTGTGCTGACTCGTCGAGTACTCGAGGGACAGGTACAACTAGGTCAGAAATATACAGAAGGTGTATTTGTTTATGTAAAATTAAATACGAATAGTTTTGTGGTTGTTTATGAAGAGTTATAGGAAGGTAAATTTGTTGGTAAATATCTACATTTTTGGTATTCGAAAATGAGTGAACGAATATGTTCGTCATTTCTTAAAATAGACGAAAATATACGTTACACAATTCTCCGGGGGGAACAAAAAAAATAAGGAAAAAAAAATTTCCAAAGTCTATCCAACACATACATATGTCCAGATAATTCTGCATAATTAAAATTACGTCATATAATGCGAGTATGAGTATATATACTTAGAATAACATTTTTACGATTATTAATTATGAGTAACAAATTTTTTCTTACGTATATATGAATGATTAGTATATCGTATTATTTTGCGTAATTTTTACAATGCTGTGCTTTTTGTTAGGTTCACACAGTTTTGGTGGCAGGTTAATTTTAAATACACAATAATAATTATTAAAATAAGTGAGATTGCACTTAACCATATTAGGAACATTTCATTAATGAAAGTTATATAATCATTGAAGTTTTGATCGGGTATTTGCAGTTTGATGGATTTAATTTTGTTCTCCAAATTGTTCATGGGAACAGTGTGAGGAACAAAGTTTTTCCAATTTGGGTTATAGACCTTTGTCGTTGCCAGATCGATGGCAAGGTCAAAAGGTTCTATAGAATCAGAAAAATATGTCCACAAGAGTGGTAAGTGGTTTTCGATTTTAATAGTCTCTTCTAATGATTCAGAGAGACAAGGGATTTCTATTGGAATAATTACAGTATTTTTGTTATTTTTATCAATATCTTCAATTTGGATGTGACAAGGTACGTCCAGAATGAAGGTTCCAGGGGAATCATTGTTTATTTTTAATTTTTCGGATTTTTTCGTAACAGAATTAGTTGCTACGAGGGAATTAAAATTTACAATAGCAAACTTGGTGTGACCAATAGGGTGCACTAATGTTTGATTATTATTAGGATTGCATTTAAATGAACAAGATTGTAATAGATTATGGTTTAGATCTTGGAAGAATAAGTTCTTAGCACAAGATGATAATTTGTCACTTCCTCTGTTAGAAGGAAGGAAGCATAATGGTTTATCCGAGTTACAGTAATGGAGGTTGGTTCCACTAATATAACGTACAGAATTTGTTCTGATTTCATGAATTATCAGAGATGGTTCTTGATCCCAGCTACACAGTTCATTAGAATGACTTTTGAATGTGAGCGGAATAAAGTCGTAAATTTCGTATTTTGAATCTAATTGTTTTAGGGGAATTTTAATTTCTAACTCTAACGTATTTTTAAAGAAATTGCAGTTTACAAGTTCAGCATGATAATAATTTTGAATGTCCTTAAAGGGTATTGCTAGGTCGAGTCCTAGATTTTTCGTAATTTTTGAAAGTTTTACTAAATCTTTTTCTAATATTTCCTTTGAGATAATTGAAGATGGGATCATATGAGATTTACACGACGTTAGGATATTTGATAGTCTTAACGTGTTTATTAGGTAATTATCATAGAATCCTTGTATATAGTTTAGCGAGATTAGGAGTTCGTGTTCTTCTAGCGAATTTTCCATAAAAGAATTTGTATGCGAGATAAATCTTGTCATAAAATTGTTTGTATGGTCAATGAAGCTATGCAGATTAGTAGACGTATTTACTAAGGCTGCATGCTCGATTAGTAGCTGGTTTTTAATAATATCGTATTCTTCTTTCAACGAGATTTCATTCGCCAAGAAGTTTCGTCCATCTCTAAAGTTTAACACTCGACAGCAAAATCGTAGCGCATCTCCGAAGAAAGATCTGATCGGGGTGAATACGCTTCGTTTGCTTCGAATAGACGATGGTGTCGAATAGAAATCTTGTATCATCGCAATGTTTTGTTCTTTCAGATTTTTTATGGTATTTTTTAATCGTTTCGCCATTTCTGCATATTTGCAATTTTTCCATGTTGTTTCATTACACAACCGGTGTTTGAAATTCGTTTCTAGTAATTTATCTGCTGATTCATGTAAGTCTAGTTTAATGGAGTAAATTATTGGGGCAGATTTCGAGTATACAAAAATATTGCTTATTTCTTGAAAATAAGCGCCAGTTGACGCCGTCGTAATCCTATATGGGTCAGACGATGTTCTTTGCGCAATACTAGTCGAAGAAATAATTATTGCGAAATAGAAAAGTAGATTCGTATACATTTTCTGAAACAGAAAGAATGCAACGTCTAAGTTATTTACGAGAAAATGGCTTATGCATATTACTGATTTGTTTTGATTTTCGTAGATTGGGGTGAAGGGGGAGACAGATTTTTTCCGATATCCGAATTATGAATCTCGGTCAAATTGCTAATATAAAATTACTAATTTTATTTTTTTCGTCAGTTTTCCGACTTTGCTTTCACCGCTTACACCGTATTAATTTTGTTCGATTTTCTCTGTTTTTTCGTGTATTTTATTTTTTTCCTGATTTTTTTTTCTAAGTGTCAGTGACGTGTTGGTGCAGTTCGGGTTCAAACATATTTTTACTCTGTGCGTTTTGTTTTTCTCTTCTCTTTTTCCTTTTCTTTACTAAGTCATCTCATCATGTCCGTAGTGTATATGAATGACCGTATGTTTACGTCGACCGGTGTTGTGGAAGCGAACGAGACCTGGTTCCTAGGAGAACAGGTTCTTCCGAAACTTCGACAGTTCCAGAGTTGCTTATGTGAGCCTTGTTTATACTTTTCACTTCATCGGTTGTTCTCACTTTTTTACCGTGTCTCGACCGTGTCCGATCGTGGCGATTTTCTCAACACGTTCGAGCCATCGCGGATCCCTGGCGAGGTCATAGAGGAAGATTTAGGCTACTGGAGCCATTTCGTTAGGTACACATGTTGTCCGGATTCGGAGGAATATACGAAGAAGCTTCTATTCCACCTCCGAATCTACTATCCCCATTCCATGGTTGTCGAGTTTGGGCCGTCTGGGCTCAAACTGACATTCCGAGGGAATTTGGATACTAGAGGACTGTCTGGGCTGGGCATACTCTCTGGTCTTCTTGTTGGTTTGCTTTGCGTATCGCAACAAACCAACGAGCGGGTAACCATCGAGTATGTCCACCTCGATCATATCTACCTTAACGATCTTCTTATTAACACCGCTGGGGTTCGCTTTGTTCGGTTCATCAACGATCATCACAAGCCGCGCCTGCACCTCTCCGTATCCACCGTCGGATTCCAGCTTCTGCGTCACTATGATGCCACGGAGTATAACCGGGCCATCTCATATCGCAGTGGATGGCTACTGTCTGCGCCGGTTATTCACTCTTTTTCGTGGGATACTCGGAGCATTGCGGAGAGTATGTCCACTGACGGGAGTGTTTCTTCGGACGGTGGTCAGGATCCCGAGAACGAAGCCTCGAGTCCTTCCGGCAGCAGCTCATCCAGCGGAGACCGATTGGGGGAGTTCCTGGAGGGATATGCAGAGACGTGGCAATTGGTGAGTAATTTCACATTTTTACTATTTTAAGTTGTTCAAAAAAAAAAAAATTTTTCAAAGATAATTTTGAAGTGACGAGACATAATCAAATATAATGGGGAAGGGAGGTATCGTGTTTGAAAAAGCCAAGTAACCACGGGTAATAAACTTTACACACTGTTACTTTGGTTTTTTCCGAGGGCTACCCCTTGGTTTAGGTATGATTTGGGTTGGGATGGGATTTTCGATGTTTTCGTCTACTTCTTCTATTTTTATTTCGCTATTTGATTCGTCTGTATTACGAGATTTATACGGTCGTCGTACGCAGTTTTATCGTCTGTTTTAATACGAATTGCATAATTTAAATCCGTGACCTTTCTAACAATTTTATATGGTCCGGTGTATTTCATTTTATTTTTCGCGACGTTTTTTGATTGACGCAGCAAAACAAGGTCATTAGGTTTGAAGTCAATGATCTTGTGGTGTGCGTTATAATGTTTCGCGTTTTTTTCCGATGCTTTCTTTGCTAAGCTCGGCGTTTTTTCTCTCGTTTGAAGGAGATTTTCAATTTCTTCTTCACAAGTCGTTTTGTTATTATTATTTTCCGGTATTTCTGGTATATGTACTTCTGGGTTGAATCCATGAAGTAGGTAAAATGGAGATTTGTTATTTAAATGTTCGATTGGGCTAATGTTGTATGCGAAAATAATTTTATTAATTGTTTCGATCCATTCTTTTTCATTTGAATGGTCGTATTTTGACAATGATTTTTTTATTACTCCGTTGATTTTTTCAACGAGTCCTTGCGATTGGGGGGAATAAAATGAAGAATAAATAATATTGATGTTATTCTCTTCACAAAATTTACAGACGGTTTCATTCGCAAAATGACCTCCGTTATCGCAAGAAATTTTACCTGGGGTGCCATACGTATAACAAATAAATTTCAAATACTCAATTACGCATTGAGCATTTGGGTTTTTTGTTGGACGTATGGTGCAGAAATTTGTGCTTTTGTCTACACCGACAAGCACGTACGAGTGTTCGTACTCGGTATTAAATTTGCCGATGAAATCGATCTCTAAATGTGAAAACGGTTTAGGGTTTTCGATTTCTATATGTTTGAGGTAGCCAGCCTCTTTCGGGGAATTTTGTGCCATTTGACACTCATGACACGATAATACGTATTCCGTTATTTTTTGTACCATGTTTTTAAAAAAGAATTGATTTTTTATTTTATTTTTTGTTTTTTTAATTCCGAAATGACCTCCATACAACGGATCGTCATGTAGTTTTTTAAGAACTACTGGAATTAATTTTTCAGGAATTACTGTAACCGCTTCATCATACGATGAGGTTGGGTTAGGTAATTTCTTTAAAACATTATTTTCGTCCAGAAAATATAATTGTATAGTACGATTTAGTTTTCGTATTTTATTTTTATCTTTTTTTATTTCGTTATAATTTAGTAATGAAATGACATTTTTCCAATGCGGGTCTTTTTCCTGCATTGTTTTTAAATTTTCGGGCAATTCAATTTTTTGGGGGGATTCAGAAGTTTGACCTTCTGATTGGGGAGGTAATGTGATGTCGGGAATTGACATTTGTGTGACAACTGGGGTCACAGAAGGGGTTGGGGTGATCTGATTATCGAGGTTTGCCTCTTTAAGAGCAGATCTTGTAACTACGTTCGTAGTTTTGTTGGGACAATTTTCAGAATGATTTAACTCATTCTGTGGGATTGTGGTTTGTGCCACAGGGTAATATGGGAAGGTTGATGCAAGGGAAGGGGGAAAATAATATGTTTGGGGCGTTGTACTTGGGTAGTACCACGCATTTTGATTCTGAAAGAATACAGGGTTTAATGGGACAGAGTTGTGAATTCTACACAAAGTATTCACATTTTTCTCTTCATCCTGAAGAGCATATTTTTTATCTACGAGAAATTCACCTTTTTCAAATGTGATTTCGTCCGGTTCATCGTGCGGGCGAGATAACATATCAGCCATACAGTTATTTTTTCCGGCGATATGTTTAATTTGGAAACTATATTCGTTTAATTTAGATATTAATCGGATTAATCTTGGGCTTGGAGTATTAAATTTCTGATGATAAATCAGAGGTTTATGGTCCGTGTATACTACGAAGCGTAATGCAAGTAAGTATCCACGGAAATGAGCTAATGCATTCGTAATAGCTAACATTTCCAAGTCAAATGAACACAATTTTGACTGGGCAGGTTGGACTCTCTCAGAGAAATATCCAACTGGATGTTTATGCTTCGTAACGGGATTAGTTTGCAGCAGCACTGCACCTAATGCGATTTTCGAAGCATCAACCTCTACACAGGTTTCCAATTTCGGATCATATATTGCTAATACAGGTTTGGAAATCATAATTTCTTTTAATTTTTCAAATATTTCAAGATGTTCTTGATTTAATTTTATTTTTGCATTTGATTTGCTATCTGTACCTCTTAGTAAATCAGTAAGAGGAGCAGTAATTTTAGCTAAATTAGGAATTAATTTCCTATGATAATTTATTGATCCTAAAAATGATCGTAATTGTTTTAACGTATTAGGGGGATTTAAATTTTTTATTGCCTCTATATTTTTATTTAATGGACGTAATTCGTTATATCGGACCGTATGTCCTAATATTTCGATTTCGTTCATTGCAAATTGGCATTTTTTTGTTTTTATTTTTAAATTTACTTTATTTAATCTTTTTAATACTTCCCTTGTATTTTCAAGACACTCTTCGAAAGTTTCTCCGAAAATACAAATGTCGTCCAAATAATATACCATTTTTTTCCAGAATATATCATGGAATATGTCATCCATGATAGTTTGGAAGATGGACGGGGATATACTTAAACCTATTGGAGTGGAATTAAATACATATCCAATTCCATCCACATTTATTCCAGTGTATTGTTTAGATTCTTCAGTGAGAGGAATCTGTAAATATCCACTGTTTAAATCAATTGTCGTAAACCATTTTTTATTTCTTAAGTAAGGCCAAATAATATCAATTGTTGGCACACGATTATTATCCATAATTATTCTTTGGTTCATTCTTCGGTAGTCTACTAATACTCGATAGACTCCGTCTGGTTTCTTTTTTACAAATATTGGCGATTCAAATTTCGATTTTTGTTTTTTTAGGACACCTACTTTTACTAAGTCATCGACTAGTTTGTGTAGGGCCTCATGTTCTGCGTGTGAGAATTTAAAATTTCTACACCGCAATGGGGTTTCGTCGTCTACTCGGACAACTTGTTCGGGAACTTTACAAATGGAAACTTCATCTGTTTTTCCCGTAAAAATATTATTATATTCATTAATTATTTCGTACATTTTTATTTTTTGTTCAAGTGACAATTTTGGATTAATCGGGATGGGATTTCCTCGATTATCCTTAAAAATAGTATTTTCTTTTATTTTTTCTATTTGGCAGGTATTAATTTCTACTGCACTACTTAATTCAAATTTTCCTAAGTATTCGCCTTTATAGATCACGTGGGGTCTGTTATTATTATTAACAGCCGCTATCGTGTCTTCTGATACGATTACAAAGAAATTATTTTTTTCTTCCATGGATGTTTCACACAGAAACTCCAGGTGTTCAGGCAGCGTTGCTAAAATTAGCACCGAATTTGCCTCTATTTTAAAAGATTGGGGAGCATAATATTTAAAGGGCTTAATATAACCTAACTTATTTTCCTTTTCAATAGGGAAATTGTGACATTCAGGCATGTCAAAACATCGCTCTTCATCACCACACGGCAGAGTGAATTTGTTTTTCGAAAAGTCCATTTTGGCTTTATGGGTTGATAAGAAGTCGTAACCCAGTATGACCGGTTCTACTAAATTTCGAACAACGTAAGTGGGATGTGGGTAAATACAATGATCAATGGAAAAAATCACATTGGTTACTCCTATGACCTCAAGAGGTTGACTATCCGCACCACGAAATCTTACTTTTGTTGGTAGAATTGGTTCCGTAAAATTGACTTTCTTTAAAACTTTTTCATCAATAAGTGTCTGTTCTGAACCTGGATCGACTAAGCTAAGTATTTGTTTACCATAAATGGCAAATGGAAGGTGAAATTTACATTGGGTTCTGCAGTACCCTTTGCTTTGAAACTTCTCCTTACTCACATTGTTAACTAGTTTCGACTCTTTGTTCGCGACATCCCTTACAGCTGACAGATCACCTGTAAGGGGGACACTTAGTTTTTTGAGCAACTATTCTGGCAAGCCTGGGGGTTTGATGTTGGGAGGTAATTTTGTTGTGGAGCTGCCATTAATGGTGCCGGAGGGGCAATCATTTGAGTATTGGCAGCCACGTAGGGGAGATTTTGGGGAGTATTAAATGATATTCCAGACCATGCTGGAGCATTGTTCCAATTTGGGAGGGCCATTTGGTTCCAATTTGGAATCCTATTGGGGTAATATCCATTATTATTTCTCGGGAAATTATTTCTCCGGAAATTTGGATTAAAATTTCTTCCTTTATAATTAGGATTGAAATTTTGATTATTATTCCAATTTCTGTTATTTTGGTTATTTTGGTTCCAGTTTTGGTTCTGGTTCCAATTTCCATTACCATTATTATTATTATTATAATTATTATTATTATTCCTGTTTTGATTTTGGTTTTGATTTTGGTTTTGATTTTGATTATTATTAGTATTATTCATATTATTATTATTATTATAATTATTTTGGTTATTATTGTTTTGTTCATTATTATTATTTTTATTTTGGGGATTTTTATTATTTTTTCTGGATTCCTGAAATTTTGAAATGTTCGCTATTGCAGCGCTCATCTTCTCCATTTCAGCTTTCCAGATCGGGTCGGACGATATTGTATTAACGTTTTTTTCGGTTTTCTTTTCTTTTTTCCCGGATTTTAATTCTTCTATCGTTTTTTCTAATTGGTCAATTTTTTTACGTAAAAGGGGATCTATATGTCCGAATGCTTTGTCTTTAAATTCGAGATATTTAGAGAAAGCTTTATCAAGTTCCTGAATTGTTTTAGGTTCTTTTTTTATTAAAAATACTCTTTCTTTTTCAGGGAGGTTAGGCATAATTTTTTCTATAATTTTTTCTTCCGTAATATCAGGTTCAATTTGTTTTAAAATTCTTTTTACGAACATAATATACGCAGAGAAATCAGCTTCACCATTGTAATTTCTTTCGTATAATATTTCGCGTAATTGGGGTTTAGTCCTAGTAAAGACTTCCAAAATTTTTTGTTTAGTATTTTGCCAGTTATTACATTCGGGATTAGTTTGAATTCTATCCTCAAATATTTGCTTGGCAAGACCTGAAAATGCAATTTTAATTTTTTTGAATTTCATATTAGCATCCCAATTGAAAGATTCCGCCTCATTTTCAAATCCGTTTAAAAATGACACGATATCTTCAGTTGGAGTATGTGCATATAAGGAAGGTCTGATATTTACAGCAGCCTTTCCTGACATTTTATTTTCAATAGGGGGAATTAAGTTTTCTAACAGTCTAGTTTCAATTTCTGGGCTGAGAAAATCTTCGTCAGATTTTTCCAAACACTCAGTAATATCTACCAGATTGATAGCAGTTTTAACTCTTGGAAATGGTGTGGGATTATCCAAATTTTCCAAGAATGGGGTTGAAGTAGAAGGAGGATTAAAATATTTTCTTATTATGGGATTTTCTAATTCGGGAATTTGTTCACGAGTTTTTCGTGTTGTTTGTAAAATTATTTTTATATTTTCAGGGGTTAATAATTTTTGTATTTCCTTACTAGATTTTATTTTTTCTAGGATATCTTCTTGGGTTTTTAATCGAGAAAAATATTTTTTATCGACTTCGATGTTTAAGTTTTGACATACATTAATTAATTCAAAATTTTTAGCATCGATTAGCCAATTTAAATTAGTTTTAGTAGTGTTGGGTTCGGATAAGTTTTCCCAAGTTTCACTCATAAAAATAAATTTTTTCGCGACTTAAAATTATTTAACACTTCTTATATTTAAGGGAGGGACGCGAATTATAATTAATATTAATCGTTACTTTGTTTTCTTCTTTTTTGTTTGCACAGGAGCTTGAAGAATCCGTTGCCGCACTTCGCCGAACCGCTGTCTATATTTTCTGTATATATGTTTTTTTTCCACCTTTGTATAATAAATATCCTTTGTTGACTTTGAAGTTCGGGTTTCTTTTTCACAACTAGTTCTTTTCCACTCGCAGCTAACCTCTACTTCCTTTCCTCAAGAGCGCGCCTTACGCGTTTCTCTTTGAGTACTTGACTAGAGTTTTCAAGGTTAGAGCAAAGTACTTCGAGCCAGAGGAATTGAAACAGCAGCTTGAATTTCAGCAATTCCATTGAGCAGGTACTAGAGCGAGAGTTCGATTCGCAATAGCAGACCAGTTGGGCGCCAATAATGTAACGGCCAAAAGAGGTGGTGTTGTACCTGGTAACGACCTCTTTTGGGAGTACACCATACACGAAATATCACGTACTTTAAAAGCAGTAATACTTCTAAAATAATTGTAAGTTTATCATCCACGAACTATTGTGGACCTTAACATTACTCTGAGACTCAATAATATTTCAAACACATGAGTGAGTTTACACATTTAATAAAATAATATTCTGTACATCACAGTTAATATTTCTACGTTAATAGTACTACATAGTATATCACAATTCAACAAGCAAGACTATCTGTTCACCAGAGACTTCTACAAGAGAGGTTCCAGGTACTTAGAAGTAGCTGTCGAGGAACTGCGTCTTATTCCACTGAATCGAGGGATTATATACTCGTTCAGGGTATGAAAACGTACGTGTCGGATAGGTAGAGTGAGGTAGGGTGTTGTTATTATAGGGTTGTGCTGACTCGTCGAGTACTCGAGGGACAGGTACAACTAGGTCAGAAATATACAGAAGGTGTATTTGTTTATGTAAAATTAAATACGAATAGTTTTGTGGTTGTTTATGAAGAGTTATAGGAAGGTAAATTTGTTGGTAAATATCTACATTTTTGGTATTCGAAAATGAGTGAACGAATATGTTCGTCATTTCTTAAAATAGACGAAAATATACGTTACAATATATAGTTTTGGTCATTGTTGTGCCCAAATCAAGTGTTAAATGGTACTGTAGTGCTCAAAAATACTTAATGGTACACAAATTGGGCACCCAAATGTTTTACACTGGAAATGCCCTGAAATGTTTGGAAATGCTGATAGGTAACGTAGAAAGCTAAAATTTCATCTGGCCACCACAATGAATATTTTTTGAGAATCGTCGACTGACAGGAAAATTTTTTTGAATCATGAAAAATATTTTCTTTGAATTTTTTTTTACTGTTTCTCATGTGTGTTAGTGAGTACAGTAAATGCCAGTACAATAATGTTTGAGGGATCTTTTGGATGATGATGGGAGGCTTGGCCAAGGCATGCCACTTTGTATGTCGGCAATGGCAGGGTGAACTCCAGAGGGTGGGATTTTGCCCCACCCGCTTTGTCCCCCCACTAATGTCATCCCCAAAGTGGTATACCAAGGACCAGTCCCCACGCATCTGTGCAAAAGATTCCACCTCCTATACAATGAGTGAATCTAGTACTGAGTGACTGTAGTATCTGAACTCATTTTAACTAAAACATGTCTAATCTAAAAATAATTATTCTTAAAAGCATTAAAAAATATTGGCGAACCTAACAAACCATTTTACAAATAAAAATTGAAAAAAAAAATTAAAAAAACTTTCTTAAATTTTGGACCAGCTGGTACTCGCGTGATCTTTCCATAATGCCATTGCAGCTGCACAGTGAAGTTGATATTATAACGCTATATTGATATGAAACAACGTTATAATTAGATGTTTCAAAGAAATTTTCTTATCAATCGACAGTTCTGTTTTCTGCTACCTAGATATAAAATAGTTTGTAGTATATAAAATAGTTTGTACTATATCAAACTAGACTGTGTGCTGGTGTTGAAAAAAAAAATCAATTAGTGTTTTGTAGAGCTTAACTACTTCTATATAATCTACATAATTTGTGGTGCCCATGCAGGAAAAAAATGTGCAAAAATATTGCAGCAGGTATATTTTTTCTTTGTTTATTTTGAAAAAGGTATTTTGATAAAAACCCAAAAGTGTGAAAATTATATATTGGTTTGTTTTCAAAAAATGTTGTGGAAGGGTATTGCTTTATCTCCATTAAATAGAAAATTATGTTTTTTTTATTTTTGTTTTTTTGGTTTTTGTTTTGCCAGCACAGTCTGTAAATTCTTCGTAAAACTGTTATAGTTAATGGTTTCTCATTAGTTCTCTATTATAGTATTATACTATTTTCATGTGACTCAAAAAATTGATATCTCCAATCGAAAAATTTGAAGAACTTCGAAAAAATAATCTATAAGACAAAGACACGCGTCATTTTCCTATTTTTACTCAGAAAAATTATCTTCTGCAAGGGATTAGATGTGATGATAATAAACATTTGCTATTTCCTAACAAAATAAAAGTGTTTCTAATATTTTCACATTTTAAGCCTTTTTTGGAATTTTTTGTACGAATAAGTACGCAGAATTATAATAGGCTACATGTACCAAGGTATATAAATATGTTGCTTAAAATTTCTGTTCAAGTTTATGAGAAAACTACAAAAAAGATAGGAATGACATTTTCAAAACAGGTAGTTTTTAAGGATCAGGTCTGAATTTGGTTTGATGCTTCTTAAAACAGTAGTTTCCTAAAAACCTGAAGAACAAAACATCCAGGTTCCCTTCGTAAAAAAACTGGCTTATTGCCTGAAATGTTTAATTTTTATTTAGAGGGGTATGTTCCAAATTAAGAAGAGTATCCCTCATTAGTTTTATATGTCAGTGTAATATAAAAACATCAGTGGATCGAATTTGTTTGTGAAATTCCAGGTTTCATTTATTATAAACTCGCTTATTGTTTAAAACATTTTAACTAACTGATTGTTATTTAGAGGGGTATATTCAAAATAAATTTAGGATAAAAACAAATTTTTAAGAGATAAGCTTTTATTTTCTTTAATTTTCTTTATTTTTTGGCTTTGGCTTCATGCGAAATGAATTTTATTTCGTTACGGAAGGTTGGCTGCAGTATTGGTATATTTTAAAATCACAGTAGTGAGTAGAATAAAAGCTTATAATAAAGAGGGCTCCATCCCAATTGTTTTATGTATGTCTATGTGATATAAAAACATTATTAGATCAAATCTGCTTGTGAAAATTCAGGTTCCTTTTATTTTAAACTGGCTTACTGCCTGTGACACAAAAACATATTTGATCAAATCTGCATGTGAAATTACAGGTTCCCTTCATAATAAACTTACTTATAGCCGAACTAATTGATTGTAATTTAGAGAGGCATGTTCCGAAAAAAGAGAGCTATCCCTCATCAATTTTATATATGTCTATGTAATATAATAACATTGTTAGATCGAATTTGCGTTTGAAATTAAGGTTCCCTTCATAATAAACGGGTTTATTTCCTAAAACATTTTAACTAATTGATTTTTATTTAGATAGAAATATTAAAAATAGAGATGGTTACTCTTCATTAGTTTTATATATTTCTATGTGATATGAAAATGTCATTAGATCAAATCTACATATGTGAATTAGCAGGTTCCCTTTATGATATAATAGTTGCCTATTGATTGATATTTAAAGAAGTATGTTCCCGTAAGTAATACATTGTTATTTAGAGGCATATGTTCCAAATTAAGAGGGCTACCCTTCGTTAGTTTTATATATATCTATTTGATATAAAAACATCATTAGATCAAATCTGCATGCGAAATACTTACAGGTTTCAACATAAGAACTAGCGCAACTAGCCTCATTTTTCTTTCATCATGTAATTGGAAACTAACTTATTTAAGTGCTGTTTTTGGGCTATTTCAGAGTAGCGCTAGAGATTGATAGCTGCTTGAAAACTAACATCGTGGAGAGAGCCCTAGAGATATTTTGACCCATTGATTCCCCAGAGAAAAAAACAAGAACAAAACTGTTGGACTGAAAAAAACTATCGAGGTGTGGTTTTAGAAGTGTTATTGTTTCTGTCAGTATGAAACTGATAAGAACATTTTTTTAAATGAAATTTTTACTTAAGTTTGAACTTTTTTCGTAATCCAGATGGTGGTGTGCCGTATGCTATCGTTATAAATTATTTGGAGCTAGAGCTAAAGCCAAGGTGTGAAAAAAAATGCTTTAAATATTTTATGATTATGAATTTTTGCCTAACACTGTCCCAGTTTTTCTCAGCATTCATCCACCCGTGTCCGTGTATTGTGTCTGTATGCAGCTGTGTTTTAGGGCGTTATTCTCCGTTCCAAATAAAAAATGCAAGGCAGGCCAAGGCCACCCTTGCGTATGAAGCGGACCAAAGCTGTGAAATTCGTCATCGGTTTGTGAGAATACATGGCTCGAAAAAACTGCTGTTTGTAAATTGTTCTTTTCACCCTTTTCGCTGTCGTCGCACTGCGTCTGTTGCTGGTGGTGGATTGCGTTTCTTATTTGGAACAGAGTATCGAATTCATTATACGTATATTACTTTTTTATCGAACATTATTTTGGCCCTATGCAAATTAGTAGCTCACTACTGATAGGCTATTGTGATTTAAGACGGAACTAGATATCGCTGCGAACGTCCTGCGAACTTCTCTGCGAATGGGTGATCATTGAGATAAAAGCCAGTTAACCTGTTGGTTAAAAGGGTAATGACAGGTGCCATAATTTGATTTGGGCTTGAATAATTAAATACTGAAGATAATTTAATTTTTTTTCTCGTAAATTTAAAGACAAATGACGTCTACATAAATCTGAAAAAAAATTATTGCCGTCATTGTACTGCAAATACCTTAATTTCAGCTTTGAATTTGCATAGGATCAAATGCATTTTTGTACATGATCATCCATTCGCCGTTCCAACTGATTTCTGCAAGATGTCAGCTACTTCGATCTTAAATGTCAATTCCATATCGAATATTGATGTACACTTCAGATTTCGTAACACTTTATTCATTTTTTTTTGGCTCATTTTCAGAAATATAAGGACGGATAGTAGGAACATTTTGCACTTTTCGGCTAATTTCTTGTGATCCGTGTCAATAAACAACTTTTTAAAGTTGTTGAGATTGAATATGGTATTGGTTTTTCGCAGGTTTTTAGAAAAACTATTATTACATTTCATTCTACCCATTTCATTTACTGCTCGTCTTTTGGTCAAAGAGTTGGCTTCCCAATGAGATCATGTTTCCGGAGGTACTGAATTTGAATTTTATTATTATTTTTTATCAAACTATTTCCCTCTCTACAGAAATTCGAGGTCATTTTCAATATCTCCTTCAGTTGTCAGCGTTATTTATTATACTTCACGGTTGTTCGAGTGCTAAATTGAAATTTTTTTTTGTGACTTTCTGTAGTTCTTTTTGAGTAATCACACGTAAATGGCTTGAAGCAGGACCATTCGCAATTAGACTTATCCACAATTTATTTAATGAATGAGGTTTCCTTTTGAGGGTTGATTTCGAATTTTACTATGATTTTTTCATTAGATCATTTTTTTCCTTTTTTTTTTTCATCTTATTCCATACTTCACACCAATAATTTTCAATTTGTTTCAGTTTATAACTTCAATTTCGTCTGCTATACTGTTCCTGTATCTTGCTGATAACAACAACCGTAGTTTATGAAAATTTTAACTATATATTTTTTGACATCAAGACTAGTAAACAAGCAGTTGAGTGTCTTAGATAGAAAAGTTACTTTGCCAGCTGAAAAAAATTATGGAAAAAGTAGCAACAAACGTCGAAAAACTTTTTTTTTTGAGCGAATTCAGGTGTGTTAGCAAGTTTCAAATTGATATTGTGATCTTTCGACTGCTTGTGTTCGTATCAGTTTTGATCGTTGGAAAGTTCCTATGGAATTCGTATACTTAAAACGCATTTCAAAACTTATATTAAACGCATTCAAAATATTATAATCGAAACGAAAATACTTTTTTGCCCCCGAACCTCGAAACCTAATGTACTCGTGTGTCATTTGGTCGGTTGCTGTATCAGTCTCTTTTTATTTCCTGTTTTCCTTTTTTTTCAGTATCTCCTCATTGTTCCGGCGCAAATAAGGTTTGTTTACGTGAATATCAATTAATCATCCCTCAGACAGTTCGAGTTTCTGCCGCATCCAGAATAAGATTATTATTTTTTTCTCCAAAGTTTTAATGCACCATAACGTCTGTGCTTCATTATTAACAAGTGGCCGGTAATTATTTTGTCTATACTTCCGGTTGACTCCCTAAACGTTCCACGCTCCACGAATTACCCGTTTTAAAAGTCAACGTTCTACTCGGAAATTTTTTGTGTGTTTTTAGCACAGCTCACCGACTACTTAACGAAGCGGTGGTTATGTTGCCGGTGAGGAAGAAAAATCAGTTTCTAACTAATAATAACAGGCTGATAACAATAATAATAATAATAATAATAATAATAATAATAATAATAATAATAATAATAATAATAATAATAATAGTAATAATAATTGTAAACTCTGTCATTATATATCTATCTTTATCTCTATCTCTATCTCTATCTCTATCTCTACATATTATAAAATTCTACGGGCTAAAACCTGTTGAAACACTATCAATCCAGAACCACTGAACGAATTTGCATGAGATTCTTCAGAAAAAATAATTTTATTCCAGGGAAAGTTTATTGCCATCAAGGAAGTCCGGGTAGCCCCTTGGGGCCAAAGTTACCAATTTTTACAATCTGTAAAAGCGAAAAACAGACAATACATTTCTTGAACAAAACGAAAAAGAAAAAATATGAGAATTTAAAAAAAATTCTCATCCTCTCTTCGTTCATTGTCTGACAACTACTGGTTGGTGAGATTGATATGATTCTCTCTATCTCACTCTATTTCATTTTCAAGTTGATTTTTGAAAAAAATCTTATTAAAATTACCTGAGTATTCGGACCTAGGAATGGGAGCAGGTACGTTTTTCGTTTCATGATCTGCTGAGCATTTTGGCACTATTTTTGAAAATCCATTTTTTTTAAATATGTACCCCCTTTTGCGTTGAGTGCATTTGCAAGCTTAATTTGAATTGGATGGTTTCGAAATTTGAAACCCATATTCAAATTCACCTAAGGAAGAACCCTATTGTTTTTGGTCCTGATCGGGCGCTTAGTCCGTCCGGTAGATCAGTTTATATGTATTTTTTATTGAACAGCGTAAAGGTCGCAATTTCCAATCGACAGGCGTGAAATTAGGTATATGTATGTGTTTTAAGTCAAGATAATACTTCGGTTAGGCTTTATGGTATGTCTGGTAGGAGCGATTTTGTTGCATTATTAGCAGATTAATGATTCTAGAAGGAGTAATTTTCAAGCTGTAGTCAGAAAATTTAGTACAGGTATTGATTTGAAGTATATCAACATGCCTCCAAATTTGGTTTCTATTGGTATTATGGTTCATTCCTTGGGGAATACAAGTACCAGACTTACCAATTTTGTTTTCAGTTGGTCAATTTGTTCCCAACTTATTAGCTATTCAGTGTCTTTTACGCTTCTCATAATGGTCTTGAAAAATTCATTTTCTCGACTTCATCGAGAGTAACAATCGTTTTAACCTTAAAACAACCCGGTCTCAGCAAAAAGTCAATTTTCGAGATTTTTAATTTATTAAAATTGCCTGAGTATTCAGACCCAGGGGTGGGAGTAGGTATGTTTTTTGTTTCATGATCGTCTGTGCATTTTGGCACTATTTTTGAAAATACTTTTTTTTTTTTTAAATTTGTACCCCCTTTTGCGTTGAGTCTATTTGCAAGCGTAATTTTGATTGGATTGTTTCGAAATTTGAAACCCATATTCGTTTTCACCTAAGGAAAAATCCTGTTGTTTTTGATCCGGATTGGGCGCTTAGTCCATCCGGTAGGTCAGTATATATTTTTTATTGAACAACGCGATCTCAACAAAAGGTCAATTTTCGCCCACCCGTTTCCGTATACTAGATTTGAACACGGACATTGAAATCTTCGCTTATATTTTCATAACCAGCACGTAGACAACTGCTCTGTTCCTCATTTTGCAATGTGGGAGATTTTTTCATATATAATTGTTTCTTTCTTTTTTTATAATTCACAATTCTTGTTACATCGAATTATTTTCTAAAATCGTGTTAGTTAGAACTTGGAATAATTTTTCATTTTAAAAAAAATGATGATTTTTGACACAAAAATAAAAAATTTATCCATAAAATATTTTGAAAACGTGATACTGAATCAGTATATTTAATCGCATGCACCATATTTGAGTGATATTGGTAATTTTTTTCAAAAAATATAAATATTTTATATATCACTTTATCAGAAGAATGTTGGTGATAGAGGTGATTTCTAAAAGAAAATCTACTTTTTCTTGCGAATCCTGCTGCGCAAGAGTTTTTTTTTCGGAAAATTTCATGGTGGTCTACAAATAAAGGATTCAAACTATAAAATTATTAGACCCTACACACAACAGCCCATATTATAATAAAAATAATAGTGTAACAAACATTCCTTTATATTTCACTCAAAATCTAATTAATGGGAGGCTGGGGAAATCATTTTGGGTAGCAAGCTAGCAGCGAAGTGCAAAATAGGAACGTTATTGAAACTGAAACTTTCGTTTATGAAAAATTGAACCAAATCTCCAATTGTTTCAATTTTCCTTCCCAGCTATAAATGTAAACTTCTCCGAACCTTGCTGGCCATGGTGCATAATGGTCTTTGGCTAAAAAAAATTGTTGCGAAACTTTCTCTGGCACGCAGGCATTAAACACGTGATAATTTCAGCACATTTTTATTTTCGTTTGAAAACGCCATGAGCTTACGAAAAAAGTACATAATTCCTTCGTGGTTTTCAATAAACAAATTTCGATCGAACGTGTTTCACGTGGTTTTAGTTTTAAAAATACATTCTATTAATGACACTGCGATCGTTCCTAGCGAACCTATGCACTTTTTGGGATGTATTCCACCCAGCTATTAACTCTATTTCGGGCACGAAGAAGATGTGTAAGGTATTGCTCGACGTTTGATCTGTCTTCGTCTTTTCTGGTGATTGGTGTTTCTGACTTGTCCAACATTCGACGGGAAAATTATGGGAAACTATACCTAAATTTTGTGTATATGCGAGAGAGCGTTACGGTAATCGTAAAATAGGCGTACATCACAATGATCAAAAGAGAACAATCTGAGAAAATCCTAATACATTAGAAAGGGGAAGACTGATGACGTCATCACAAAATATTATATTATCACTGCGATAATTATGTTTTTGGTTTTTTGAAGTGATGGTTGGAATTCATAACGGTAAGCCGTAATTTTCGCAAGTTTCGTCGTTGAAGTAACATGTTTAATGAAACTAAACCAGAAATTTACATGTTCCAGTAATTTGTAAAAAGGACTGCATTTCCCTCTCTGCAGTAGCAGTAAAAAGTCTTGTTAAATGTATGATTGGAGAATGTTTTCTGTTTATGTTTGTCGAGTTGATAGAGAAATATAATATTATCGTTATTATTATTATTTATTTATTAATTTTTTTTTTTTTATTTATTTTTTTTTAATTTTTGGAGTATATTATACAGAGTTTTTGTGTTGGGTAGTGGATGTTATGAAATATGAATGTTTTCATCTCGTAAGTTGATGCTATCCCCATTTACAGCCCACTAGAAACAAAACTTTGTGCAATAAAATGTTTGACAGCTTTTAACTCCAAAACTAAGGAGCATATGAAAAATGTGTTAAGTAATTTGTATAAAATTTTCTAAGAACATTTTTCACTGCAAATTATCTTCTCTTTAGGATTGATCCTTAGGCGAGAAAATCAGGAAAACAACTATGAAGTATGGTTTGAAACATCCCGGGAGGCTGAAGGGGAAATATCAACTTAAAGATTTGATTTTATATAGTTAGTTCTCTAATACAGTAAGCTCCAAGGGGCAAAATATTATCTTCATTTTTTCCTTAGAAAAATTGGTGTTGGTCTGCCACATTACTTGTAAATTTACCCGTACTTATTTATATTTATAAATTTATATATATGTATATAGTATTTATATTTATACATTTCTATTTAACTCGCTACAGGTCGTAATTTTCATTTGATAGTCATGAAATTTGGTACACTTATTCGGATCCAAATCAGACGGATGGTACATTTGGTACATCTTATTGTGTTGCAATTTCTGAGCTTGAATGGTTCTAAAATCCGTAGTTTTCAAGCAACAGGAACGAAATTTAGTATAGACATTGAATACATTATATTCTGATATACTGCAAAATTTGGTTTCAGTCTGCTGAATGATTTAGCAGTAGAAGTGATTTGAAAAAATAAATTATTGCTAAGAAAAGAAGTTAAATTTTAGATAAACTATTGAAGCTGGTAGGAAAGTAGGCCTGCTGTTATTTTATTTACTAAGCATTTATTCAATTACTTGCGTGCGTTTCTTATAACTTCACAATACTGCTATTCAGTATGAATTTCTTTGACACTTCATTTTGAACATTCTATTTTTACTTTACATTCTCCCAAATATTTTTAATATTTTTATTTTTCTTTTTGAATTTATTTATTTATTTATTTACTTATTTACTTATTTTTGAAGTAAAACTTTAGTACGTTCGTCTGGGGCATGAGGAGTAAATTGAAAAATGTTTTTGCCGAATTTTCTGAAATAGTGTACTGTGTCGTAATTTTTGAACGTTTCTGCATCGAGGGCGGTTGGGTATACTGGCATGCAATGAATACACAGATATTAATTAAGAATGAAATCGAGGAATTTGATAAAATTAAGGACCTCATCAAAGTGTACAGATCGGATGTTTTACGTAATATAGGATTCATTTTGTCGTACGTACGATGAGTAAGCACTACTTAAGGCGAAACTCTCCAATCTTATTTCCTAATTCTACCTTCGATAGCACCTAAGGTCTCCGTTCGCGTTCTCACTCCGTAGTTATGACTCTCTGTCGTAAGAAACGTTGTTTATGTGCCTATCGACCACCATCTCGATGCCCTCCAGCGTGCGAGGTCTGTGTCCAACGACCGAGCTGGCTGGTCGTTCACCAGTCGTCAAACATTTTGTCTTCGTGGGTTACTGTACGAACTCGTCTGTATGCAGCTGCTGCAATCCAGAACCCTTTGACTGTATATACTACGAAGTAATGTATAGTCAAAGCCAGAAACGCGCATCCCAAGTGACTTGATTTGCACTGGTGAAGTCTTCGACCGTTGAAACGATAACCAGCCAGTGGCAAGTTGAGGTTGAAACTGTGGGTGTGAGCGGGAGCCGATGCGGGGGTCGCAAACGTGGACGTGCATAAAACGTGTCTGTTTCGCATTACTCGCGCCTTGTGAACGAAATCGAAAATTGCCACTCCTTGCCCTCAGCAGTTTTCCTCCCTCCTTTCATTGTACGTAATTTCAAGTCCAACGAATCGATTGGTCACGCGATGGTTATTTTGCCTTCAATGTTGTCTGCATTTGACCATCCATCCATCCAGGAAAAGCAAGATGGTGCGTAAATTCGTAGATGTCGGTAGACCTCGTCATCATTTCCAGCGTTTAATAATACGTAGTGGGGGGGGGGAAATTCGAAACATTTTTATTGTTATTTTTATGTGGATGTTTCAAGAAAATCTGTACATTAAAATTGATCTGATATCATGACTCAGAGGTGAGGTTAGGTTCATTTTTCATCCATGATTCCAGGAAAATTCTGACAGTGTTAGCCGAAATTCATATGTGTATCTTATATATAAAAGCCACTTCTATATAACGCTATCACGTGACCATAGTTACATATATATTTGGCTATGCGTATATTTCAGTTTCAGGATAACTCCAAATCTTTTTTTTTCTTCATCGTGCTCCTGATTAATTAATAATTCGGGCATGTTTATTATTTACGTAGGTCTATGAATTATTGTTGCGTGGCAGCATTAGGTACTCTCTAGTATTATACTATACATATCTACAAAATTCTGTTGTACATAGTACAGGTTGCAATTTTAGTCCGATAGTCTTGAGATTTGATTTATACTTATTAGTGTATTTTCTTTTTGAAAATACAACTATTGCATTCAGTGCATTGGTTGGACCTGGGAGCGGGACCTGTGGAAAAAGCCCGAGCATGAGTCGTAAATCACGAATTTATAAATCACTCAAATTCTTCTGTACATAATACATATATATATATATATTTCCACTTTTGTTCATTTTTGCACTTTTTGGCAGTCTGTGGAACTTCCTCTGTTTGACCTATCACGATAACTTCCGTAAAATAAAAGATTTTGGCTTGAAATTTTTATGGTAGTTTGAGACTATTAAGGACTAGTTTGGTATTGAATTTGAGCGAAATCGGTCCTCTGGTTTTCGAATGGTAGCCATTACAAAATTTGACACTTTTGGAAAATACGCACTTATTGCGGTTGATGCGCGACAGAGATATTTGGAATTTAAATTGTTATGAAATGCGTAAGTTTCAAGCAATAAGCACGAAATTTAGTACTGGCGTTGAATATATTATATTCTGACCTACTGAAAAACTTAGTTTCGATCAGTTTAAAGGTTCCTTCGTAGAAGTGATTTGAAAAAATCTCAAATTGTTGCTAAGAAGAGAAGATAAATTCCAGATGAACTTACGAAGCTGGTTGGAAAGCAATCTTTCTGTTATTTTATTTGCTAAGTAATCACTTGGTAACTCCCGTTCGTAATTTATAACTTAACATTACAATTCTTTATCAATTTCCTTGACCCTTCATTTTCATTAAACGTAATTTTCACCCAACATTCTGTGAAATAATTTTGATATTTTAATTTTTTAATTGTATTTTTTTATCTGTTTATACCTTACGTGGTTTTTCTGTTGGTTTAGAAAACCTTCATTTTTTAGCGTGGCTTGTTGCCCTAAAGTTTTTTTTTCATCGCACTTAGTTGGCTAAGAAGTGAACTAAAGATAGCGCCCGTAAAAAGAGGCAACGCAAGTCACATTATATGCTAATTGACTTGTGGTTCTAAGGCGAAGAATAATTAATCGTGAAAACGTGAACCGGTTCCGAAGAAAAATGGCCATAACCGTTTGCACGCGGAATATTCCTACGCGGCTGTAGAATATATACGATGAAAGTGCGATAATGCGTACATTATTGTAGTCTTTTGTTTTTTATTTTATGCAAATACGAGCTACGTATGATATTTTCTCATCGAAATTATGGGTGCACCTTCAATATGCGTGTACATGTATGAAAAATTATTTTGTTACTTGATGAATGGCTGAGAAAACGTAGTACTGTGTGTTGGGTTTTGATGGAGATTACATTTTTCTGTGTTGAACTGACGCTTCTCATTTCTTTTTATGCATTTTACTAAAGTTATATAGACAATAAGGTAAGTTGACGCACTCTGATGAGTAATCGTCCCTAAAGTTATTTGGAAAATTATTTTATCCCACTAAGTAAGCCCTAGTGTCTTTCTGTCATTCGTGAGAACTATTTCCTTCACTTTGAATGGCGCTTACTTAGTGGAATAATTTGTCCCAACAACAAACTGATGACAATTTTATTAGATTGGTTTTATGGAAGTGCGTCAACTTGTCTAAATATTCTATATAACATTACATCACATATATCTACTTTAATATAACCTAGATATCTAACTTGTCGTTGTTCAGTATTCACTCTCATGGAGTGTTGTGATGTTGCATGGATTCCCTGGCCTATTAGCAAAAAAATTCTGTGCCATGCATTTCTTATGGAGAAATATTTATTTTGATACAAATGTATAGTGGGTGATTTTGATCCGAATGTGATTTTTTCAGCACGAGCCAAAGGCGAATAATGCAAATCACACGAGTATCAATCACCTATTATATGTGTGTCACGTGCTATTTTTTGTAACACTCTCTCCCCCTTAAAAAAAAAATTAAATAAATCAATATTTTAGCAAATGGAAAACATATAATAAACTATCTTCTATCTTTTAACCAAACTTTGTGGTGTAGTGGCTATGATGCTGGCCTGCTAATGCTAATGTCCAAGGTGAGAATTCCCATAGTCAAGAAACTTTAACAAAAAAAAAGAAAAAAATTTCAAGTACAAAGTAAATACTTTATACATTGGTTGTAAATGGTTCTAAAATTGCCTGCTTTATACTGTGATATCTGATAACCCACAGTCTTTCCTTCACCACCACCAATCTCAAACATTCGTACATAATTTACTATAGGGAATGGCTCACAAATTCTAAGATTATTCTATGGTAAGTTCACAGACAAATACATCGAATTTGACATGAAATAACCTCCCGTTCAATGAGATATTCACAACACACTAATCGATTACTTTTATATATTTTTGTGGTGACGTGTATCTTATAACTTGATCACCGATGAACCAACACCTTATCTCCTTGACTGTTCATGATTTTGGTTCTACAATGAACAGTCAGTCTCATTTTATACATTGATGTTTTCTGTTTGTCGTGGATACTTAACAATATTCACAACATACTACAGATTTTGCTTTTGACCTTCAAGTCATTCATTTGAACTGTTTTTACCAAAATTACTTGAAAAGTGAACGCTGTTAGTAGAATCGTTACCAGTCCAACTTCAAACCTTTTTTGATTCTAACGACGAGTGTACCTAGTTGGAATCTGTTGGTACATCGGAATTGAGAAACCATGTGACAATATGATTTTTGACAACTGCATGACCAGATATACTTGTGTTCAACTGTAAGTGATTTTACTGTAATAAAACATGGATTGTACTGATGGGTTGGCCAACTTATTTAACTTGCCTATTCAAAATTGCCCGACATACTACGTAGACCTTGGGAACTTTCACTGGTAGGCTGGTGGCCCAAATGTTTGAGCTAACTTGTGGTTTCGACTCTATGATTTCTCGAGACTTCTTGATATACTTTGTTTTATGATTTTAAATCCCTACACTTGGGATGTATGTTGTTTTTGGATGTCACAATACATCATCAAGGTGCAGATAAAAATGAAGTTTATAAGCAGGTATTGCAAAAAGGATATTTTCAAATAAGTGCTGTATGTTTATTATTGCGTGTTCTGATGTCATATTTGGTGTGGATGTTCTATCAACCTCAAGATTGAAACCAGGATAATACCAAGAATTATTGTTATGGTGAAAAAAAATGAATTTTCTTGTAATTTTTAATGAGGTATTTTTTATTCAAAAATTAGATCGAGTGTGTATATGTGTGATATAAATAGGTACACTGTTGCATGTAAAGTCCCTCCATCTTTGTTTACTTTTGTGCAGTGTGGTAAGGGGTAGCGAAGATGGCTGAAAACAGACAAGTTAGGTATCTAGGTTTCATATGTATTCTGAAGATATCTGTGCTAGTGATGTTAAAAATTTTAATATGTATTGATACATATCGATACACACAACTGTATTGAAGATTGATACATTGCTCAATACTCAAGATACGTATCGATATATTTTATACATTCAAAATAAAAAACATAAATAAATAAATAAATAAAAATACAAAAAAGTGTGCCAGGCCACCAGCAGACAGGACAAATTATGAAAGTATATTCTACTTAATATTTAATAATTACCATGGTTGATGGCTTGATACGCAGAATGGCGGAACAGGGAAGAGAGATATTTCTATTTTATCAAGAAAAAAAATTATGGATTTTCGATACGATACTATATCAATAAGTATCGGTACATGTGGTCAAAATATCGATACTCAAATATGCTTTGATATAACATCACTAATCTGACCTTTACATTTAACAGTGACATTTCACAAATTCTTGAGTGAGAGGGGGTAGTTGTGTAATTCCTGACAGTTGTAGATTCAGTATCTTCTGAAGGGAAAGGTCAAATTTAGGTTTTAATTTTCACCTCCTTATCGGCTATACCCATATCACCCAGTGGATATTACCCAGTAGTGGTTTCTGGCTTTAAAAAGTAACCATTTTGCAGTGATTCTGTTCTTTCAGAATAAGATCATTATATTTCTGTCATTATAGAAGTATAAGCAATAATAAAATATTGATAAGGTTTTCAGTTCTACAACTTTTTAGCCAAACTTTAAAAAAGTGTACATCATGTAAAGATCTGCATTCATTGCAGCTCACCTTGACCATTTAATCACTGTATGCATTCTTCACTTTCACCCATGGGCTCTAAGCAGTCTTAGCTTTCAGCAATATTCACTGTATGCTACCTATGCAATAGTATGTAGTTTTTTTTAGTGAATTTCTTTTCATTATGTCAGGTATAATAATTGCTTATGATCTGCTGGAAACATTTTGCAGTTAAAGAGTGTGGTTACTTATGTCTCCTACAGTTGTGCATGTTCTTCATTGTGTATGTGTGCACTCATCAAGTAAGACTATGTTGATATAAAAATAGCCTGTGAACTAATAAGTCTTCATCAGTTTATTACTACTGGTAGGACACCTTTGATCAGCGAGTGTGTAGTACACTCGACATCACCAATCAAGGGTTGCCACAAAGAGTAAAAAAGAAAATTTACTTGAAAAATTAGTTTGAGTTTTTCATTGTGTACAAAATGGTATGAAGTAGTTCTTTTGTATGAGCCAACACTGATGTCACCCAAATCCTCTTAATGAAAATCGACTACAATGACATATATGCGTGAATAATATTTTTGAAATTTTTAGATTAGAGTTTTTTGGGTATGAAAAAACAATCTAGATACTTCTCAAGTTTTGAAAAAATTTGTTGAACAGAAATTGAGCTTCTCAGTCTACCTACAAATAGTAAGTGATAACAATTAGTGGAACAACCATGATTTTTAGGTCTGCAATCTGCATATTAAAGTTATATAGACTATTACACTATTCATACGAGTTGACGCACTCCCCGTTAAGCCAATTTAAGAAAATTGGCATCAGTTTTTAGTTGCAACAAGTTATTCCACTTGCACCAAACGCGCATTAGCTCTTCAGAGTGGAGGGAATTTGAATCGCCAACAACACTAGAGCTTACATAGTGGGATAGCATTTTTTTACTGACTTGAAAACATTTTCTTATCAGAGTACATCAAAATTTCTAAAATAGTCTAGATAACTTTACAAGCGTCTGTGATCTGACAAAGGAAATTTAATAAAATGTGTATGAAACAAGAGTAATAAGACTTCTACTTTTTTTAGTGATTTTTTTTTAAATATAAGATACAATCTAGCTAACCCATTCTGAAAATTACAATCTGAAAACCAAGCAAAGAAATAATAATGAAAAAATAAAATTCTAAAAAATTTTTATTTACATAAAGATTTGAACAGGTGTTTCGAGGATGGCAGTCCAGCCATATAGCAAGGGGCCCCAGAGAAGCTTGCAAATTAGCCAATTTAAACATCACTACATAGAATACAACTCTAAAAAGCACCTATTATAACCTATGATAACGCAAATAAAAATATCCTCTTTGACTGTACGTAGATGCTTCTGATAACTTTTTCAGCATATCATCAAACTAGATGTCAACCCTCATCTTCACCTGGGCTATGCCGCAATTCGCCTTTTTTTTCACTTTCTTTTATTCTTTTTTGTTTATTTTTTACTGTAAATAACAAATTTTGGAGAAAATTGACAACTTGCCTCCAGAGAGGCTAGAGACTTAGATGATGGCATCAAACATTTTTCAGAATAACACAAATAAATTCTAAAATTTTCATGTCGATCTGTCAAGCAATTCTGAAATTGTGGGCAAACAAATATACTTAACATTGAGTTTTATTAATATAGATTTTGTGATTAACGTTAAACACAATAGATAGAAAATTCTTAATGTCTTATATTAAATCTTGAATGTCAATAGTTGATCAATTCGACATGGGCTACTGTTATAGAATTTTATTATTGAATTTCGAATTTTAAATTTGAATATTGAATTTAAGACGTGGTTTTTTACTTTTTAGTGTAGGGTAATTATCGAATATGGTACACATCCGATAAAACTTTGTGAACGAGGTACGTTCATTTGAATTTCCGTGCAATTTTCAAATGCTATTCGCTCTCAATATTTTTATAATTTTCCAGTAATTTTCTGTTTTGTTAAAATTAGCCTTTTAATAATTTGATGTAGAATCGTTGCCAAAAATTCTGCGGGGCCAATGTAAAAATTCCTTCAATTTTCTGTGAATAAAAAAATGTGGGTCTGAGTTCCGACTTTACTTCAAGTTGTGGTATAGAACTATGACTTGCTGATTAGGAACGGTTTGCCAGTATTTTGTACCACTTTTTTTATTCTAGGTTTTTTCTTGTGTTGGTTGTTGCCGTTGACTGGTATACAATGTATAATTATATAATCAAGAGTTGTCGCGTATCTTGCTTTTCGTATCGATTATCGTGTATTGAAATTCACTCTAATACCTTATTAGTTGAACATAGTCCTTCGTCAAATTATTTGTTTGGGAGATGCGAGTATGATCCTGCTCATATAAATGATAAAATCTATGAATGGGTCGAAACACTGTTGTTTTGGCTGAAATATGTACTCTGCAGATTTGGTCAGCCAGTATCAGTGGTTCATTTGCCTACCTACCTCAATACCTTGTCATTTTTTACCAGCTTTTTTTGAAATTTTGATTCCTCCTGTTTTGGCGATGAAATTAGGCAACTATTCTTAAATTCGGTTTTTAGAATTGTAATAAAACCGAGTAAAACCAAGTCTGTATTCAAGAAAACTGTCATTTTCTCTGGGTTTTTTTAAAAATTTTTTGCCCCTAATTATAAATTCATTAGTGAAATATGCAGTATCTTGTAAATTAAGTATTCAAAATGAAATAATTTTTATTATACGCTTTTATTCTACTCATTCAATTTGCTGAAGTACACGGGATGACCAACTTCAGCGCTGCTTTCACGTGTTGCGACACACGCACACATACACTTATATCCGTTTTTATCAGTTGTTTTTTCAATTTTTGTTTGTTTCAGTCTCGGAAAAAAAGTGAGAAATTTTTTTTTCTTTCGCCGTTATTTTCTTCTTCAAATTATAAATAAGTGTATTTTTTAAAAACTCATTTTTAACCTAACTTATTACTTCTTTTTTTATTACTATTTTTCTCAACTCAAATGTAACTCTGGTTTTTAATTTTTTGGATGGTTTTGCTATTGTCGTTCAGCAAATCCCATGCAGATCGATGAATACAAAAGTGCTTACCGTCCCTGTATGTTCATATGTTTAAGTAAATTACGGATTATTATGTTTTGCGATAATGGATGTTACAATTACTTATACCTACTTTCATAAACTTATAATTCACAAAATCATGAATAAAATTAATGCAAAATAGAAATCCATAATTTACTTTAAAATATGAGGACAGAAAAAATAACTATTCTTGTATGTATTCATCCATTCGCTGGGTTTGATGAGTGATAATAGCTAGACTTCATATCCATTACCTATCGATTAATTTATCAATTACTCAATTTACCGCAATGAATCCTCTAAAAATTTAAAACCATGTGTGTTACATTTGCACTGTACAAGACATTATTAAAAACTTTAACAAGAATTAGCTTGTTCCAATTAATTTGTATGTTACTGCATCTGTGAATGGTATCTATTTTTAGAGTCTTCATGACTGTCATATGTATCATAGAACTTTTATCGAAGCATAAAATCCTATATGGCAGTTACGATACCTACAAGCTTGCTCGCCCACGTATGATTTCTAAAAGTTATTTGTCACACACACCAAAGGTAGAATTTGCGAAAATTAAATACTTCTATAATTTCCTGGAATCAAGGTGGGCTCCATTCTTTGCATTTTAATGTGGCTGACCGTGCCTACGCTGTTTTTGTGCAGAAAATTCAACAATTGTTTTACAAAATTTTACTTCTGCATAGATTGTTGACTTCGAAATCATCAATGAACTTTTATTTTCGTTCTCACCAAAATAATCTCCCACGCGACGTAAGTGTTATTATTAATTACTTATTTATAAAATCCGAATAGATCATCGTAGTATAATTTTCAACTTTCCATTGGGTGATACACACCTTCCAGCAGTTGAGAATATATGAGCTCCGTGTGTTTTCTCACCGCTGTTTCTGCTTCACGCGATTATAATGACCTGTCTAAAGTAAAAATCTCTCATACATTAAATCGTAGCCTTTACGAATTAATTTAAATGTGCGAGCTTTTATCGGTTAATAATATAAATGGTACTTAATATTGTTTGTGTGCGCGCGTGCATGTGTGCGTGCGTGGAGCTTGGCACAGAAATGTGGAAAAATAGAATTTCTTGGGATGTGTTTGCTATGGTATGGCAATAGTGAGGCTACTATATAGCGAATAGCGATAAAGCAAGCAACTTTCAGATAAGAAATAACTGAGTATTCAGTTCCATGTCTCTTAAGTGAGACGCAGACTTCCATTTTCCCCATAAATCGAACTAAATTAATGACGAACTTGCCAGTAATTAGAATACGTACGTGAACGATTAATCGCTGTATACGTTGCAGGAGACAGTTCTTAATATAATCATATTCAGTGCTTTCGTATGTATAATTGGTGATAATTTGATGAATTTCTGTTCGTGTGCATCCTAAATTTGTGAGTGAATGTTAAAAAAATGAAATTAATTACGTAGTGAAAATTTTCTTATCTAAAAAAATTTTTGATAAGGACAAACAATATAATCGAAAGTGCTCAGCACTTTGAGATAAATCTGGACAATTCGACTCTCCAATTTCAAGGCAGAATTTTCTACAATACACATTAAGAAAATTTATACATGCATCATCATCTGTTGCTGTTGAATTGATAGCACTACACGATGACTTCAAAGACATTGAAGTTTCATGGCTTTTTAATTGTGAATTTATCCTAATTAATATCCCTGTTCAAGTATTTGAAGATAATATTTCAGTCATTCTTATCATTTTGGGAGGTGGTCAAAAACATCTTTGTGGGTTAATGATCAGATGCTATGGTTTAGCTCTTGCATACTAGGACAAAATCTTCAAATTCAGACAATTAGCTACAGAAGATCAACTCGCTAATTTACTTACCAAAGCGTTATCCAATAAAAAGCATATTTCATTAACAAATCAAATCCTTGAACCCATGATAAATCTGTGAACTCCAAAACTCGATCCATTACCTGAAACACAAAATTCTCTAATTAGTTTTCATCATGTAATGAATATACTAAATAATAATTAAAATTATTTTACCTGAATGTAACCTATTCTCAATATTCAATAATCTCTTTTCTCCATCAATTTTGTTATCTGAAACATATAAATTACATGTAATTAATATTTATTCGTTTACATGTGTAAATAACTGTGAATAATTAATGTACTTTCCTTTATTATCATCGTCTCACTTACAGTTACCATTTTTTTCTTTACTTATTTTTACCATTTTAATATTTTCCATATTTTGTTATCATTATTTGTCATTTTCATATCTGATTATTTATTTTGCAGCAATGTTACCACCTTTTTTTTAAATATTCAAAAATGCAATATAAATGCAAACAACCTTTAAATCACTCGCAGTTGTGCTTGGTTCAAAGGATTGTAGGGGGTGTTGGGACCACCAATCTTCCTCCCTTCACACTCTTGCAAACACTCGACTATCATTCTTTGAATACTTTTGTACTTTTACTTGTGGCTAAACTGTCACATAGTTCCACCACTCATTTGTTCATCTCCCCTCATTTGTTCATCTCCTCTCATATTTGTTTGTCTCATACTCTACATGATTAACATCTTTGCTGCAATTACACACACTTCTGAGACACTTTGAGTACATCTTTATTTCTTTTGCACAATTACTCTGCTACACATATCCACAATCTCTGTAGTAATTTCTTAACCTGAAACTAGTAATGAAATATCGATATAAATATCGATTACTATCTGTATAAATATCGAGCAAACTGGGTTTTCTAGTGAAGAATTTATGCACTTTTTTTTTTTTTTTACACTCATCCTTACCTTATTCGAATATTTGAAATTAATTATTCAATATAGAACTGTTATCAGTGTCCTGGAGAGGAAGATGCCTCAAAATTTCCGGAAAATAACACAGTTTGATGATTTTCTTGGAAAAAGAAAATTAATAGATTCATAAAATCATGTACAAAAGTTTTTCGTGCTCCTCCTCGCCGAAACAATTTTTTTCTGGGTAGATCATTGTTTAGCGCTTCAAATTTATTGAACATAAAAATACATTTTATTTCTTTTGCCTAACAAGGTGCTCGTAAAATGAACGTCTTTCGTTTCAGATTAAATGAAGGAAATGTATAGATCTCCTAATAAATGTTCTAATTTGAATATTGTACTTTACTTGCTCCTTTAATTTCACTTCAGCACCCAGCCATTGGCATAGGAACTTGAAAGGCTAAGTGTGCTTAAATGGCTCCCAGTATATCCGTCGGCCCTTCTCATTAAATACTTACAAGACCTCTCCTCATAGCACTTGTAAACTGCTACATATTATAGCACAATAATTTCAATCAAATTATCTTTTTTTTTTTTCTCAAAAAAGTTTTTGTCCGCCGGAAAATTCCACCATTTCCACATTTATAAAACTTGTTTTTGTAACCGATTGTGAAAGAACCGAGAACTTGAGTATTAGGTCAGGACTTTCTTTTTTTAAAGCTTTTGTTATCATCGGCCGTACTGAATATTTGCTTTTTTCAAATACTTTTTTCCCCAAAAGAAAATAATTATGTTGTGAATTAGACTTTACCATTATTCTTCGGGATCCATCCAACCTTATCTATATTATAAGTCAACTAGTGTAAACACATCGATGAGTTTAGAGTTCTTGCATTTGAAAGAGTAAAAAACATATACAGTATTTTAGAGGTCTGCATGACCTGTTAGTTGAATGCTTAGTTTCATAACCGAAGTTTAGTTTGATACCAACTATCTTCTTATTTCTTACCTAAAATGGCAGCGTGTTTGATTTGGTTTATTTAATGCTCTAACATGGGATTGGAAAATTTTTGGTGAGAGATCATTGGCTAATGGATTCCCACCAAACCCGATCAACCCATTCCTCAGAAATATTGCGCTAGTTTATCACGAAAAAACGAATTTTTTGCCATAAGAGGTTAGCCACTGAACGTGTAACCTACTTCCTGCTCTGTTTGCCTTAGTCATCTAGCCAGATGCGCTGTTAGTCTGTTGAAAAAAAAGGATTTTGGGAAAGTTCGGGGTTTTTGAAAAGGAAGAATTAATTAAGTTCGTTATGACCGATTCCGATTCAAAATGTTGACATTAACTTGCAGGTTTATTGGGTTTTTTTGCGATTGTCAGATAGAGTACTCGTGCTTGATTCCTTAATCGTTTGTAATTATGTACGTCAAGTTTTAGAAGATTTTCTTCGTGTGATGCAAAAAATGAGTAGTTACTCACTACCGAGCTATTTGTTGTTGACCTGTTAATTAGTGACGTGCATAATGGATTATCTCGATTAATAGAGAAAACAAATTCGATTTGAATGTTCGCGCATAACCGATTAGCCATAGATTTGTTTTGATATTTACATTGGCGTCTTTGTAATGGCCAGAAGACTCGTTTTACCTTCTAAAGTGAACGTATACCGTTTAAGATTCTATTACATGGAAGTATTTCAATCATAAGTTTTCGTGAAACTGTAATTTTTTATGTGAAAATCTTTCTTCATATGCCTGAAATGACTTTTCAACCTAATTATTTATTTCTTTATTCGGCAGTTTTTGCTTTTTGCTGCTTGAAACTATATGTACGTTATTGTGATGGTACTTTTTAGACTATGTCATATTTGATCGTCTTACGTTGAAGGAACAAGTTTAGAGTAATGGTTAGTGAAAAAGTTCGATTACATTTGAACATGATTGAGGTTCAATATCTAAGAATTTCCTAACATTGCAGAGAATTGTCTGTAACTATTTTTAATATTATTTTGACACTATTATTACGATTCTCTCCGTAACAGTATTACATTAATTCCACAACTTGTTATTCAAGTAATTTTCCACTGAGATAATCATTCTTACCATTGAATTAATCTTTACTTTCTGTCATGAAAATGAGATTCATTATTGGTTAGTCTGGTACTCATTCCCAACAAGTATACAATACTCATTAATCAGAATTGAAAAAATAGAATTTGTAAAATTATCATATTCAGCTGTCAGGTATTTTTCTTGTAAAAATTTCTTAATGATTTGCCGTCAGTAAGAAAACGAAATCAGGAACTGAGATTCAAAGTTACAGTCAAGTGCTGTGTACTGAACAATTTAGGATTAATTCAGAAAGAATTTGGTTGGTCATTAGCTGATTTTACCAAATATTTGCTAATCATACTTGAAATACTGTTTTAATGATTTAAAAAAATTATTATTCTCAACTCATACAGCAAAAAGAAGTTATAACATTAAATCGATTTGATTTGCAAATTGAGAGATTTCCAAGTCAATTCTGAATGGTCAACAGTAGGGTATCCTCTCTTCAAATATTGGGCGTGTGCTTCCCAAATTTTATTAAAAAGATCTATAGGAAATATTTATATGTATTTATATTTGGAATTTATTAAAGAAGTAGTTGTCTCTCTCATTTTTTTGTCTTTTGATTTTCCCAGCCAAGACAAGATATAGGATGATATAATATTGAATTGGCTCAGACAGGTTTTTCAACCAACTATTTCCATTCTTTCTTACATAAATACTCTTCCTTACATAGGTACTCCAATAATTGTTTTTTTTGTGGATTTTTATTTCATATCTAACTGTATAATTCACCTATTGTAGATCTGATGTATGAAAAGTTTCAAAAAATCCCCTCTGAATTCTAGAATTTCGTCATTCCCATCAATTTTTAAACATTTCCAAAAATACTCACCTTTTGGTTTTTATATTCGGTAAGCCTCAAAACATAATCAAAAATTTAGAAAATAAAATAAAATGAAGTGGAAAAATGAATTGAAGGCATATTGAAGAAGAATGTCAAAAATAAAACGAATTTAAAAAAAAGAAAAAGAATCGACCCGTACATTAATTAATATTGTAATTATGTAAAACTAGAAATAGAATAACAGAGAGATAGATAATCCTCAGGAGTAGAAATGGCGTTACTGATTAGTTGCAGCACAAAAATATTAGTTTGTGCGGATTTCGTACTATACACTACATTGTCACTTTGCCTTTACTTTTCCCTTCCCTTCGCGGTTCATGGTAGTTTGACCCCTTCGAGTATATATGTAATGGAGGGCTGATTCTCCTGGTTCCATTCTTCAATGATATAGTGTTTCGGAGAACGAAAGTACTTCAGATGTATTTCTATGTGTACATGGATATAATAACGTGCAAAAACTTGAGTAATTTTGTTTCCCAAAAAGGCTGTTTATGTCTGGAAGTAACTACTTATAGAAATGTTTTACGAATCAGCCCTCCAAAACATATATACTCAAAGTTTTACCTTAATTTTTGAAGCATTGGAAGATGCTGCACACAATCCTTGTTTGTGTTTATAAATGCACACTTTTACATAGGTCATAGTAATGGCGATTGCGTTAGCTATTTTAGTATACGTAGAATCATGAGAGTATGTATAATGCATATTTTATTTTGTTTTTGTTTCATTTATCTGGGTGTAAATTTCATCGTATCCGTTTTAGTAAACATTAAAAAATTTTTGAGTATGTGGCGCACGCCCTTCTCACCCAGAGAAATCATCGCTGACTGTCAATAATGATTTTCATTACTTTACTAGTGTAGTAATGGAGTTTTTACTTAACTGTTCTTTTGTTCATTTCTTCATGGCCCCATTTACTCATACACAAGTGACAAAATATCCCATTTTGCATGGTGATGCCTATAAATAACCAGGTTTACCTCTCCATCATTATTTAATTATAGTATAAAATTCTGTTCAAAAATGAAATTTTCCTATTAAATTAAATAAATAATAACATATTTATGGTGGATTTGTTGAAAAAAAATTCATATTCAATTAGTTAGCAAAATAAGTGATGACTCTTCGCGATTTTAGCTGTCACAATGAGTCAGTTGTCACTCATTTTGCTAACTAGTTGAGTAAAATACTATTTTTCCATGTGTGAATAATTTTGCCAAACAATTTTCTTGATTTTTCATTCGTTTACTAGTTTTGTGTTGGTTTTCACTGCACATTGTGACTATTGATGTTTTTTTAAGGATCTATTTCATAATTCATGTTCTTGCCTCCTCGCATCTTTTCTTTTTATTCACTTTTATTCTACTTGCTAACAACTGCAATTTCACAAAGTCTTAAATGCTGCCCCAGAAGGAGTTATGATTTGCTGGGTTTGGTTATGTGTGTCTGTTTGAGTGAGCTAGATCTCACTTCGCATATTTTAAACTCTTATACAAGCTTATTTTATAAAAAATTAATTTTAACTGCTTTGTATGTAGTGTCAATTTTAGTACGATTAAATTTACATACTTACTTATTGATGTGAGGAGTGCGAGGAATGTTAAAAAAATGAAGAAGAACTCAATATAAACAGTTACACAAATATATTTGAGTAAAACTGAATTATAATATTCAAATAATATAAAATGGTGAAGCGCAGGACTAGTGTAGATTGTAGCTAATGCTAAGAGATTGAAGGAAGTGGAATGTGTGATATATATATGAGAGTGATGATGAAGATGAATGAGTGAGTGAGAGAGAATTTTGTATCAACACTTATTTTTCCTCTGTTTCTACACTTTTATTGCAGTCACTAATGTGAAAGAATGTGACATAGTTCTTATATTAACATCAGGGGGATGCTAAAATTGAGTTTGGTATCCTCAGGGTTGGGCATGATTTGAATTCGATCAAATTCGAATAAGTTTTTATGATTCAGCAAATCCATTTAAATCTACTTTTACAAATTGGATTCTTATTAGTGATTCGAATCCAAAAAAGATACTGGATTTGTAAACTTTATTCAAATCTATTTGACAGATTCAACAGATCCAAAATTTTTGAGTCATTTTCCAAAGATCAAGGATTCTTTTTGGTTTTTGCTTCAAAGAATGAGAATTGAAAATCATTTCAACTTGTTTAAATTTAAAAACTTTTTGAAAAAACAAAATGTGTATTCAATTTTGAATGTGAAATTTATGAAATTCCAGTTTTTAACAGTAGTTTCGGTATCGATCTTGAACTGAATTTATATGAACTGATTATTGATAAGAGTTGATAGCATGTGTGTTTTAAATTAAGTAGTATTTGCTTTCTACTATCAATTCATATTAATCCTGTTTATGATCAGTACCTAGATTTGTGGATTTGAATCCACAAATTCACTTGCTTTATTTGAATCCGATTCAAATAAAAGAAAAGTGATAATGAATCAAATCATATTCGAATCCCCAAAAAATGTGGGTTTGCTGATTTCTATTCGAATCCATTTTTAGTGGATTTGTGTCCAACCCTGGATATCCCTTATTGAGGTGTTCCTTTTTTTTTCAACTCAAGTTTCTTCATATATGTCCATTTTCCAACCATTCGTAGGGCATAGTGGTAGGGATGTGACTCTGAAGTTGTAGGTTGTTTAGTTTGAATCCCCTTAGGTATAGTTTTTTAACGCTTTTATTCAACTCACTCAATTTGTTGAAGTACACCAGATGACCAACTTCAGCGCTGCTTTCACCTGTTGTGACACACGCACTTATACACTTATATCCGTTTTTATCAGTTGTTTTTTCAATTTTTGTTTGTTTCTGTCTCAGAAAAAAAAGTGAGAAATTTTATTTTCTCTTTCACCATCATTTTCTCCTTCCAATTATAAAAGCGTATTTTTCAAAAACTCGTTTTCAACCTAACTTTTTTTTTCTTCCAAGTTTATTTTCTAATTTCGGACATGAGTCTTTGATGGAAAGAGTTTTATGTATCTTATAAAAGGATATTTTTACTTAGGTAACTTATTAGAAGCTTGTTAGGTTTATTCCCCTTACAGGAGGTATAGTACAAAATAGTCTGGCTGTGTTGGCAGAAATGAAAAGTGCTGAAAAGGTGATCATGTATGTTTTATCACTGTTTGTAAGTATGATTAGAGGCCTTTATAAAACAAAATATTCAATGTGAGAAATGAAATTTTTAAAGACTAAAACATTTGTAGGGACAATACTCGTATGAGGTAATAGGGGCTTGCACCCCTCAACGACAGTCACCGCCCAAAGGCTGGCAATAATCGTCTTTATGACGTTAAACGAATTTACACTGGTGCGTTTGTATGTTCGTACCTGTACGTACGTACAGGTAAGATACATTGTACGGGCTGAGATCAATTACCTGATAACGATCTCGGTAATGTCACAACCCAGTACCAAACGCACTGCGTTGTTTCTTATCACCTCAACGGAGACAAGAAACAACGTAACGCATGACATAATTACGTACATGTACGTATGCATGTGTGTCTGTGTGCATGTACCAAATCCTGTATATAAACTCTCAGAACCGGCTCAAAAATTGCCAGTGTTCGCCGAGGATTTGGCTCTCCTATACTTAATCGTATGAAGTGGCAGAATACGCAAATACTGTTGAAGACCTTCTAGTGTGAATATCTCTCACGACAAGGTATTCCACAACATTATTTCATCTTAATATTGTTATATGTAAGTTATAAAATTGATAGTTGTATAAAAAATAACTCCAGATAGAAGATATTATTGCTTTTTTCCTTATGGGAAGTAGCACCTAAAGAAGATATAAATAATTTCCATGAAAACATTTTCAAGCGGTTCATAATTAGCGTGTGTGCTTTGAAATCTGTGAAGCATGGCTTCTTCTGGGCAGGTCATGTTTTTGATGTTATGTTTTTTAGTTTTGTAGAAATATTTTACACTCGTAGAAGCTCTATCTTTTAAAAATTAATTATTAACGTAATTTATCTATTTGTTGCTTAGCCTCGTCGAAGTTAGTGGATAATAATGACGGAGCAAATGATGTTGGGACTCAGGTCTTGATAGACCCTGAATTGGAACCTCAGTGTACAAAAATTCTCCATTTATCGAAATTATGCATCTTTTTAATTGAGGTAAAACTGAACTGAGTTAGAAAACATCAAATATATTCTTGAAACCAAACATGAATGAAGGAATAAAGTTTGTTAACGTTGAGAGTATGGATATTTTCACGATTCAGTATTGTGTGTTATGGAACAAACATCTTGGGTAATGAGTAGGGTGGTTGTGCAGGAAAAGCACATAAGCAAAGATACAAAAAAAAGTATGTGTTTATAATGACTAATGAGGGTGTTGGAAAAATGGCTTACTGTTGCTGGGTATTGGGACATGAAGTGGATTGGGGTCATTGCAGTATATTTTTAAAGTTGATTTTCAATTTCGTATTTTTTTTATTTTTTCATGTTCGTATATAAAAAGAACAAAAATCTTTTGAGTGATCCAAATTTTTGTAAAAAAAAACAAACAAAAAAAACCAAAAAAAACATCTACGTTCAAACTTTTGTTGCAGTTTGCATGTTTCAAGTTTGTAGTGTTTCCAGAGTGTTTAGTTATCGTTTTGGAAATGATTTGTGGAAAGTAGTTTCTTGGGCATGATTTACGATCTCTTCGTTGGTGTCATCGCGGCTGAAGTCGTATCGTCCGTGGCTGCGTGGCACTAGAGAAGGGTTAAAGACGCAATTTCTTCGAGTAAGGTTACTATTTCAGAACTAGGTGCTTTTACTTTTTTCAGCGCATTCTTTTATCTTTTTCCACAGTGGATTTTCGTATTTCATGTCAGTGATAGCCCATCGTGCACCCAATTGAGTATATGTGTATGTTTCCTCGACAAATGTGCCAACGCAGTTTTATTTTACGTTCGTCTCAACAAACAGTAAATCTCTCGGCAGCAATTAGTTCGCTCTTGTGAGCATGCAGTATACTGTACGTGTGTACATTGCAGGGCACTTGAACCGCATTGTATTCGAAGATAATACGTGCGTATGCGTTTTTTCATTTGTACGCCGTCTTCGTACTCTCGTCTGTTAACGTTCATTAACGGTTTTTTTGTCGAGTTTTTTTTTTTTTTTTTTGTTTTGTTCTTGTTTTTTTCTCCTTCGTCTTGTATTTCTGTCATCGACTTCGGCGATACCGTTGAATGTCGAGTTCCTGTTTGTTGGGTTTGCACGTGCTCTCCTGTTTGTACGTTCGTTTACTTCCCTGTATCCTCCATCATTCGGAAGTCGGTGGAAAGTAAATGCGCGAAGAAGTGAACTTTTTTTGAGCGCAATAGGTCAATCAGATATTTGAAAATATTTTTTAGAACGATTGCGAAAAAAATTACTGAATGTTATGGTGCGAGTTGAATGGAAAGTTTTCACTTCTCGAGGAGTTTTGCACTCATGTTGGAGTCTTGGAGAGTGGATTAAATTGTGAATTATTTCGGAAAAAATCATTTAAAATAGAGTAGTTCGAGAGGAATCTCTCTCTTCCTACTCTATCACACACAGTATCTGTCTCTCATTTTTCTCTCATTTACTTTTCAAGTAGTTTTTTTTGGAAAATCTACTTATTACGCTTGATGCGGTACTAACCTTCAAGGTTGGGTTGGGTACGTTTTTCATTTCACGACCTCAGGAAAATTTTGGCACTGATAACTCAAATTCATATATATAAATTAAAAGATAAAGTGGCGGAATTTTTTTTTTTTACTGTATGTATGTTCATCCATGTCAGAATGGGAGTATATCGTGCCGCATTTTTTTCTATTGTTGATATTTCTCTATTCACTGCAGGTTACTTTTTTCCTTTTAGGTCGCCATATTATCTGTTGACTTGAAAAGAATTTTTTTTTCAAAATATTTAGAAAAAGTATTGCGTAGAGTTTGTGTGTCAGGTAGTGTATGTCATGAAAAAAAAACATTTTCCGCCCCTAAAATGAATGGTCCCCCTTGACAGTCTCTAAAAGCAGAATTTTGTTCTGTAAAATCTGCTACTGATTATAGCTTAAAAACTATTGGGCCTATGAAAAATGTAGAAGAAAACTTTTTGCTATGAATACAATTTTCTGTGTAATCATCTCTTACTCGAGAAAATCACAAAAACCAAGCTGAAATTTAGTCCAATACATTAGTGGGGTTGAGGAGGCAGTATCAACTTAAGAGGTTGTGAATGTTTGATTTTATATAGTTCAAGGTCCAATATGATAAGCCTTCAAAGGGCAAAACATTATCTTTCTTATTCCTCAAAAAAAAAAAAGGGGGTCACAATGTTGTGACCTAAAAAATACGCCACTTTACCAAAAATATGCCACAATACATGTTGAGAAAAAACCCTGTCATTTTACTTATATATATATAAAAGCCTTGAAGCTCTGCCCTGAGGAGCTTTGACTTGTGCCGGCCCTGGATTTTTGCTGGCATACCTGGGTAACACTCTTGAATTAATTGTTTTGGAGGAAGGCAGCGAACATTTTTTTTTGGTGTCCGTGTGTGACTGTGTTGGTAGTAGCGCATGTGCATTGAGTATGAGGGAATAATGTGTAAAATAATATCAGGGAAAAAATTGGCAAAATAATATTGGAAACGTACGTTTATTATAGTGATTCCATTTTCTTGCTCTCACCGTACAGGTAGCAGTTTTTGTTCGATAATCACAGAATTTGGTACGAAGGTTTTAATAAAAGAAGGACCAGACATATTGATTTTAGTGCAGATTGGTCAGACAGTAATTTCCATACAACCATTTTTGTTTTTAATTTGGCTATAAAATGCTCAATTCTTAATCAAAGCCACAAAATTTGGAAGAAATATTTATTCCAACTTCTTATAGTATGCTATCAATTTTGGCGCAGTTTGTCAGGATGGTACTTTCAGTAAAGATTTTTTCCCTCTTTTTTTCCTAATGTGAATGAACTTTCCTTTTCACAAAAATTATCCACATGTTCATGTTTTCTTTTTATTTTATTTTATAACTTTATTGTATTTCTTTGATTTTATTTTAAATTATACGATTATTTACTATACTTTATCATCTTAATAAGTTTTTCATTTTTTCAAGAAATAATGCTTTTAAATTTCACATTGTGTAATATTTTGTCACCAGCTAACAAATTTCATATAGTTATAACATACATGAACTTCATGACAATTAATGTGACCATCAAAACTCATAATTATTTTTCATCAAAACCTACTTTTTCCAGCGTGGCTTTCTACGCTAGAGTTTTTTTTTTGGGCCTACGATTATTTTTATTTTTTCATTATCTTTTATTCCCTTTTCTTCTTTTTTGTATCCTAAATGACAAATTTTGGTGAAAATGACGCCCTCAAGGTGACAAGAGACTTCCGTAATGGCTTCATGCATGTCTCGGAATAACACACATATAAATTGAAAATTTCATCTTGATCTGCGCAGCCACTCTGAAGTTATTTACAAACAAATGTACTTACATTGAGTTTTATCAATATAGATATATACATATTACCATCAAAGTTAGAATTTAGTCATTTCTAGTTTTGATTAGTCTAAACTAGAATTGGAAAATGACGTTTGATCCTTCTAGTATAACCAGTCAAAACTAGAATTGGAAAATACGTTAAGTAGTACTAGTTCTGACCGGTTAAAACAGGAAAATAAATTTTTAATTGAAACTAATTGTGCGTAGTCAAAACCAGTTACCGAGTGTATCAGCATTTTTCTTAGAGAAAAAAAAAAGGAAAATAGGAAACTGATACGCCTAGGTTTAATTATATTTATTTTTTAACATTTTAAATTAGTTAAAATTAGAACTGACCGATTTCTAGTTTTGAAGGTAATATATATTATATTTTTGTATACATATGTAAATTTCGAAGAGAACTGTTCATGAGAACTTACCCAGTCGGGTTAGGAAGTTCCGCACTGTTTGACAACTTACTTATGTTCTCGTCTGAAAAATAGAAAAGTTTCTTCATTCAACTAGTTTGGCACTTCTTTGAATGGAAAAACTTTTTATCCAGAAAGTTCTAGGATTTATGGATTTTTTTACGAATAGAATATACCTAATGCCGATGGCTTTTGTTTTTATTAAAATTAAGAGTGCTACCGATTGCGATGTAAAAATGAAAATAAGTTAGTTTGTCATTAACGATCGATTGAGAAAAAAGTTGCCAAGTGAAGTGTTCAAAGTTCGACACAAGTTTAGATAATTCATTTTTTCTTTCTTTTTTTTTATTCCACTGCATGCCACACACGTAAGTATTAATATTTTTAGTACGTCAAGGCTATTTTCACGGAATTTTTATTTTCAAGTAGTTGACGGTAATTAACTTTTAAAAACGCGATCTCCGTCTTTTTTTCATTTCTTAAATTTTTTTTTGTCCTGTAATGGAATGGAAAGGAATACTTTGTATTTACGGCCGTATCGTTCGTGGTATCAGATTATAATCTTTCGTCGTTCGGGAAAAGAAAGTTTCGTATGAGCCGAAGATTCTCAGTTACCTTTTGTAATTTATGTGGTCGAGTTGCTATTTGTGAATGCATCTGTCTCGAATTTCACTAATCAGCAATCTGTGCGGGAATTAATTAATTTTATATCCGAAACGTCAATTAACTAGGCAAACCAACATTTGGAGGAATCCCGCTTCGAAAGTGACGTTTTTTGTTTGTTGGGTGGTGTTTTTTTCGGTTCCTTCTTCAGCTCTATTACTCTTTATTTCGATAGTCATTTATTTGTTTTGATGCCTTAATTTTCGCTGTTTCCAGTTTGGAAAATTAAATTAATTACATCGGTGTTAAAGAGAAGCGGTGTCAGGTACCTACTTAAAAGTTGTTAATGCCTGTTTGTTGTTCATTCCAAAACAGCACTCTCATAATTTTATACTTTTTAGATGGGAAAGTGAGCTCATCAAATTTCATAATATTTGCGGTAGCATTCGTGCTGTTTGTGTATAGTGTTCTGAGTACTTTTTACCGTTTAATCACAGTTTCGAATAAGTTTGTGGTTGTTCTCACCTTCTGGTGTAGGTACATACCATGTTTTTTGTAAAACTCGCGAATGAAATGAAATTTATTATTGTATTTTCCCGAATTATGACGTGTGTTCTGCATTTTTTTAGTGCATTTTTGGTGCGTTATTAGGATGAACAGAATTATAAGACCAAGACTAAGACCATGCTTATTTTGGTTTTGGCGTTGCCTTTAATTTTACACCCATACTTTTAGTCGTTGTCTTGATATTACTTTTACATTAGTATTTTTATTATTGGTGGTTATGGTCTTGGTTCTTACACTGTGAAGTCTTGGCTTTGCTTTTAAAATGTTTATTATTATTAATGGCTAAATTTAATTCACCATTCATGTCTTTCTGGAATATACAAGAATCTGTACTTATTACGAATAGCCTTTAAACGTTAAAATGGAAAGATTAAAAAAAATTGAACTTTAAATATGTCGAATAATTTCAAGGTTTTACGTTTGATCTCGGGTCTTGGTCTTTCGTAGTCAGTTTTTGTTCTGGTCCTTCAAAAAGCGCGAAACAAAACCTATTTTTCAAATCTCTGTTCGTTATACCAGCTTTAAAACTGTTGGTAGCTGAAACATGAGTGAACTTGCGCTTATTTATGCAGGGAAAAAGGTATTCGATATTATTATTGCCGCCCTCAAACATTTTCTCCCCTTGGCGGTGCTTTTTTCGTCCCCGCGCGGCACTTAAAACAGTTGTCCTGTTCGTTTCACGCCAAACGTTCCTCTGATGATTCGTATAGTTTTATTTAATCCTGTAGAAATGTAGAATTGTTGAATAATCATGAGTTGTGAGAGTTTCAAAAATAAACGAAGCGAATGTATTCACTTTTTGAGATTGGCGATTTTCTGTATCGATCGTGATTTACTTCTGATACTTACCTTTGATTCTTTGAAATAGAAAATTTTTCAACAGCGGCGTGGGAGGAAATGAAAGGAAATGGTAGAACTAAACCGTGAAGAATTTTTATATTCCACTGTCACAAGATGGAGTAAAAAATAAACTTTTCCCCTTCCGTTCCTGTGTGTCAGTCCTCGCCAGCCTTCTGTTCAATAATTATTATCATCCCTTATATCCTATATTCCATAAGTGTAGCTGGAACTCTGACTAAACACAGTAGGCTCATCTTAATCTTGAGATTATCTCTTAAGTCCTTTAGTACTGATATGAAGAAAGTCATTCGGTGATCAGAGAAAGCTTGCGATGAAAAGTGCTACTAATTAGTAGAATTCAATTTGTGATTTGTGTCGAATCATCTCTCGCTAGTTTAAGGCATTGTTTTTCAGTTACATATGATTAAATTTATTTACTTTTTTGTCACACATTGGATTCTCTTGATTGTTGTATTAGTCATGTTTTTCTCGCATTAATGGGTGCGAGATGCCCATTTTCACCAGTTTTTTCTCTCAATACCTCTAAAACTATTTGTTCTCACCAATGACAAACAAATTCATATTAAAATTATTTTACTTGAGTAGGTACATCAGTACCGACCTACATTTATGTTTTTATTGAGACAATTTTCGTGAAGTAGAAATCTGACAGAATTCTTTTAAGTTGTAAAACTTTTAATAATCAGTCCATGAATTTTTGGTATTTTTTCTTTATTTTCTACAAAATTATCAATATACTGAATTAATAGAGTGTAAACTGCATTATTTTTCATTTTATTTCGTCTGTTCCGTCCCGTTTTTGCAGACGATTCAGTTCGTCTACAAAAACGTGTCGAACAAATTATAGACAACTATTATTCCTAATTCTCGGAATAATAGCTGTCTATATTTCACCTAGCTTCTCACGATCAGACACCACCAGATATGCTGACAATGAAGCGTCATCATATTTGGCGGATGTTCTGTGTCACACCACCTTTTTGGTCGGCCATCTTTCGATTGAAACAAAGGAAACCAAAGTAATGTAATATCTTCATTTTGAAGACATGATCATTCCTAAACCTACAGTCGAGTAGAGATGTTAGGGTCCATACTAGTTGTTATGGACATTAGGTGTCATTAGTATTAAGAAATAGTAATAAGTATAATTCTAAAGTGTTTGTAATAATTGAAGTGAAATATTAATAAAAGATAATATACAGAAATTATCTTATTTGTTGAGGTAATTTAAAAGTATTGAATTACACTCGCAACATCGTTATAAATACGTTTGAAAATGCCTCAACTTTCTTAGTCTAAAACAGCGTAAATTTAATTCCATTTTAAATTCGATATGCAATAAAATTTCTAAAATCAATGTTTCAAGATATTGAACTCTTCTTCCGATGAGATGATGTTTTAAGTACTTCGTAGCAAGTAAATTTAAATGCCCGAAAACATCAATCGTATTCTTAATTTTTATGTCAAATTTTGACCAGTTGATGCCAAAAAATGTGTGGGCTCTTAAAATGTTTCCAATATCTTTAGTAATTTACTCAATATAACTCTTTTTTTTTTTGATCGACAGACTTTAATTGATGCTGAAAATGGACGTAACAAATGGAACAGCTGCGCCAGCGTCCACAGTTCCATCTGACTTGAAAGCATTGATGTCATCCACAAAGAAGCTACCGTTTCATTTGCAGGTAAGTGTAATTAATTATCTCCATATGGGGTATCAGCAAATTTTGAAGGAGTAGCCAATTTAATAGTCTCAAAATGATTAACAGCGTGCTGGTAAATGAAAATCGAAGAATTTCCTGGTATGAGAGAAACGAGTTCGATCTTATGGCACAGTTTCGAATTCTTCCTCACTGTCCAAATGATCGAGTTGTCAACTTCCTGGAAAAAACTTGTTATAAGATGGATGATACTTCAGTAAATTCCGTGGTCGTGCTTCATTCCGTTGGAGATTGAGTCTCCTAAATTTAATAGGATAAGCAGTCTTCATTTTGTTAGATGATGGTATAATGCTGCTATTTGAAAATGATTCGTATTTTATAATTGCTGGAGAGATACCTCCACCTTACAAACTGTTTTGTAAATTAAGGAAATATGAAGTGAAAATTGGACATTTGTTATTGATTTTTGAGGGTGAATATTCATCGATGTAGGATTGATTATAGAATTTCGCAAATATCTTCAGGAAATCAGTCGGATGATGAACTTCGACCATATTATACTGTGCTGAGTGTGCTGTCCTCTCTTACACCCGCAGTTTCACTTGCATAGTATCTGATGATTGTTTTAACCCCTTTTTGTTGACTCAAATCGACCCAAAGTAAACTCGGTGAAAAAAAACCGACCTCAAAAACAAGTAGATGTCAGCCGATAAAAAGATTAAGGGGGAGAAGTTTTTTTTCAATTCTGTTTTATTCCTTTTCGTTTATTTCAAAAAACTTTTTGTCCTGTTTTCTGTTTTCACTGATGGTAAAAATTTGTAACTTTGACCCCAGGGTGGATACGGACTTCCTTGATGGCTATAAACATTCCCTAGAATATCACAATGTTTTATGGAAAATCTCATACACATCTGTCCAGCAGTTCTGAAATGTTAGTGTTTCCAACAATTTTTAGCCCGTAAGTATTTTATCGTATGTAGATAAAATGTAGAGAAGAATAGCAAATGTATAATATACCTACTGAGTTTTGTATTCGTTTTGAAATATTCAAATCAATATACGTGGCAACATATCCTGATATTAAATATATCTTGTATTTGCCTGTCCACTCGCTTGAAGGAGCTGATATTTTAACATCAAAAGAAAGCATTGAGATATCAATTAACCTGGCATCCACAGAATGGCGAGTAAAGGTCGATAAATTAATTTCATGTACTTCGTTGTACTAGTATAAAGACCAAACTTTCATTCTTTAAAATCCCATCTATGTGATGAAACAGCGCCGGAAATACACAAATTTTCAAAATTTGATGTCAAACCTCTGTATTTTTAGAATCATTAGAGGTGTTCCTGGGTTGCTCTTTGAACATTATGTTTATCTCATGGGTATGTAACACCCTTTATGGAACAAATAAAATATTACTAGACACCATTAAAAAAACATGAGAAAATAAAAAAAAATTGAAAATACTTTAAAAATTAATTTTTGCGTTTATGCGTAATCTGTCCAGATTGAACAAAATCAATTTCTAAACTTTGTTCCATATCATTATATATAATAACCTTAGGAGAACGTAGGTACAGATTGGATTTTAAATAAAGATTTTTCTCGCCTTGAAACTGCATCTAGATTAATGTTTTATATAATACAAAAAAATAGAAAAAAGGAGGAAAGCACATTATTTTGTTCCACATTAATGTGTAAAGTCTGAAGCCTGAACACTGGAAAACTATGTGAGACTTCATTATCAATATTACCCAAACTGAAAATAAGCTCTCAGCATCTATACATCAGAAAGTATTTCTATAGCTTGAAAATATATTATACATTGCCTTATTCCAGAAATCCAATTGGAAATTATACAATTCTCATATTATAATACAAGAAAGTGAAAAATAGGGTGTGAAACAAAATTCTGAAAAATATGTTCTCCTACCATAAATCAAGATGAAATTTCACCCTTGAAAACTAAATGAAGATGATACTGTTTGAGAGATATCTGGAATTTATTCAACATAATTACTTAGACAAATTACTATAATGTGAGAATTATTATCATCTAAAAACTTTTCGGTTTGGTGAAATGAGTCCGGAAATAACTAATTTTCAAATTTCTAAGATTTTTGAAATGCAAGATCTTAAAAGCAGTTGCAAAGTTACTTTCAACAACATTAACAGTCTACAATTTTCATGTCTCATGCTATGTGGAATTATTATAAAAAAAAAATCACAACAGTATTCAAATTGAAAACCAATATCTTGAAAAACTCAATTTCTTCATATTGGTCATCACAATAGAATATTTTTTTCACTGGTGAAAAAAAAAATTGACTTTGTTGCACATCGTCATACTTGTATATGGGATCTGTGAAATGAAGAGAAAAGAGTAACAGGTTTTGGTTCGAGGAAATTTTGGCTCTGGAATGGCCCTGTCTGAAAAGTTATTGATACCATTTGGGGAAACTCGACAAAAACGATGGATTTGTTCCACATCATTGAATAGTGTATAAAAGTGTATAAAGTTCGGAAACTGAAGAGCTATGTGAGACTTCGTCATGATTTTTAATTAAACTGGAAATAATTGTGAAACATTTGCATCCCAGAGTGCAGATTCATAAATATGCATTTATATAAGCTTGAATAAAAAAATTTTTCAGCTACAGGATTGGAAATTTTTCAATTTCGTTACCTCCAAGTATTATAAAACAAGAAAACTATGAATGAAGTGCAAATAAGAAAATCTAGAAAAATTATCGTCTATTACTAAAAATGAATGCCAAATTTTACATCTGGAAACTGGATGAAAATAGCAGTGTTGTAGAGATTCTCATTACCTTTGAATAATTTGTTCTACATAATTAGTCAATTAAGTATAGCGTGAAAATTAGGATTTTCCATAACCTTCTCAATCAGGTGAAATGGATCCAGAAATTACAAATTATAAAAAATGAAACTTGTCAAATACAGTTCTGTGGAAGCTCTTTCTAAGTTTTTCACTACGAGCCCAGGGACATCTTTATCAAAAATCCAATCTGTATGTATGTACTACTATGATTACTGTCTAAGATGGTATGGATAAAAATTTTTAAATAGATTTCATTCATCTACAAATCTAAAAAAAGAAACCTGAATTAATGTAATTCTGAAAATATGCTCAAAACTCCTTCCGCTATAAATACGAAAGAGATTTATCGGGTAACATGGGTAACTTGCTTTTCTCCATCAATTTTTTTCTTTCATCCTCCAGTTTTCTCAGAAACTACAAAACCGATAGGCAGTAAACTCCTATTAGATCTGATTCCATATGAGGACTATGTACCTTTCGTAAAAATTTCACCCTTCTCTCTTTGTTTTCACAAAACTGTGAACAAAATTTTTTACAAAATTTTTCTTTTTATGTTTTCTCGTAAACTACTGAACTAATGGACAGACACCAAACTTCTATCAAACTTGCACCTAAATAAAGACAATCTATCATGAAAATTTCAGGCTTCAGTTCGGTCCCTGATGTAGTTTCCTTAAGATCTTGAAAAAACTTATTCTTTCCCGGAATTTTTTGTTTTCTAGTTTTCTTCATAATTACTGAACCAACAGGCACCTAAATTTCTTCATACCTACTTCTGTAAGAATTATTTCTAGCCTGATCCGTTTGGTAGTTTTCTCTAAACCTCGAAAACAAAATTTGAGCGATATGCCCATTAATACATATATAATATGTATATCTGCATATGTACGTTTAAAAAAAATTGGGTTAAAATGGGAAATGGTGTCAGTAGTTTTTGTTTGTCATGAAGAGGAAAATTTGCATCATCCCCTTCACTAACCCTTTTGTGAGATCAATTTTAATACCCTATTTGTTAGCAAACTTGATAATTATTGAACCAAAAAATTTTCCTTACTTAATTTGCAGGGAGAATGAGAATTTTTTTATTTATTAAATCGATGATGAATCCATTAATAGCCTCGTTAAATTAAAGTCTCTCGCTTGAATTGTTTAAGTATAAAAATTCGGCATAAAAACTTTTCAATGAACCATTAAAATAATTGATATAGCTTTCTGTAGTTGTCTCAAGAATTTTTAATGAAGAGATACAAAATTTGAAAATACCAAATAAGGTACACCAAAACATTGAGGTAGGTTAAATCGAAATTCCGATGTTATGTTACTTTTGGACAGTATCCAAAATTACTTTTTCAATTAAAACAAAGAATGGAGTCTTGTCTGTTTAAAAAGACGTATCTTACCTGATGTCAGAAAGTGTGGATGTCAAGGTCCACTTCGCGGATACAGCTGGGCACATGCAAATGCATTTGTTTGAGAATTTCTGTTATTAGCATCATGAATATGAAAATCATTTCTCATTATATTCTTATATTTATATATAAAAAGCTTGGTGGGTTTGTCTTTTGGAAACTAACGTTGATGCAGAATAAACTTAAGCCTATTTAAGATAGTTCTGCACTCACATTCTTACTATCATACCAATATTCAACTATCTTAAGTCCTTTGATAATGGTGAATAGAGGTTTGTTTTTTTTTTCAGAGATCAAAACGTGTTTGAAAATAGCTGTTTACTACAAAATGATGAACCATTACATCTAAACTCCTGCTAATGAAAAATTAAAACCAAATAAAACTTTGTTTTGGCTCTCTTAAATAATTGCGTTTTTAGACATACACTAGTTTTGTTTTATGGCCACAAATTCTTACCCATCGATATCCAATTTTCATTTTTTTATAAATTTCTTATTTCGCATTTCCGATGGTAGCTTCTCTGGAACATATTTAATCGATATTTTATATACGATAAAAATTATTCCTCAAAGTTTCAATTGTAAAATTATTTTTTGTTCAATGAAATCAGTTGCTTAAAAAAACGGCAGAATGAAAAGCTAATGGAATACAGATCCAAGTGAATTGAATACCAAAAAGGTATACTCCATCAGTGTAAAATGAAAACACACATAGGAAGTAGAGGATCTTTGATATCATTTGTAGAAGACACGTAACATGAATATTGCTAAATGTACAGTGCTTACACATAAATATAATAAACTGATGAAAATATTGATTTTTTATATAAGTTTTCGCTGAAAATGTAATTAATAATTTTGATCTCGTGAAAGACTCGGGGAGGTTACATTTTGTGTGTCATGACTCAAAAAAACATTTTGTACTATAAAGTATGAATACTCAAATTCATATATGTATATGGTAGGTAGTATATAATATATTATTATTATGGCAACAGGTGATTGTTGACCAATGAGTGTGTTATGCACTCATCGATCACCTAGCGGGCCAGTGGATGTATAGTCCACAAACTACTTTTTTCACTCACGGCTATATACTTTGTCTATATAGCATAATTGAATACTGAGCTTGGCTCACACCCACGCACACACGTCTACAAAGAAGAACACACTCTGCCCTCTGGTATTGTGTGGTGTTGTGTAAATAAACGCACACACCCACAATTATAATACTTTTTTTGTTACCATAATAAAGTTCACAATTTTTTTCCGATAGTCACGAGATTTGATACCAACATAACTTAGTTCTAAGCCACGGACCAGACCTATTGATTTTAGTGTGAATTGGCTGGATAGTACTTCAGATATCACTATTTTTGTCTATATTTTCAGTATAAAATGCCTCATTTTTGACAGATATCTAGGAAATTGGAATTAATATTTTCTACTAGCTTTAACCCTGTGGCTTCTCTCGCATTCATGCAACAAACAGGTATGAACGTTACATTTAACCAAGAAGTGAATGCTTAAATTCATCCCATGTTGGAGGTTGTGAGGAGAAAAGCAGTGGACATGTATGTTTGCAGTTATTTTACCCATTTCATTAGGATTTTAGTGACAAGTGAGAGTGATTATGGATGTTAGGTAAACTACCAGTTTTGGATTTCTCTCACTTGTGGGTCAAAATTTTTAAGGTGTTGTACGGTAGAAAACATTTACAATATGGTGGAATCTTCTCACAGTAATAGTTTCATATTTTTTAATTTAGCATTTTTTTTTTTTTTTTTAATATGAATAGTTGAAGAAAGTTGAAAAAAACTCTAAAATGTTTAAGGGGCTGTGGAAAATGAACCCACGCCCTTATGGGGCTTTTGTCTTACAGCATAATTTCTTATACATTAGAATCTCAGTTTTGGTGTAATAATTCACAATTTTTGCAACATTCACAATATTTAAATTTTGAAAAAACCTTCCCTCTTTCACCTCAATGTACCTTAGTGACTATTGGAGATAGAAAGAAGAAATTAATACTGTTGGAAAGAGGAGAAAATTTCCTCAAATCCAGAACCAAATTCATTTTTTTATCTTCATAAGTTTTTCAAAAATGTACCATAAAAAATTTTAAATTAATGGAAAAAGTTGGGTGTTTTTTTCTTGTATTTTCAAGGGGGTCACCATTGTAAATTGTTTTCTTCCATCATTAGCCTTTGAAACAAACAGCAATTTAAAAAATGCAAATTTCTCATTAATTTGCAGTTTATTAATGGCTTATTTCTGAAGAACTAAAGGCGATAAAAAAATAAGTTTTTATGGAGAATTTGAAAAAATTTTACCATTTTTCTTATATCTAGTGTAAACCCCAGCTTTGTCATTCAAATCACAGCTGAGATTTGTGATGTGAGAGAGAAGCAGTTTTTTTCAAAATTAAAATGTGAATGTTGCAAAATTTGCGGATAAATATACAAAAATTAGGAATGAATTTTGTGATGTAGACTAGCGAGTACCCAATTCTGCTGCGCAGCAATAATTCATATAGATCTACATAAATGTGTCAGAATTATTAATGAACCAAGTGCATTGATATGATATTACTAAGGTGCTTGATCTTACCCAAGTTGAGACATATGTCATTTTGGATCTTAATTTTTCTGAGAAAGGGTTTGTTCTGATCTATGAACATACACATTGTCAGTGGGAAGAAAAAACCGATGATTGGTAAAATGACGATCCAAAATGGTCACATGGTGTATGTCTCAACCATTCTTTAATATTACAAAGAAAAAATTGTTTTTAATTTAGACCCAATTATACACATAATCAAATATATCCGTAAAAATGGTCACGTGATAACACTACAGAAGTGGATTTTATATATAAAATAGAAATAGATGATTTACTCTGACATGCTCCAAATTTTGTTGCGGATTATCCATAGCGTACTTGTGGTACCGCTATTTTTGTTACTATTTTGATTTTTTTGCTAAGTTTGTTTGCCAATGGGGTATAATAATTGACTTTACAAAAAAGTTAAGGGTGAGGATGCTGAAAATTTTCTGTTTCATGACAAAAGAAAAGTAATAACACCATTTGTCTATTTTGTTCTACTTTTTTTAGGTATGTATACATAATTATAATCATGTATGTATCGCCTAAATTTTTGGTTCACAGTTTTGAAAAAACTACTAATGAATGAAGGCATAAATTTTCACAAAAGGTAATTTTTATATAGGAATAGTTTTGAAAGGAGTTTGATGCCTATTAGCTTGATAGTTTCCGAGAAAACTGGAAAGATAAAATTCATTTTTCTAGATTTTTGAGGAAACTACAAGAGGAATAAGGGATTGCATTGAAACTTTTATGAAATTTAGTCTTTATGTAGTTACGTGTGTAATAAAAGTTTAGTTTGTATTAGTTGAGTAGGTTTTGAGAGAATTAGAAGAATATTCCAGAGAAAATATTGTGTGCTCATTTTTGAGAAATGTACGAAAGGGCCACGGCTGAAATTTTCATGAAGTGTATAGAACCAGGTCGGATAAGAGTTTGTTGGTGCCTTTAGGTTCAGTAGTTTTCGAGAAAACTCGAAAACAAAGAATTCTAGGAAGAAGGTTTTTGTAGAATTGTGAGAAAATTACAGAAGGGATTGTCCTAAAATTTTCATGAAAGTTAGTCTTCATAATTATATTTTCGGTCTTATAAAAGTTCGGTGCCTATTAGTTCAGTAATTTCAGAGAAAAATGTAAAATAGGTAATACTGGAAAAATGGTTTTTCTAGGATTCATAGAAAACTACCCACCTGATAAAACTGAAATTTTTAGTAGCCATAATCATTATTAAGTAGAAAGTACCAGGTCTGATAGAAGTTTTATGCCCATTAATTCAGTAGTTCTCAAAAAATAAAAAAATAAAAAAAATAAATAAATAGCTGGAGAAAAGCAAGTCGTCTGTGTTCTTTGAAGTTTTTTTGTATTTATGGTGCAAGGTGTTATGAGCATATCTTCTTTCATTTCATTAAGCAGCAATTTTGTATTTAAGGTACTATATGGTCTCGCTCGAAGTACCTGTGTGTAAAATAAGATGCAGAAAGAGATTTAAAATGAGGTGAAAAGGAAATGAAAAAAAAAAAGTTCAAAAAATGTCAGAGGTGTAAAAAGAGATTTGCAAACTTGATATTCGAAAACTTCTTTAGCAAGTTCAACTCAGTTATTGAAATCTACCATAATTAAAAAGTTTTGTAATAAAATTAGGTGAAGGAATTGACATAGGCTATAGGTAAGCCCACTTTCGTGATGAAAGAAAAGGGCACGACTTCGATAATTCTTGTTAGTTCCATTTTTTGAAAAAATATTTTTATATTTAATTTAAAAAGTGCCATGTTTTATTTGAGTATAAAAATGCGCAATTTTATGTTAACTTTTGGAAAAACATTAAAATTGACGTCAGACATTCGAGTAGAAAACAACAAGAAAATTGAGGACGACTCGTATATTAAACAGTGAGAAGTGTTAATAACTAGAAGGTCGAATGTAACAAAAAAAAATTAATCACGAATTAAGTATTATTTATGAGTTTGAAAATGAATGTAAAACAGTTGAGTTAAAGTTGAGAAATGGTTTTCTTAAATCAGCAAGATGGGTAAGATGCCTCTTAAAAATCAGCCTGATGAAAAAGCTATTATAAAATTCTAGCTCTGTGTCTCAAAGTCAAAAGCATCACAGGGTATGTATGTAACTTAGTCTGTTGTATTCTATTTGATTCTCAGGTTGACCTTTCTCCACGTACACACAACTGATTTTATTGAACCAAAAATTATTTTGAAGCTGAAACTTTGAGGAATAATTTTTATCATACATAAAATATTGATTAAATACGTTCTAAAGAAGCTATCATTGGAAATACAAAATAAAAAATTTGTAAAAAAAAAAAAATTGAAAATTGACCGTTACAATATTAATTGACAGATAAAAATTTATAAAAACAAAAAAATTTTAGAGCATTTTATGATATTTCGTCTAAAATAATTTTTTGAAATCTGACCAATAGAACGAAAGATATCAAGCTCTTTCCAAAAGACAATGCCACCATTTTGAAAAGCTACCAATTTGCGATGGCTATCATAGTTTTTTTTACATCAGTATAACCCATAGTAACACTTCCCCAAGTGGCATTTTGTCCTGCCAACTTGTACCACTTTTTGCTATGACCCATGAAATACGAAGCCGAATGTAGAAATTTCTTTCGATGTGCGTTCTAGTCCTAGTCACACCCTCCTACTCAACTGTTCAGATTTGAAAGTAGTTTTCTACCTTTTTATTTGTTATGTGTTTTCGCCAATTGAAAAGTGTACCAGCCACAATTGAAATTCGAGAAATGAAATATCATCGTTCATAAAGGTGTTATCTTCATCTTCGCTTTTTATTTGAAAACGATTCCATTTCATCGCATGATGTACTTTAGAAATTAGTTCATTGCAAGTGTATGAAAGAGAAAAAGTAAGCAAGGTTACCTAGATTTGTGCGTTACTTTGAATATAATCGATATTTATTGTTCTACTTATTAATATGTACAGGTCTCAGGTGCGTGATTTAGGTTGTTTGTTGTTTTCGAGCCCATTTACTAAAAGAGTACGTTAGGAAAAAAAAATAAAGGAAATTTTGCGGAGAAATTATAGCTTGAAAAACTCTTATCGAAATTTTAATATCTTAAAATGTTTGCTTGTAACTATTCAAGGCCCGGTAGATACTCAGCAAAAGTAAATATATATATTTACTTCAGATTTCTGTTAAGTGGGCAGTATTTGTTAACGCACAGATTGTTGAAATTTTCTTACAGTATCAATGTTTCCTTTAGAACTTGAAGCATGTTGAGAAGTAAAGCATAGATTTATAGATCCAGCACTTTCAATTTTCCCGTCATAATTTTCCTTGGAATTACCCAGTGTAATTTAAATTGTAGTTCCGATATTTCCCTGTGAATAAAGTTTGTGTCGAATGGTAAATAAATAAATTTTGTTTTAAAAAAAAAAATCAAAAAAAAAAACGAATGCGTTAATTTGAATGAGTAACTCTTATTGGAGGATATGCCCAAATTTATGACAATAATTTTTTCAATCTTTAAGTTCTAATTTTCTTCAATTACACCTTCTGTTTTTTTAATTTTAAAATATGAAAAGTCTAGGACTTTCTCCGGATAGTCAGGAACATTTTGAGCCGATTTCGTTAAAATCTATAAAGTAAGACACTTGCTCTGAGCGAACGAAATTCCGTTAGTTCTGGAGGTAGACATACCAAACATAAACATATGACCTCTGTACGCAGTCGGTAAAAACCAAACTTTTCGTTAAAAGTTGGAAATATATCTTTTAGGAAATTTTTTTCTACCAGTTTTCAATATGAATGTATTTATCTACAGTCCTTTATTATAAGTATGTGACTGTATAGGTGTACTTCTTTTACGTACCTCATTAACATGAACTAAATTGACACTCATCCATCTTTAGATATTGACCTGTTTTCTTTTTTTCTAATGTCCCCAAAGCCCATACTACTCAGCTTTTTTAGTTTTTTTTTTTTTTTTTTTTTTTTCTTGATACACTTGAAGTGTGATCTACAATTTACCATTAAATTTTCTGCAATGAAAATTCGATTGTCGGACAGATTGCCTCTGGAACCGATATCTTATTAAATTATTAAGAAAGATACTTATTAGCACGTCTTGCCCTTCGTAGGGCAAAAGTAAGTATGAAAAAATTATGATTTTAAATTTGTTGAGTCGATTTAATCATTGCATTTGTGAGATATAATTTCAGCATACCCTCCATAAATACTGACAGTGGTAAAAAGAAGTGACACTTCTTTTCTGTTTTTGAAGTTTTTGTTAGATTTACGACATTCAGAGGTATTAGTGCTCGAATCTGTATTTTTTGTGGTCAAAATCACACATTTATATGTGTACAAAATTGAGGTGTTTGGTAGCTTTTCATTGTATATCAAGTCTAAAATAAGTAAATAATACATATGATGAAAATTAATTTTTTTAAATTTCTCTTTATAAGTGTAAAACGTGCGAGGTGAAACATAACAAACTCTGTTGCACTCATACAGAAACACGTAACCTAACCCGAAATTCCGATCCTAGTGCTTTGGCAATCGCATAATATTAAATACTATGGAGTACGCCTGTGAGACGAAAAACTATCACTTTCACAATCAAAATATCCTCCATTTCTTAGATACCGACAATTTTTAATCTCATTTTTATCTATGAAATTCGTGTTAATTGTGATTGATAAATTGATAATCATATTTATTCACTCATTTAATTAAATTATTTGAAAAAAAAATTTCTGATTATTGCTTGTGGGCCCGAATGAGGGGCAAGGAAATTCGAATTTGGCATCGAAAGAGTGGAGACAAATATATTCGAAAATCGGTGCCGTTTTTCATTGCAGCGTTCAAATGAATGTACGTCCTCTATTTTATTTAATACTCCGTGTTAGCAATGCTCTTAAGACAGACTCTGTGATTATTCACGGGTCTATTCATATACAAACCAAAAACAAAGTAAATTCTGTTCCTAAACAGAGTTAAATAAAATCATATAAATAATAAAAATAAAAAAGATGAACATCTCAAGGTTATCGAAAGCTACAAATTATAGGGAAAATTTACTTATATGCATGAATACAAGAAGTACCTATAGTTAGCGATAGCCAGTTTGTGGTGTGGAGAATCTTATAGTCCAGGCGAAGTTGATGTAAAGACGATGATGACCTCTTGCGAGTAAAATATTTGAAATTTTTCAGTTTTCTGATTTTTCGCTGAAAAATGTGAGTTATAAATTAATAGTTTAGTACAAAAATGTTTTCCATAAAATTTTATACACAAAATATTATCACTGAAACATAAAATCTCATCATTAGATGTTATTGGCCTTCAAAAAATACGCATTTTGTATTTTACTATTTATTGGTTTTAAGAATTTTGAACTATAACGTAAACTTCAAAAAGCAGTAATTCGAAAACTAATGTGCGGATATGGCCCCCAAGTTTTTGAAGAAATGGGGAATCAAAGTACAAAAAAAAGATTTAATTTTAATTTTTGTTGAAAATTTCGTGAAAAACATTTTTGTACTGAACAATTTTCTACGTAACTCGACTTCTTTTTGAGAAAAATCAGAAAAACTGAAAACTGTTGTACATTTCACCCAAAGGGTGGGGTGACAGCATTTCACAAAATACTTAGGGGACCTATCCAAATATATTTCAGCAATCAAACCGTGATATTTAATTTTTTCCTTATCTAAATGGTCATTTACCTGAACTTTTTCAGTGTTCACCAGTCATTCTGAATAGTATGGAATGGAATAAGTCGGTACTAATGTTTGGTGCAGTCTGAGATAATCATCCAAAGAATTAAACGATTATTTATGTGCCATGTTGAGTATAATTACAGAATTTTTTAGCCAATTGGTGCACCTTCGTTTTGAAAACATTTTCTGACGAATGCAAAAAAGTAAATTCATCTCAAAATTAAAGATTTATGATTTTTTTACCTTCAGTTTTTATATTGGGTTAATTACACTTCTGCGAAATTGTTGTGTATGCAGACATGTTTCTAAATCATATGTTCCTAGTGTAATTGAAATCTGAGTTCCTTTTAAATTTCATTTCCTTTCGAGAACTGAGCAAATTAGTAAAGTTTGATTGTTTTACTTCGACGTACCTGAAATATTTAGAATAGTTTTGAAATTATTTCCGTTCTTTCTATAATCGATAATTTCGGGTGAGTTGACTTCACAATTCTGTTGTCATTTCCAAAACTGAAAAATCCATAGACATGTCTATATACTATAAAACCTAGATGTCCTACTTTCCACATAATGCGTCTATTAACAAGTCAGTTAAAAAAAAACTAGCGCAGCAAGCCTCGCTAGAAAAAGTAGGTTTTGAGAAAAATAATTATGAATTTTGATGGTCGCATTAATTGTCTGTAAGTTTATATGCGTTAATGGTATCTTAAGATTGTATAAAATATATTGAATAATCGTATAATTTAAAATAAAATCAAAGAAATACAATTAAGTTATAAAATAAAAAAAAGAAAACATGAACATGAGGTTAATTTTTGTAAAAAGAAAAGTTCATGCAAATTAGAAAAAAAAAAGAGGGAAAAAAAATACCTAAAATTAGTACCATGATACGATAAATTATAATAAATATTTGTTTCAAATTTCGTAAGTCATATGGTTCTAAAATTCTGCATTTTATGACCAATATAAAAACAAAAATAGCGGTACCAGAAGTACCGTCCGGCCGATCCGCGCCAAAATTGGTAGCGTATAAATTAGAATAAATATTTATTCCGAATTTAGTGGCTATTGATGTAAAATTGAGCATTGCCCGGCCGATTCCCGCCAAAATCAATTGGTCTGTTGGCTCAGTATAAATGTTCGTACCAAATTTCGTGATTATCGGACAAAATTGGTATCTGTACAGTGGGAACGAGAAATTGACATATATATATATATATATATATATATATGAATTTAGGTTACCCCCAATCCGGGGGGCTAACACTGCACCAAGCTTAATAATAGATTTTCTAAAGAAAACTTACTTCAAAAAAGTTCAAACGCAGCAACAGCTCCGTTAGAAAAAGTAGGTTTTTGAAAAATGTAAAATTAGGTAGTCACTTAAACGTTATTGGGATATAAAGCCTCATGTTAGTTTCTCGAGATATCGCCGAATTTCTGTTCATAATCCCAACTTGATTGAATTCTTATTTTTAAAATCACTGGATTTGAACAGAATTTCAGCTATATTTCGAGAAATAAATGTACGATTGCAGCAAAAATTTAAGGAATCTTTAGATAACCTATGTATAGTTCTCCTAAAAATTTCCGCTTTCTAACACTCACGGTTTTTGTGCAATTGCTTTCGAAAACTTTGATTATGTACTCCATATTAAAAACAGTACATAATCCTTATTTCGTTGGTAGTTTATTCAAGGAGAAGGAAAAAAAACAGATACTTACTGATAAGGACTTGTAAAATTTTCGAAGTTCATCTGAACCCTACTGAACCTCAATCATGACGTCATAATATGTAATCCTGCTGAAAAAACTTATTTTTTCGCGAGACGCTCGTTCGCAGCTCGCAAACAGTTGTCAAATTCTGTTTTATGAGTCCGTTTGTAATATGAACAAGTCGAAACGAGGGGAAAAGATATGCAATGAACGTCTATAGAACATTGAGAACAGGAAGACAAAATATATAGACGAACTGATCACAGCACACTAACTAAAATTTTGTATTGCGATTGGTCGATTTGTTTGAAAATCAAAAAAAAAACCCGAATTTCAAATTAACATTGCGGGGCTTCTGTAAACCTGATTCGATATTTTTTTCTTGAGAACTCACACAAAGAAGACAAACAGGTGCGGTGTAAGAATTGTTTTTGTCGATTGAGTATTGATTGCTGTAGAGGCAAACAATATTTTGTTAGTACCCCAGAAACCAGGTCAGACATATTACCTCATTTTGTTGCAGTCTTTAAGAACGAGTCCAAAATGATTGCCTGCTTAAGATTGCCTACTTGCGTCTGATGCTCTGGGCATATTGTTACAAAAAATACACGCAGTTATAATATGCACTATACAGAGATTTTGAGACTTATTGGCTAAACCGTCTATCATGTGGAAAATGTTATAGATGTAGGAAATATAAAATTTTGTTGAATATCAGCCATTAAGATTATACACTTACTTAATGAATTCTGAAAACTTTTCTTAAGTTCTCCTTATAACTGCCTGTATCTTTCGTGAGAAATACGAGTATCGTCAGGTACAAGTATGCAACGTACATGAATGCGTTTTATTCAAAGTTGGCCGTCTAATGGAAAAATAAGTTATAAAAAATTACTATCAGTTGTTCAAGTTTATTTGAAAAAACTGGAAATCGAAAAAGTACTGGACCTGAAAATGCACAGTGTTTTTAGTATTTTTCAGAATTCGGCAGGTTTCTCCTATTCCCAAATCTTGAAACTTTTTTTGTGGATTAGCCATTCACATGTGCCATTGAGTACTCTTATTCATAGATTTAGTTTGAAATTATTTGTCCCTTTATTCAGTTGAATGCCCTTTTTTGTCTAAGAAGTTGAGTCTTGACATAATTTCTGAAATCAGTTCTTAATAACAGAATATTGTTAGGATTTTACTCAGTTTGCTTGTAAACGGGGTATTAAAATTGACCTCACAAAGGAGTTAAAAGTGGAGATGATAAAAATTATCCGTTTCATGAGAAAAGAAAACGATTAGTATCATTTTCCCATTTTGACCTAATTTTTATATATACATAATTATGTATGTATCACCCAAAATTTTGTTTTCACTGTTTTGAGAAAACTACGAGATGAATATGGCTGAAATTTTCACGGAAGATGGTTTTTATATTGTAGCAGATCTGAAAGAAGTTTTGTGCTTAACGGTTTATTAATTACTAAAAAAAAGTGGTAAATAAAAAATTGCTGGAAAAGTTGTTTTTCCGGGATTCTGAAAAAATTAGGAAAGGGATCGGGCTGAAATTTTTAAGATAGATTTTCTTTATGTTGGTACAAGTCTAATAGAGGTTTGGTCTCTATTAATTCAGTAGTTTCCGAGAAAACTGGAGAAGAAAAATTGCTGGAAAAAATTTTGTGTTCTCGGTTTTGAGAAAACTATTAAACAGATAGGGCTGAAATTTTTACGAATAATAGTAATCATATGGGAGTAGGTCTGAAAGAGTTTAGTACTCATCGGTGTGGTAGTTCTTCAGAAAACTGGAAAAAAAATTCCTGGAAAATCGGTTTTTACCGATAAAACATAGAGTGATCAGTATTTTTATCAAAAATATGGATAACGATCCATAGTTTTTTTGTCATTTCTTTTCCTGAAACTAGCAATGAAATATTTATGTATCAGTATTTTTGTTCGATATCGATAACCATTCATACATATATCGATTACTATCGATATTATTTTACCATTTTTTCAAGTAATTGGTATTCAGATTTTTTTTTCTTTCAAATTATGGATGAAAATTGGCAAACTGGGTTTTCTAGCGAAGTATTGCTGCGCTAGAGCTATTGTTTCTTTTTCGTTCAAATAATTTTTTTTTTTTTTGCTTACTGTTTTCAGTATTTACTGGGTCACAAAGAAAAAAGTTAGTTACAGCCTATGTCGTAAACGAACCAATCTATTGAACTCTTAAATTTTTGAAAGTTCCTCTCTTCCCTCATCTTTTCCTGTTGTAGCGCTTGTATTAATTAATCGATCATTAATCCAGTTGATATTATTTTGGGTGGTTTGTTCCTCAAACACATTTAATTCTGTTTTTTCTTTTTCTTTTCAGAGTTCGCACACGCGCTTGTTAATCAAAAATGGTACTGTCGTTAATGCCGATAAAATGGAAGAAATTGACGTGTACATCGAAGACGGTATCATTAAGTAAGAATTTACGTCTTCTAATTTTTATTATTCTGAAATATTATTTTGTCGATGTGCATTATGAGTGTCATAAATCTTGCATTTGGCAGCCATTGTGCAATTCGCTGGTCATTTGTTGCTCGTATAATAATGGGTGATTTGAAGGCAACATATAACTTGCGTTACTCTTTTTTATGGCATCAGGTTAGATTAAAAGCGATTAAAATGGTTAGCATTATAAATTAGTTACGAACTCGCTGTGATGGGTGTGATGCTGAATGACGATAAAATCGTTGTTACTTATGAAATTGAAAGGTAGTACTGTATAATCAAAACTACGTGAAGAAAGAATCTCCATAGAAATGAATTATTGGTTGCAGAATTTTTGTGAACTTGATTTTTTTAATCCACCAAATATTCCACTAATGGTGCAATAGTATTCATTTGCTAATAAAATTTATTGTGAGAAACGAGAAACTAATATAGTTACCTGATTTAAAATTAAAAAACAAAGTGAAGTTTTTAACCAAAATTCAAATGCCATTACATTTAATTTATGAAGCCTGTACTCAATTTTTCACTATGTGAATGATGAGGATGGGTTGGTTAGATACTTGGCTTAATAACTTTGTAGGTTTGAGATTATCAGCATCTGATGCCACATCCAACTTAGAATGAGGGTGTGTTCAGCTTAGTCCATTTGGTGCTCCCATGTGTGATTGAAAGATGCATGCTGAGAGACCTTGGCTAACTGTATTCTAACCAACTCCTCTGTGAATAGATTTACAACCTATCTGACCAGTCATGACAATAATTATCCAAATACATAAGGCAAACTCATCATATCATTAGTTTAAAATATTATTTTTGATTGATGTACACTTTATGTTATGTCATCAATAAAAATTGGGAATAAAAATGGATCCAGCATCGTTCTTAGTGGAATACTTCAGACCCGTTGATAGAATCGAGACTAAACCACTTGATACTCCTTTTGATGTAACCAAAATCCCAGTATTCGATGACAAATAAATTCCCATTCTATGTAATTAAAATTGTTATTGCGAATACGTATGTATAAGATCCCCAGGTAATCGGTAGATTGTGTTGCGAGTTTTCTAAACGGTGTAGTGTTAAGGTACGCAGCATATCTCATTCACATGTACCTGCATACGAGGGTGTCTTGGTAGCACCTGTTAATTATTTCCGATTCGATTAACGCGAGGGTGTAAATGAATTTCCGCATGGTGAACCACATGCTCTCATTGAATGTCATGAAACGAAATTATACGATGAGTCTTAAAGTTTCGCACTAATTAAAATCTGCCAACATACGATGACCTGTATTTTCGTGCAAACGATGCTCAATCGTTGCCATGAAAAAGTTAGAAGAATTGTGTTCTGCTGCTCGTACGTCCAACATTTTCGACTAATATTGTTACTTTTGATTTTCATAGGCAACTCGGACGAAATATGATCATACCTGGAGGAACGAGAACCATAGACGCGAAATCTATGTACGTTTTACCAGGTGAGTGTAATATACAAGAACAAAGTATGTAGTTGGGAACAGAAAATAGTTAGGGGAAAAAAACCACCCAATATCAAAACAAAAATGTGCCACATAGTGTGTCGTCACCTTTTGAACGCACGTTCCTTGCTCCAAAAATTTCTGTAACTATACCCTATATTTTATTTATTTTGTACGATTCAAAGATAGGGTTGAGTGGATAAAGAAGAATGTTCATATGAAGGTTAAAATAAATATTTAGCGTTACGATGAAATTATTTTGCCTTATGTTCGTTAATGACCAACTCAAACAATGTGTACGCACCGGCGAAATAGCTAATGACGCGTTAAAAATATACATTTATTTACCTGTAAAAGCTTGTTTGTGTATGTAAGTACCTATATATCTTTTATTCTTTCATTGTCAGGTGGTGTTGATCCGCATACGCATTTGGAATTCGAATTTATGGGCGATAAATCAGTGGATGACTTTTATACGGGGACCAGGGCCGCTGTTTCAGGCGGTACTACGACGATATGTAAGTGACGACTCGTTGTCATTAATTAACTGTTTGTTGGGGAAGTGATGGCCTGGTACAATCATCGAAGGACTTAGTGGAGGGGTGCCTCATAGCCTTAGTTTCAGCCATTTAGCTCGCGAAAATAAAAAAATTTATCTCTTCGAAGGCAAGTTTTCCCAGTATTTTCTCATTTTGATGCATTACCTCTAAGTTTTTTCTATTTTCCACTGTAGGATAGTAGAGCACTATAGATACAAATACGGAAAAACGCCATTTTGTATCCACAGTTTAAATCACATAACCATTTAAAAATTTCAGCTACATCTCGAGAATCACTAGTACGATTTCAGCGAAATTTTTTCGGGAATCTTCAGAAAACATATTTTAATATTTCAGATAAATTTCAGCTTTTTTCAAATAATGGTTCTTCTGCAATTGCATTCGATAACTTTGATTGTATAGGTTATTCCCTAGAAATTGTGTATGATCAGAGGCTTGTTTCTTTGACTTCAATCTATTAGCCGAAAGTAGATTTCAAGTGAAAACACTGAAAAAGCCCTATAAAATTAATGAAAGTATCAAAAACTACTATAATTTCTCAAATTTAACATAAATATCAGTGAATTCACTTATGAGCTGTGGGTTACAAAATGGCGTATTGCGGGACTCGTATCCAATAGGATAGTAGTTCATATATTTGGCCAGAATTTGACTGACGTTGAAACATATTTTTTTGTGTAAGAAAATAACCGTGTATTTACGCGGTGATCCGCTGACTTTTGGTGATGTTTTGCAAAACTTACATGAAAAAAAAAAACCTCATTACAATAGAATGTAATTTGTATACTGTGGGTAAAAAATTATAAAAAAATTGATTTTGGATTTTCTCAACTTAAACTTCAGAGATTAATTTTATTTATAGAAGTCTTTAGTTTTTTGGAGATTCCTTTTCGGTTTCCTCTGCCTTGAAATTCTTCCAGTGATTTTGTCAACAGGAATGATCAGTAAAGAAAACAGGGCGCAATGAACGATAATAGATGGTGTTTTTTTTTTTTTTCTCCTACAAACTACCTCAGGGGATGATGTCCCTTCACACTCACAATGCTAGATTTCGTTTTCTGAGAGTTTTGAGAGAATCTTGACCCGTATGAAAGCAGTTCCTGCGTATTTATTATTTCTTCAATGTTTTTCACCCTTCTTGTTTTTTATAATTTCTAACTGTTGGAGATAACCAATGAATGGTTTAATATGCTCGTTTCAGTGGACTTCGCCATACCGAAAAAAGACGAATCCCTCATCCAAACATACATGAAATACCGGAAATTAGCCGACGGAAAAGTCTGTTGCGATTACGGATTACACGTTGGTATCACGTCGTGGTCCGAAAATGTAAGTACTTACCTACCATTTTCACTCTATTATCATTTTTTCTTTTTTGTGTAAAATAGTGAATACCTTTTGGTCACAGTTAGTTTGTTCTTTCTTTGCAAACTGTTCGAGCTATATTTATAATCACGATAATTAAAGAGAGTGAAGTCATTGTCATATAACCTTGATAGGGTCGTAAAGGCGAGAACAAAAGTTACTCTGTAAATTTATTTCAAATTTTTTTTATTTGTCTCAAGGATTTTACAATCTGTATTCCAGTTGTAATGTTAGCATACACTCAAATTTTATAAATGGTTTCAGTTTTTTGTTTTTTTCATTTTTCATGTAAATTTTGTTATATTATTTTTATAATTAAACGAACGTTTTTAGAATGGTTTTAATAATTTCTGGAAATTTTTCGTCGAGAATGTTTAGCGTATTCTTTGTTTCGGATGTATCCCTCCAGAAGTACATTTTCAATGTAATCCATCGTCAAAGTATTTCTCCTCAAAAGGAAAAAATATAGTAATGAGTCAATAACACAAGGGAACAAAATTTGGAAGTATTTGGAATTTTCTTTTCATCGTGTTGATTGTATTGTCAAATTTATAAGTCATCTACATTCGTTCTTATTGATGATTTTTACGAAAATGTTGACCACGAAATCTGCCGTTCGCAAGATTTTCTGTCACCAAAAATTTTTCGAATGAAATAATCTTTAAAAAGAAGTTACTCCTTTGTTGACAAGAATTTTATTTTACCTTCAAAATTTCAATTGCGTGAGAAACATTCTAGTAGGTTCCATAAAATGTGTTCTTTATTTGTGTTAGTGATACCCACATTTGTGCCAAATCTCTCCATATGTTGGATATGACATTAATTCTGAATAATATCGTATGATTCTTTATATTTCTGTCTGTCTTAACTCGGTATTAGTTGTACAAAATTAAAAATTTTTTTCTCATTAAATATACTCGGAATCGCAATTTGATTTTCTCGTCTCTTAAATGTAAATTGAACTGCGTGCAATTATTCCGGGATGAGCTGCGAATTTGACATTAACTACCTACATGGGAGCACTGAAAACCCCTCCGATTGAAGTGATTTTATAATTTCGTTTATTTGCTGAATTTTCATATGATTTTAGTTCAATGAAGGTCTAAGTTAAGAAAATGAGTGTCACTTTTTAGTTGACGAGTGATAATATCTTGGATAAAAATTCTAATCGTATAGAAACCAGGTACCTACTTCTTTTTTCATTTACTTTTTCGAATTTTTTCATATGTTGTGACAGTGATGCAACTTGAAGTAACGTTAATTGTTCTTGGTGACCCAAGATATTGTAGTTTCACTGGCATATAGTGTCTATGCCCATATATATGTCTTCGGCCAATCGGTCTTAGTAAATCATTTTGGCAAGAGCCGGCAATGGAGAAAATGAAAAGAAAAAGTTTCAATTAGCCTAAAAATTTTAATTATTTTCCATTGAGCCCAAACAAGTTAAGGCCTGTTAGTAATTTTCGAATTTCCAACTAGCCTAAACTTCTTTTGGCTTATAAAATCACTGAATTTTTAAAGCTAGTTTAAACATGTTTTTTTCATTTTCGCGATTGACGGCTCCTTCCAAAGTATCAGAGAATTTTGGAAAACGACGAATTTTCTGAAGCGCCTGCTGCTCATGTAATTATGTATAATTTCTATGAAAAAAATACAGCGGTTGCTAAATTCTTTAACAGATATCTTCTGGTGTCAAAACTTCTCTAAAACATGAGTATCAGTTTTTTTAAGTTTTTTGTATTTTTAGAAAGAGTTGGTTGTTAGAATCATTTTTTACAGCATGTGTGTCGAGAAAATCCCTTATTAGTGTATTTTCCAAAGGAAAATACAATAAAGCGCCGATCCTGAGTCGTAGATCACGAATATATAGGGCACTCAAATTCTTCTATACACAATATATACATATATATATTTCCACTTTTTGTTCATTTTGAAACTTTTTGGAAGTCTGTGAACCCTCCGCTGTTCGAATTATGACAATAAAACATGGGATAGTGTTAGAAGCATTCCTGGGCTACACATTCCTGTTAAAATTTTTGAAATTTATTCATTAGTCTTTGAGGAAGGGGTTCTCAAAGTGTTGCAAACCCAGCATGTTGTCATCACGATAACTCCCGTAAATTTGTAGATTTTGGCTTGAAATTGTTATGGTAGTTTCAGACTGTTTGTGACTGGTTTGGTATTGAATTTGAGCGAAATCATCGACTGGTTTACGAATGGCAGCCATTACAAATTTGACACTTTTTTTACTGATTTTGGAATTTTTTGGGAGTCTGTGGAGCCTCCGCTTTTTGACTTATGGCAATTAAACTTAAGCTAGTGTTAGACGCTCTCACGGGTAACACATTCGTGTTAAAATTATTGAAATGTTTCGGAGGAAGGGGTTCTCAAAGGTTTGAAAATCCACTACGTTGTCATCACGATAATTCCCGTAAATTAAAAGATTTTGGCTCGAAATTTTTATGGTGGTTGGAGACTATTAGGGACTAGTTTGGTTTTGAATTTGAGCAAAATCGGTCAGCTAGTTTTTGAATGGCAGCCATTACAAAATTTGACACTTTTGGAAAATACACACTTACTGTGGTTGATGCGCGGCAGAGATATTTTTCATCGTATTTGAATTTTACTCGGCCATATTTGCAAAACAATATAAAACTTTCAGTCGAATGAAAATCGATTGTAGTTAGATTTTGAATAGTAATTGTCTGAGAATTTTGAAAAAATTAACATCGTTTTTCCTTTTCCTTCAAAATTCCACAGTTGTTAAGAAAAATTTAACAATTGATTCTGTTCCAAATTTATGTTCACAAAGTGGTTCTTTATCAGTTTTATTTATACGTCCTGTATCACGCGACTGTTTATTTTCAAACGGTCTAAGTTTTTGGTGTTTTTGTCGTTTAACTTACGTCTGAAAAATTAACTGAACTGTTTCCTACTGATTTACTCCATAAATGAGTTTTCTTATTGACTTCTTTGAGCATGGGCATTGTACTCCGAATGGAGGGTTTTCACAATGGTCTCTCTATATTTCAATTCTTGATGTTACTCTTGTTTTTTTTTTAATTTTCTTATTAAATTGAATTGTTTTTTGGAATAGAGTCAAATTTTAACGAATTTATTGTTCGTCAAGTTCATGATATGAGTAATTCGTTTCGTTTGTATTTGTGTCATGATATGGAGGCCTGGCATAGTTATGAAAAATTAGATTTCATTTGATTGCATTAATTTTTACTCTGGATTTTAACCTCTGAAATTCATTCCATCGAAATTCAAGACGTAAAAGTGAGGCTTGTGCGGTACAGAACCATAATTGAAGTAAGCTAAGTTAATGATTATGGTTGGTTTGTATAACACTTATATTTGAAGATTTTCCATCACTGATAAAATTATTTTGACCGAAAATTCATTCTGCCTCATGTAAATATTTCTTTCTAATGTGAGTGAAAAATAAATTAATTATTGTCACTCAGTCGGGCGCTCATTTATGGGCCAATATAAATATATTGCTGTTCATTACGAAAAACACGTTACGAAGTCACACTTCTGACCTAGCTGTCCCTTAGTTTTCACATTATAATTTAAGACGCTAACCTTGTATTATAGTATTTTTAATGTTTCTCTCACGCCGAAAGAGTTATCTTCGACAATGAAAGAACATGTGCAGAAAACGCGTTACAAAACATGTGCTATGCTAATGACGTTATGCTTTATCTATACTTATTAGTGTTCGTATTAATTTAAAAAAATAAAATGTATATTTCGTAGGTAAAAAATGAGATGTCTGACCTCTGCCGAATGTACGGCGTGAATTCGTTCAAATTTTTCCTCGCTTATAAGAATCTGTACATGATTAACGACGAAGAAATGTACCATTGTCTGGAAGCATGCAAAGAATTAGGGGCTGTCGCAATGGTTCACGCAGAAAATGGTACCATAATTAAGGAGGTACGCCTGCTACGTTTTCCTAGATGAGCGTATATACACGAAGGCCAAAGTTTTTGATTTATTTTACTCAACTCGTCGAAAATTAATTACGTTTCTATTCTAGAATACCAAAAAACTCCTCAAACAAGGTATAACTGGGCCTGAAGGGCACGAATTATCTCGTCCTGAAGAAGTCGAAGCTGAGGCTGTATTTCGAGCATGTGTCTTCGCCAATCAGGTAAGCACTTTATCATGTTTGAATTTTTGTAATTTTAACTCGCGTTTTTCGAGAGAAAGAGCCACTGAAAATTGAGAAGGGGAAAAAAAATACTAACCTACATTCGAGTAAGGGTAGCGATCACACATTGGTACGTACGTTAGATTTTTTTTTTTTCTTTTACCACTTTATTGTTTATTAATTACCGTTCAACTGTGTATTTATCGCTTTGTTTTATTTTTCATTTTTTTTCTTATGTAAGCGCTTACCGTAGCGTTGTAGACATACTTGAATGAATAATCGAACACATGATATTATTTTACGATTTGGCATAGTATAATCATGATGTACGATGTACATGCCTGGGTGTTGTGAATAGCACGTTATAACCTTCTGTTTTTGAATTGGTGGGTGGATTCGTTGCACATGATGGGACAGTTTTTATTCACGCCATTGAATATTTCAGGTTATCGCTCATTTGATGCATCAATTACAGCACCCATGTTACCGCACATTTAAATGTCTCGACTATAGCACCCTTTTGAATACTACTTTAATGAGCACAGGCTTTTGAATATTGGAGAAGGAATTCTTATTTTCTTGAAATTTATTTCGACTTGAATTTACCGTTAATATCATGTTGAAATTAAATTCTTTCTGAAAACAAATTGAAAAGGTGGAGGATAGTCTCGTATTTAGCTATGTTTTTGTTGGCAGAAATAAATTACATAAAATTTCCCTTCACCTCCTCCCTCTTCCATAAACCGCATTTTAGTTTATTTAATTATGAATAAAAAATATTTTTCAATGAAAGGGAAATTGTTAAATAGTTCGTATTTTTTTTGTTTTTATTGCTTTAAAGGATCTTAATGTTCAAATTTATTTCACATTTCCACGGTGATAGTCAACATTTTTCCTGATTCTTGTGTAATGATGTAATATATGATTTATGTATATTTATTGTCACGATTTCTTATTTTTTATTTTTTTCGTTTAAATTTTTTCTGGAATATTCAAAACATAAATATCTAATTTAAAAAATAATTTTTTGAAAACGTGTTCAGTTACCTTTTTGCAGGCGATTCAGTTCGTCTACAAAAACCTGTCGAACAAAACCTTCATCGTTGGATTTTTGTTTTTTTAAATTGAAAAAAGTTTAATATTCTCTCAATAAGACATAGTGATCCTGATCATATTTTTAGTTCCCAATTCCTTATAAGGGTAGCTTCCGAGGGAAAGATCCCTTAAAGGTTTTGTGTATGTGTTTCGTCTTGTAACGACTCATTTTTCAGTTAACAAAAATGGAAAAATGAACCAAAATATTTTGTATCAACTTACAGAATTAACGATTAACTACAATATTTCATTTGCGTTTTTCATTGATAAAAAAATCCTTAACGTGGCTTATAAATGTAAAATATCCATTTGTTCAGTTATGGCTCTGGGTATAAAGAACTTTTTGTCGCCGCTTGTGACGAATGAATGTATATTTAAAAAAAATTTTTTTTTTTTCAAAGTGTTACTAATAAATCGAAAAAAATTGAAATTTACCAGACTCGCTCCTTGAAAATGTATTTTGTGCCCGTTACTTATTGCTGCCAAATTCGATATGGAGACAAAAATCCAAGAAACCTTTGTCAACCTTTGTCAACCATTGATTTCAGTTGCTTCTTTGATGCTGTGAGAATTCTGTTCGCCAGAATTTTTCAAAGAATACTTGTTTTTTCCGTTTACTGCCTTAAACTTCAGTTTTTTCACACCCTTTTCAATAAGATTTTTTATGTTGACTAACAAAATGTTTCCATTTTTCTCCCCATCCTGGGACGTAATTTAGGGGGTTGTGGGGGGAGGCTCCCTCAAAATATTTTTAGAGTTGCTAGTTAATGATTTTTGTTTTTTAGCTGTTGGATATTTCAAATTTTTCAATCGGAAATTTTTGTTCCCCCCCCAAAAAAAAAACAAAAAAAAAAAAAAAAAAAAACAAGAATTTTGCTTTAATTTTTTAATAAATTTGAAGGAAATTAACTAAACTGTTACCTCAAAAATCTTAATTTTAATTCTTTTATGGTTTGATGGATGTTGAAATCTCTTCTCGATATAGCCTCGCTGTTCTCAACGCGTAATATTGTACCCTGTAATATCGTGATAATTCGATACTTTTCTTTTTTTCACCGTGTCAGTTACTTTTGAAAAGTACTCTTAAATTGTTACATCGAAAAATTTCCCTGTTTTAGAAGTTTTCAAAGTAGCCTTTTTGATATATGTTGTGTGATACAAGAATCAGTCGACCTTGGAAACCAAAACAAAAATATTATCCTTTTTTTCGAATTGTCGCGCGTAGTGGCATGCTAATCGATAACGATTATTTACTCGCATGTAGCAAATTTATCGTGAGTTTAGCAGCTGGTGCATAGTTATAGATCGCTGCCAGTGATAGAACTCCAAAGCTTTATGCCTTTTGTCTACTACAAAACTGTTGTGCTATCATATTAACAGATCTTCTATTTCAGTGTTACTATATACATGCATACCGCTGATGCAAATACCCATCTGTATGTGTATGTGTGTGTGTATATGTGTGTGTGGGTGCGTGTGTATGCGGGCGCATGTGTGTATGTAATGTGCATTCTGCGTAGGTAAAATGCCCGCTGTACGTAGTGCATGTGATGAGTAGCTCGGCGGGCAAAGTGTTGGCCCAAAAACGTCGTGAATATCAGCTGCGCTCGGATCCGCCGTTGTTGTTTGGAGAAACGCTGGCCGCCGGCATAGGCACCTACTGGAAACCACACATCTGTCTGCGGTACGAAGAGGCTGCGGCACACGTTTTAGGACCACCGCTGCGACCGGATCCGGCCACCCCGACCGAGCTGATGAAGTTACTTGGCACGTAAGTATCTGGCTAACCTTCTCTTCTCCGTCCCGCAGAAGAGGGGAAACCAAAGGCTGTAGCCGAATGAGAATGGAACAAATCTCAGTGGAAGGGCCGGTTTCCCTGAAATTTGAGAGAAAATTATAGTTCTGAAAGCAATATTTTGTTGGATTTTCGTACGCGGTTCATTGGTTAGAGTTAGTGAGAAGTTTATTCTCGTAGTTTTGTGAAAAAAATTTTTCTTCTATTTGGCTTTATTAATTGATTTGATTTTTCTAATTACCATATCTGTGGTGCCCAGAAATAAAAGTATCCTTCATAAATGGCTATATTGTCGTTTTAGCAAATTATGTGTTCTGGAGACGGTTTTATCTGATGGATTTGAACGAAAAAAAGTCAAATCAATAACCTTAGAAGATGAACATCATTGGTTTAACTTAAACTTTTATTACCATTGGATAGAGCAGTCTTTATGACCCCAGCTCAGTTGGCTTTGATTTGAATATCATTTTTGTTTCATACTTTTACTCCTCGGAATCATAGATATGTTCTTGGTATAATGGTACGTAAACGATGAGCAAATTTTGAAAAATTAGGCTTATTAAAATTTTTTCACCGAAATAAACCAAAAGCAGCATTGCAGATGTGAATTTCGCATTAAAAATGTGGCTATAATTGGAAAATAAAATTTAAAGAAGAAAGTTTGTACTTAAATTTAGAAACTTTGGGATCCGTTTTATATTAAAACATACTAAAATTGATTTTTTTTTTTTTTTTTTAATTTAAAACTCATTTTTATAAATTTCTATAAAATTGATCTTAGGACATTTTGCTATTTCTAATCGGCTACAGCCTCTCTTTAAGGGATAAGACTCCCCGAATGAAAAGGGGTTGATTTTTCAATTCTTTATCGACGTTCTGCCAAATTTTGTGAAAAATTATCAAGTTACCGGAATAAATGTTTAAAGGAAAATTTATTGTAGACAAATTTGAGACTTGTATAATTCTTTTGTCGTTCTCATGAATTTTTTCATTTTTAAGTTACACCTGCATAGCCAACAGAAAGCAGCAGAAACAAAATATTTTGTTTGTGCTGTTTGATGTTGACAACAAATTTATACTGGTTTTAAGTTGCTATTGGTGTTTTCTGTAGCCCTATTGTGGCTATGTTGAAACATCCATTTTTCCGACTTGTCGCATTCTTCTTTTTTCTCTGTAACTAATGAACCAATTCTGATGAAATTTTGTAGATTAGTTGTGCTTTGGAGAAAAATGTTTCGTTTTTCATTTTAACGACTTGTAAATTTAATGAGAAGAGAATTTTTGTTTTTTATAGAAATTTTATCAGAATATTCCACAAAAATGTTGTTTTTCTTCCTCGCGTGTTATCAAAAAAAAAAAATTTTCCCTGAAATTTGTGTTTCAAAATGTAGTTTAAGAATTGATACTCGAAAAGATAAAGACATGATAAGATAAAAATGTGTTTTTTTTTTCTTCTTTTTTTCCTGGTTGTGTATTCAGTGAAACATTGCTGAAGCATTGAAAAATCAATTTTCTCTAACTTGTCCTATCAATCGTGTCCATTTCCAAAGTCGATCAGTGAACGAGTTCATGGTACTTCTGTAGCGATGCCAATATATCGTGGAAAATGAATAAAAAGAAATACGACTATGCGTGTGTTTGAGTTGTTAATAGTTAAATGGAGGAAGTATAGGTCCTTATATTGTTTCTTAATCCATCGTAAATTTGACAATAATAAGATATATCGAACCTACGCTTTTATGTTAAGCCAATGTGTAAACAAAATGTAATTTTAATGGAACGGTATTTAGTGCTTTTCTTCAACCAGTGCGATGCTTAGCTTCTTTTTTGCGAAAATTTTCAATTTGTTAACTGTGGGGCATGTAACTGCATGAAAAACGCTTCCATTTTGTGCACCATTTATGCTGTATTTATCTTTCTAATAATTCGTGATTGTGTTTGTTAATGGGCATACTCGTGAGCCTATGAATCTTCCGTAGTTTTTGCCCGTACGTCGATCTGTATGTTTATTGAATGCGATGTCACGTATTTTTCTGCTAACCTCAATTGTGATGTGTACTCAACGTGCAAGGGACTTGGTTGTGTTTCGTGTAGGTGAAATGTCCGCTCTACGTGACCCGTGTGACTTGTGTTTCTTCGGCCGAAATTATAAAAGCTCGAAAAATCGCCGGTCAACCCCTATTCGGAGAGACGTTGGCCTCAGCGCTGGGATTGTCGCCCAGAGGGAACACAAAGAAGTCCACCTTGCTGATTACCAGTCCTCCAATACGTCCCAGTGCAGAGACGAAAGCCCATTTATTCGCTCTCCTTTCGTCGTAAGTGTGCCTTCAATGTTGTCTTTTTTGTGGCTCTTTTCTGTTTTAGCTCTTTGTGCGGCTGCTATCTGGTCCCGATGTGTGCATAACTCTTTGGACGCAGTTGTGAGGCTAAGTGTTCTGTCATACTAATATGTAATTAGGCTTTCTCCAGCTATTGTAGAGTTTTGGAAAGTGTTGTTTTCTGCGGTGGATTCTAAATTTGTCATGTGGGAGGAAGTTGTGTTTGAAGAAGGAGATTCATATGAAATCGGGGTTTAGTGACTGTGATTACAATTAGTTTTTTTTTTTGCTATTACATTTTTAAACGTGCAGTCTCCGAGCGTGACGTAGCTATGGGAAGAGACATGGTTCTTTTAGAAAATTCGCTAACCTCTTCAGCGTTTCGCTTTTTACAAAAAGTACAAGCTGATTCTATAAATTGAGTATGAAATTATCAAAATCTCCTTCGGTTTCATCTACTAACTAGTCATTGTTTTGAGCTACTTTTTTTGGGTTTTATGAGTTCTCTCTGCGATTATTATTAACCTTAATAATTATTTACAAAAAATAGAATAAAACGTCACAAAAACTATCAAAAAATAAAAAATAATGAATTGACTATCTCGGTTGCTTACAGTACATTGGAAAATCAAAAGATATATCAAAGAGGTAAAATTCTTAAATCGTCGAAGAAACGTCACAAAATGAAAACTTACAGTTTCGAGATAAGTACGAGTGAAAACAATTTTGATAATGAAGGATCTTCCTGATTAATACATGACACAGACAACAAATAATATTTACATGAAGATGAAAGTAAATGTAAACATATTTTTTCAAGTTGAACGATGAAAAATTTCGTTTTAGATTATTTATGATTAGGCCCACGTCCCACCTGAAAGAGGGGTTTAGACTGAAGACCACGAAACTTCGTAATTTTGTGTTCAGATGTTTTGAATTATTTTTTTCTTTTTAAATTCTCAATACAGCGTCCAATAAGCATAAATAGCACAGACAATGAAAACTTTTTGAAAATAATTAAAAAAAATATGTACCTACATCACTTTTTTATCGTATTCTGTTTATAAGAGGAGACTAATTCTTCAAACTGCTTAGTATCCCTTATAAGACACCTTTTTGATCGTTGCAGGGGATATGATGGATTACTCCATTATTTTTAACCTTCGTTTTTTGTTAGACTTCCGAGAATACAAAATTTTTTAATATGCGACTATTTTTGAAATTAATTTCAAGTTATTTTTTTTTCCTAAGATATTTTTTATTCTGCTGCGTCTATCACAACATGGCCTATGGTATTAATTCTACTGCTATTCGTGATCTTTTTTTGCGAATAATCCAATTAGTGAAAGTGAGTGTGAATAAAAAAATTTTTTTCTAAAAATTGAAAATTTCGTTTCAAATTGCTTATGATTGCCTGAATACGAGCTGAAGACCACGGAAGGTCTTAATTTTGGCTTGAAGTATACTGAATTAGGTTTTGCTTCTCACCTTTCTCGTATATAGTGTAAAAATAACCGAAGTATATTCGTTCAAGTAACATGAATACTTTCAATCAAATTTATTAATTCTGATGATGTAATATTGGGGATGAAATTTTATGATAAATCCAAAGGTTCTTCGGACAGTTGTAGTTCATATACTTGGGACCCCATGGAAGAATTAAGAGGGAATAAACTGTTACTAAGATGTAGCCCACATCTTTTTGTCAATTCTGTACTTTCGAAATTACTTGGTGTCTCGGATTAATGCTCTTCTCTTTATTCCTTTCTCTTAAATCTTACATCCATTTCCTCCCTTTTCTTTGTCTTATTTTTTTTAACCGACTGCGTACAAATTAAGTAATATGTTTGGTCTTTCCATCTCCGGAACTAACGGAATTTCGTTCGCTCAGAACAAGTGTCTTACTTTACAGATTTTAATGAAAGTAGGCTCAAAATGTTCCCGACCATCCGGAGAATGTCCTAGACTATTCATATTTGAAAATTAAAAAAATTAAAAGTGTAATAGGAAAAATGAGAATTCATAGATTGAAAAAATTATTATCATTAATTTGAAATTATCCACCAATAAGAGCTAATCATTCAGATTAATGAAGTCGGATTTTCTGATTTTTTTTTTTAAATAAAATTTATTTGTTTTTATCTTTATTTACACCTTTTTTGCCCTCTCTTTCTGTTCTTTTCTTTTTCTCTTCCACTTTTTTCAGACCTCTTTTTTACATTCTCCCTTTCCTCTTTTTCTTATTCTTACTTATTTACATCTTATCTTTCCCATTTTTGCCCTTGTCATCCATCTGCTTCCCTTCTCGGTTCATTGGGTTCCTTTTTTTTGATTTTCCTTAAATTCATCTTCGTCTTATTTCCTCTTGCCCCTCTTGTATCGGTTGTAAAATTGTGATTTGTCTATTCAAAATTTTAGATTTTCTTACGCATAGTTTCAGTTTTCTGAACGTTTCCAATTTATTAGGTAATCGACATAGTATAGTTGTTATTTGAGAACATACACCTATATTCCTCGCTCATCCTCTGTATTTTGTGTGCGGACAAGATTGATGAAATGAATTGAAAAAATTTATAAAAGATGAAGGCATTTGTTTATGTTTTTTGTACATCACTTACGAAAGCGATTTCGATACCTAATTCAAATCTGATGATTTTCATGAAGTTGAATTCTATTAAAAAATGAGAAAAATCAACCTCGTTAGATTTCTTTGTGGAATTCTTTATTGTTGTGTTGAAGGGTCTATTTTCGTGTTAAAGACGTTTAGAGTTATTTTTTTTTGTGCAGAAACAATGATTTTTATTTCTTTTCAAGTTCATATAAATGATTCCTAAAAAATATTATATTTTTTCTCGTATAAAATTGGTGTCGTTTGTGCGTGAATCGTCAAACTAAATATTTCGTCGATTACTTGAATTTTTATAATGCTGTCATGATCTCTCACTCGTATTGAATACTAACGATTTTTACTAACACTCATCTTTCAACATCCTTTGTCGTCACATCCAACTAATTTATACATCTTCATTAGATAGCAGAAAAATAATTTTTTTTTTTCTAAGTGAGCATGCTTGCATATACTAATCGTTTCGAATGTATTATCGTTAATCAGAATGTGCAGATAGTTGTGGAAGCTTAAGGTAGATTGATTTTGTTAAAGACTATTTGATGTGTGAGTGTCATCATTTTACGTACGACTTCTGAATTTTGATTCGTTTCTATCGATGGTAAAAATTAAAATAAATTGAGATTCATTTAACCTGATGATGAGAAATGTTGTTTTAACAGTGGCGCAGTCTGTTCAAAAGAAAATTTAGATAGTCATTCACGTCCTCTAAATACAACCGAATGAATTTTCAGTTCGGTTGTCGATAATCATGTTATGTTATATGAACGGTATAAACTCATATATAAGTTCATACTCAATGAAAAATTTTTATTTCTACCAGTTGTAAATAAATCGTTAACCAAAACTTTGATGTTTAACCTACCTACTCTTCTTTATGTAGGTAACTCAAGGTATTTGACAGTCGATTGTTTGTTTCTATGTTATCTACTTGAAAAGTTTGTATCGTCGAAAATTGTTGTGTAAGGAAATCATTTCAACATAACATGACTAATAAACCACTCTTATACGTCTTTCAGCCTCTCTATCGTGACCTTGTAGTTTCAGTTCGTCGTCTGAATGTCTCGTAAAAAAAAAAAAAAACAACTCATTTTTACTTTCATTTGAATCATAATTTTTTTCATTGAGCGTAAGATCTTACATTGTCAGGACCGTAACTAGGTATGTGCGATCTGTGCATTCACACAGGGCGGCAGAGTGCAAGAGCGCCATACTCACCAAAAAAAAAAAAATTAATATAATACATTGTCGTCGTCCGATACATTGTCTGGACAACGACAAAGAATATCATTCTGATTTAGGTAATGGGAGGGCGTCAAAAAGTTTGTTCGCATAGGGCGGCAAAAAAAGCTAGGTACGGCCCTGTACATTGTTTTGAGAGATTGGAAAAAGAGAAAATATCCACTTTTTTGTAGGCCTTACCTCATTTATTGACCGTTTCCAGCCGTCAAAAAGTTCAATGTCACCAATTTTCTCTCTAAATAAGTTATCTGAATTATTTATGTAAAATAAGCTGTAAAAAACGATTCAGTTTATTGTTGTACACTTTTAATGTTTCGGAATTTCTTTTTATGAACACATTATTTCCGTTAAATTTGGCCAAAAGGAGTAAAAAATTTTGTTCTGTCAGGAGTTACGAAAATGGATCTGCGGTATTTTTGTCTGATCCATAGATTGATCTATTTCATAGACAGTTTCCCTATTCGTTGAAACTTAAAATGGGTTTGGTTGCCTTTTGTACACTTGCTTTCCTTTTGTGTCTATTATAAAATACATACGTTGTCCAGATTTTTCCTTGGTAGAAACTTTTTCAGCTTTTCCTTCTATCTTTATAGTTTTTGGAAGTTGCAGGATGGTTTGATCTTTTTTTCAGTGAAATGTTTTCTCAGTTTCGTTATAATGAGTCTGAAGATATCGTCTTAAATTGAATTTCTTGTTTTTCTATTTTGTGTTTTTTCCTCTTTATTCTCTTTATATTTCAATTAAATTATGTTATGTTCAGAATGCTTTTTGGTTTTTCTTTTTAATGGGTTTATTCTTGGTCTCTTTCATTACTTGTTCAAGAGTTCCGCATACTTCTGTGAAATTTCCAAGACTTTGTATGAGTTATTATTATAGCTTTTTATTATTTTTGATGTATAAACATCTTAGCGCTCCGTCTAACGAGAATTATAATCATAACTCTTATGTCTTACAATAGTTACAATTTTATAACTGTTGGCATGTAGGTGTGTGCTCACAACCACACTATTATGTTTACGCATCAATCCTTCATGAGTTCCCATTGGAACTCGTACCTTTTTTTAAAATTTATTTTATTCATGCGAATGTTATGTTTTTCATAGGTCTCATAATTTTCAATCAGGTATTTGTGACAATTTCGTACTATGGATTTTTTTTTGCCTATTTTGTAAACAATAAGCTTATGATTTGAGGCCGGTTCACAATGGGAGCTAGAATGAGAACGAGAGTTAAAATAAAAATGGGAATAAGAATCTGAAGGGTCTGTTCACAATACTTTCTCATTAAAAACAATAAATAATAAAATGAATGACGTGATAATATGTTTTGCGCATGCGCATTTTAGAAATCCAAGAATGAGAATGGGAAATATGATCTTCAGCCAACTTTCCTGTTCTCATTCTCGGACAATTCTCATTCTTAGCTGAATGTGAACGCCTTCATTATATTCCGTAGTTCGATGTTTTACATTCTCATTTACGTTTCTATTCCCTTCAATTGTGAATTAACCTTTAAATAATAAATGATTAACTCACGTCATTCCAGTCTCTCAGGCAAACAGCTTTTACAGGAATCTGTATAAACTTAATTTTGGGTTTATTCTGTAAATTTGATGCTGCTCGAGCCGATTTCTTACAGTTATGTTTTAAAAAAAAAGTAATCTGAAATTTAAAATTATTTTTTGTTCGGGTCTCTTTATAACTTCTAGCTTCAGCGATTTATCGTCCTATGTAGTTGATCATAGAATGTATTATTTTCATATTCTGCAGCAGATGTTGGGGTGCACCCTTAGTTAAAATGTTATCATGTTAAGTTTGAATTCCATAGCTATTGAAATCCTGTGTTTAGGGAAATCTGCCCTTTTTTCTGCTTTTAAATTTCCGTATTAAAAATTTGGTAACTTTTGGATTTTGGATTTTGAAGGACCAAGAATTACAGTAAGTATTTGATTTCTCCGAATGCGATTTTCCAATTGCCTTAAATTTTCAATTGATTTTGGTGTTCTTAAGTTGAAATATGCAGGAGCAATGTTTTGTTAAGGGTCTCTTTTTGCTTTTTTTGCTTGGACCTCATATTATTGTGGTGGTCTAAATTTACAACGTTTTTAAGTTCGTAGCGATGTCATCATTATTTTTACCAGATCTCCATATTGAATTTGGTATCAAAATGAGTAAAATGTAATATCATCATAACATATTATGTGGAGTTTTGGTTGCCAAATTATGTCCGTTTTTCTGAAACACAATTTAGTTTTGATGATAAGTACTTTTAATTTTATTTATAAGTTCGAAGACTTGAGATGTATAAATTCATCCCGATAAATTCGGTTGTAAAGTTCATTTTTGTACATTTGGTGATATTGGTAAGCCTATGAGGGTGTTTCATAGTAAATTAATTTATTATGTAAATTTGCATCTTGCTAAAGTTAGGATCTCTGTGTCCTAATAATAGAAGTAACCTAAAGTGAAGTTATATTTTGAAATCACTAATAACATACTTTCGAGAAATAAAACTGAAATATTAAAATATTATGAAAGACAATTAACAATTTGACTTATGTCAGTAGAAAGTGAAAGGAAAACCAGTAGAAGACATAGCAAAATCGAGTTGATGCATGCGCCATATTGGGATATTTTTATCAGTTTCCCATTTTTCGTAGGTAATTAAAAATTGTAATATTCTCATAATTGCTGTTATTTTATTTGATTTTTGGTCCTTAATTTTATGTAATTCGAAATTTGAAAAATATATTTATAAAAATGAGGAATTGATAAAAATATGTCAGTATGGGGTACGCATTAACCTGTACTTAAGAAAGCTCTGAGAAAAATATTCTTTGTTGCAGTTGAAAAAATAGGCTGTCCTCTTACATTGATTACAACCTTGGCAATGTTGCTGTTTTCACATCGCATGGCTTAATAAGGAAAATAGACTCTGGAAGAGAAAAACTGTCATGTTGTAAATTCTTTCGACCCATTCTGGTTTATATTAATGAGTATTTTGTGCTGAAACGTGAATTTTTCTTTCAATTTTTCGGCCTTTCTTTTTTGGCTGCGCCACTGTTTAAAAAAACTGAAAGTGAAAATTTGTCACAAGTAAGGAAATTGAATGAGAAAAAATTTGTTTGCTGATCATTTACCTCCTTGTCCCAAGTCACGTATCTATATTTTCACGTTTCTAATTATCATATTCATGTTGTGAAACCAAAACAAACAAAGGGGCGACTTGCAAACTGTCGGCAGCGACAACTGTACGTTCAACGCGAAACAGAAACAGCTCGGCGTCGGTGACTTCTCTAAAATACCAAACGGAGTTAACGGGATCGAGGATCGCATGTCCATTGTGTGGGAGAAAGGTGTAACCGCCGGCATAATCGACCCCACGCAATTTGTCGCCATCACTAGCACAAACGCTGCGAAAATATTCAATTTGTACCCCAAAAAAGTAAGTACAGCCCTCGCTGGAGGTAACAGGCTAACCGTGTCCCGTATCATATTTCAATATATGTGATTTTCTCGTTGCAGGGTCGCATTGGCGTTGGATCTGATGCGGACATCGTTGTTTGGAATCCGAAAAGGACGAAGAAAATTTCGGCGAAAACGCATCATCAAGCTGTGGATTATAATATCTTCGAGGTTTGTTGATATTGTTGATTTTGTTGACAAGAGCCTGCCGATGACAAATCTGTAAGATTCTGTTCGTCAAGGGGATAGTGAAGCTGGACGATTTTTCGTTAAGTTACGTCAATTTTTTTCAAAAGAGCACCTTTAAGCCAGCTATTGTCAGTTACAACGACATCGTCCTTTCTTGTAAATTGTAATGGTCGTCTTAATAGCGAAAATTTATGTTCTTCTGCAGAAACGAGTCTTCGCCGCCAGTAATCGAGAATAGGTATAGGGGTGCAGAGCTACTAATTTTACGTTAGTGATTGTACATTCAGCAATCGAATCCTCTTTCCTTCATCTGCTAGAAAAGAAAATGTAAAATCTGCATAAATTTTCGCTTCATATTTTTGGAAATAATACAGTCGAATTACTGATTTTATGTACAGTTTATTTGATTTAGAAAAACAATAACTTGCCTATTTATTTATTTATTTATTTATTCAGTTATTTTTTTGAAATATATCTCCATTTTCTTGAAACACTTGACCCACCTTTCTGGCCATTTTGTTTTGTCTTATTGAACTCATTTTCTTTTAAGCATTCGAAGAAAAAGTGATTTTTGTATAAGGCTATCAGTGTCAAAACTAAGACTCTCAAGTGCAAGTTAATGCGTACGTCATCTTCATTTTTATCATTTATCTCATTTTAACCTTTGAAAGTTAACGAATTTCTTTACTTTATTTCCAGACAAATACCTACCTATTATTTACTTGGTGTAAAAGAATTCAGATCAAGTTATGAAAACTATAATCAAGAAAAACTGATAAATTGAATTGTTAAAAACTTTTTAACGTCAATTTAGTACTAATTCCATTTCAGTTATGGAGGTGACTGTTCCTGATAATCGAGAATCACAGGTTTTTTTGTGAAAAAATGCTGGAACTTCACAGTTGGTCCTAGTATTTCCCACTCATCCAAGTTACACCGTATGTATAGAAGAAAACAACTAGTCAAAATACGCGATTAAAAACCGATGTGATTCGAACACTTCTTAATGAAACATACCGAATAATATATTTCAATGGATTCTTTTTATTTTCAATGAAGAAATTTAATTAAAATCAAATGATATCGGTGAATAATAATTGAATGAAATCGATGAAATGATAACCAATAAAATAACTCGATATGACGTAGGCAGTAACTTATTAAGTATTCTTGAAGTACCTATTCACTATCAAAATGGAATAGCTGAAAGAGTCAGAAATTGCATAGTAGCCTGCTTGGTTATTCTGTGCAGAGCGTCACTTTCTCGTAGAAGTATGTGGTGAAAATTATTCAAATTTTACTTTTCCCTTCTGGCGAACAAAATTATAATTTGATCATCTTGAAAGAACGATGGCTAATGAAAAATGAGTAATTGTTCTGCACGCCTATGTGCTCGTTCAAGGTTGACTGCCAAAATTTATTTTTCAATTGAAGATCAATCCCCGTTTGTTTTTGTTTTTTTCTGGTCAAACATTTTGTATGGAGTAACGAAAAAAATTATGTTGATCTCGAGTGTAGGACTACAGTTTGCTGATGGATCGTAATGAGAGGCTGGGGATGTCATTTTGTTTTGATTTTCGTATGTTAGTTACCATTTAGTCCTCTTTCCGTATGTATTGGGTTTCGTGTATCAGTCCTGAACTATTGGAAGTCGACCCACATTGACCTCAATCTGTTGAAGGTATGCTTACATCGGAAAGGGGAAGATAGTAGCTCCTGGGAAAACTTGTAAGCCTTCGTATTTTTGAAGTGGAACACTTACTTCACTCCGCAGATAATAGCTGAATAAGAGAACTCGCTTTCGTTAATTGAATATTTGTTTTAATTTTTTCGTCTTAGGGTACCGTTGTACATGGCATCGCTGAGTATGTAATCGTCAAAGGTCGTGTGTGCGTTGAAGAAGCTGAAATTAAAGCGTCGCTATCCCGCGGCTTGGGTGACTTCCTACAGACGCCAGTATTTCCTTTGATTGCGTACCCAGATGCGGCTCCAATGAAAGCGGAGAACAAAGTAGGCCGCTTTTGGTATTGTTTTACGATTAAAGTCATCCAATCAAGTACCCTAAGTACCATGTCAAATCCAGTTGGAAGTTCCATCTATGTTGAAAGCTCTTCCTAATACTGAACTTTTTATTTTTTCCAATTTTCATGTATTTTATCAAAATTCAAACGCTGAAATTTACACGGGATTAGATTTCTCCGGAGATTGGTAACATTAAATTAATGTTGGTTAACTTGTACCTCCGAATCTGATCAGAATCAGAGAGTCATATTCTAGATTACTTACGTAAAACACTCGAACGTGATTCCACCTACACTTATACAAAATATTACTTAGGTGTCGAATTTTTGCTTGAGTTAGTATCGTCTAAGAATATAGCCCAGTATCTGAAACTAAAAATAACTCATGTCGTTATTAAATTCGTATATGTTTGTGTTGGAGTGAGTCTTCGGTTAAGGTCTGTAAACCGGAAAACACCTTATCACCAAAAAGAGCCATCCGTTATACCAAGTTTTTTGGTTACTTGCACTAAAACAATAGTGTTTCCAATTTACATTGTAAGGTTTGCTTCAGACCTTTAGAGAACTCGGTAAAACCTAATTCTGTCTTTGATTACTCTTGGTTCGTTCGTCTTATAAACTTGCAGGTGAAGCCGCAAAATTCCAGATTGTATTTTTCTCTTGTCTTGCCCTCTCACCATCATGTCTGTGTGATATACCAAGATTCGAACAAATCAGTCAAAACGTGTCAAATTTATTTTTTGCAAAACCCACCCTGTAAAACCTATGTTTTCATCCTTATTAATTAAACTTGAATTAGGAGGTTTTACCCCAATGTCTAAAAGTAAAATTTCGCGTTTGCGCAGCTTGGGACTTGCTAAGATTATTAAACCACTGTCTCCATTGCGCATGAGAAATATGTCTTCTCCATCACTGAAATTTCTGCATTTTCTGACTTTATAAAAAACTGATGAACATGTTGCCACTTCAACTGAACACAACTTTTCAGCTTTGAAACAAACCTCTTTTATTTGACTGGATGATTCCTCAGTCTCTACTTAAGCTAGACAGCTGACGTTAATATTGTTGGAAACGAGCATAAAATTTACGAAATTTCCAGTTAATTTTTTAATTATCTACCCTTGTTTGAAAATAAACTAACGAAAAAAATGCGAATTAATATAAAATTGGTCGGGTTTTGGGATCTAGAAACCTCTCCCGATTCACTCAGTGATTCCTTAGCCACTATTTAACCTAGAGAACTAAGGTTGGTATTTCTAGAAAGAAGAGAAAATATACTCGAATTTTTTTTCATGTAATTTTTTAGTCATCTTTAGCTGGATGAAAATAAACGTACGAAAAAACCAAAAATTGGTAAAAAATTTCCGATTTTGGAATTTAGAAACCTTTCCTCTTTCAGTCAATAATTCCTCAGCAGCTATTTCTTCTAGAAATCTGCAGAATTAATTATGCTGGAAAGAAGATAGAATTTACTTAAATCTGTATTCCATCAGACTTTTTATTCATCCTTAGCTACTTAAAAATAAACGAACGAAAAAAAGTAAATTAAAAAAATTTGCCTTTTTTAAATTGTTTACGTATCAGTTGAAAAAATTGTTTTTTTGGTGAAATTTTTTTTGGAGGGGTGTTGGAAACAATTGTGTGTAATGTAACACTCTTGGTTGCTACTCGTGTAATTTACGTGCTGCAAGGATCACACTCGTATGAAAATCACCTACTTTACCCAGTTGTATCACAAATAACTATTTTGGAACAGACATAAATACTAATTTCAAATCAAAGATGATAGAAAGCAAAATATTTACGAAAATATATTCGGATAAAAAATTGTATCGTTGTAATGAAGTATTTCCGTTCAAAATTATGTGTGACAGGGTTGACTTCTTTTAAGCTATAAAAAGTGGCTGCGTGTTTCTCTGTTTCAATACCTAATTATTTGTTCGTAACGTCATTTTTTCACTTTGATTTTGTTAATTAAATTATAAAAATTTTTGAATACTATTTTTTGAAAATTTCAGCTGCCATTATTAATGAAACCACAATGGATTAATTAATTTTTTATAGCTTTCGCTGTTCTGCCGTTTATTTTCTGAAAATTTTAAGTAAAATTTCTGGTTAAAAAGTCGAAAATCTGTATTGTTGACTGATTTTTGATTCCTTTAGAGTATTCACTTGTGACGTCATTTTTCAAAAACCGCACAGTTTTAAGGCGAGTAACTATGCAAACGTGTATTTTTGCATTATCTTGAATACACAGCTGCCCAGAATTCTGGCGGGTAACTATGCAAAAGTGTATTCGGAGAGAAAAAGTGAATACCCAATACTTTATTCAAAATTCAAAGGAAACATTATCAAAAACCACTCATTATCAGAAGATCACTAGAATTCTACAAAATCTTGGTCTCTTTTATTTTAGTACCTGTACTTATACAGTACGTGGATTTTTGAGCTTTTAAATGCGTGTTGTGACGAGAGTGCAGACTTGGGAATTTGAGAAAATGTAAAGAGAAACTTTCGTCCTAGTCATAGATCGAGATATCTAATTTTGGATTGAATTCATTATTGTATTTTTCCTCGAAATGGTACAGTAATATTCGAGAAAACTATAATTTTATAGGGTTAACTTACCTCTTCAATGTAAAATTTAGGTTGTTGTTTCTCGTAATTACTGCATTTTATTTGAATGAACTGGAATATTTACTTGAACTGTAAATTTTCAAAATATAATCATTCGGATGGAGGATATGAAACATAAATAAATAAATTTTTATTCAAGTAAACAACCGTTTTTAAAGATTGTTTTTTGTTTCTTCATGTTCCACTTGGACTACTTCGTCATTCGAAATGATTTAGAAAACGACTTTTATTCATGTCAAATGTTGTACCTACCTGAAAAGCTGAATTCATCCTGAAATCAAAAATTATATCCAACTTGAACCATGAAAATGCCCATATCCCGTCGTTTGTGGCGGTCCGGATGGACTCGATTAATTTTGTCGTACGTTTTACTTTTTTCCTTAGGATTTTGAAGATGAACTGCTAGCCCAAGACGATGATCTAGACATCGACGTCTGTACGAATGCTGGCGACAGTCCGTCGTCCGGACGAAGTAGTGTTTGCAGTATTCCCGGTTCTCCAGTATCTCATAGGTCCGGCAGGGGAATGCGTAAAGAAGGTCAACGTGATTTGCATAGCTCTTCGTTTTCTGTTAGCAGTAAGTAATTGCTTAATTTTGTGGATGTTTTAAGTTAAAGTGTTCGCGGGGTCATGTGGCGAAAAAACCTAAAAATTCGCCTCAAAACTTACGGTGTAGAATTTTCGTCAAGAAAATATGAGGTTTGACCATGAAGTTTCAGAATTTGTATGTTTTGTTACAAGAGGCCGGGAGCATCATATTCAGTGACTACCAAGCACAGCTGGGTTCAATCTCGTTTGAATTATTAAATTTGGCCTCTCGATAACTATTAGTTTTTTTCAGCAGAATTTTGCAGACATTTTAAAAATTGAACAAGTGTTTAACCGTGAATTTTTTTGATAAATAATTCTTTAACTGGAAATTCTCAAATGTTGGAATTGATTGAAGATGTTCATAGAATTGTTGCAATACGTAATTTTAAGTAGCACAAGTATATATTTCGGTAAATGTTGAAAATAGGTCGAAAGTGACGAAGAGTCTGATTGTCTTCTAACTTTAAATACTGATAAAAATAAACAAAATGCTGACGTATTAGAATATCTATGTTTATTTCAACTGTAAGCTTCAAGCGTTCATTAGGAAAGATATAACCGCAGTTATGGGAAATGCAAGTTGTGTGTTTTTCACCAGAACAATGCACCAGTCAATACCTTCGAACGTGGACACCATCTTTAATTTGTGACTGTTTGCGGAAAATAATGCAATGGCGGGACTTGGGGGCAGAACCTGTGGAAAAGTGCTGATCTTGAATCGTAGATCACGAATATATAAGTCACTCAAATTATTCTGTACACAGTATATGTATATATTTCCACTATTTACTCATTTTGGTATTTTTTGAGTCTGTGGAGCCTCCGATATTTGACCTATGGCAACAAAACTTGTGGTAATGTTAGAATTTTTCATGGGCTACATATTCGTGTTGAAATTTTTGAAATTCATTCAGTAGTTTTGGAAAGAGGGGTTCTCAAAGTGTTGCAAACCCACCATGTTGTCATCACGATCGCTCCCGTAAATTAAAATATTTTGGTTTGAAATTTTTATGCTAGTTACAAACTATTAAGGATTAGTTTGGTATTGAATTTGAGCGAAATCGGTCAATTAGTTTGCAAATGGCAGCTATTATAAAATTTGACTCTTTTGGAAAATACCTACTTACCTTGGTTGATGCACGGTCGAATATTTTCATTATACTTGGACCTGGTGGCGGAAATGTCTGGATCCAGTGCTCTCATTGGTTAGTAGGACCCATGATACTTTTCTCGTTGAAAATTATTATTGGGAAGTTATTTTTGACAATTTAATTAGGTGCACGATCGCAGTCGCATCTTCCAATGTAAATTTATCTTGGAGTGGCATTTATCTTCATTCATCTTTGCCAATATAGTTGCCTTCTCAGTGAATGAATGTATTTCATATTTAAATGCAGTGAAAACGGCTTATTAGGGACAAATCGTAAAAATCCAAAAACAAACACACTAAAACTGTGGGAAATCTAATCACTTATTAGGGATGGCACTGATACTGGTACAATATCGATACTTTTTTTTCAATACCAAGTAAAAATTTTAATCGTTTTCGTATATTCGATACTTTTCAGATAACAGTATTTGTGCTTTGGTATCGAAAGGTATCGAATGATAATGAAAGTTTCCTTAGTTTTATCAAATTGATCAAAATATCGTCTGTTTTTTTCTGGAATTTTACATACTGTGATCAGATGTTCCCCATTCTCATATCATATTATTTAATAATTAATATTAATTCACCTCCATGCAATTAATTGTGGTGAGTTTGTTGAAAATATCATGAGAATATAGCTCAACAAAGCCGCTCAATGATACCTTTCCATACTTGTTGGTATCGTTACTTTTGAGTGAGTAATGACTAAAGTATCAGTTCTGGGTTCTGATATTACTTGTAAGTAAATGTATCGATACTTCGATACTTCATTTCGATATCGTGTCACATGAATTTATTGCAGGAATTGAGAAATTCTACCATTTTTCATTTTGTTTTCTTTGTTGAGTTTTTGTAATTTATAATGTTAATTATTTTTTTGTTTCTATTTCAATAATTTTGGTTTCCATTTTTATTACGTTTCATGATTTTACCAAAATTTTTCTTTCAGTTTTCATTTTGGGTTCTGTTTCTGTTTCCATCCAAAAAAATTTTTTTCTTGACTTAGAATTTTCCAAATCTTATTCAAATATCGATATATTGATATCTTTTTGATATTTTTCAAAAATTATCGATATTTTTTTTCTCAGATCAAAAATTAATTAGATGAGCAATGGAACTGGAAACAATTCATCATTCGGTTTCCATTATTGGTCTTGAAACTAATTGGTTAATTGTTTCCAATTTGGTTTCTATTTCAGAATTTTGATGTTTCCATTTATTTTTGTTTCCAGAGCAAAAAAATTTGGTTTCTGTTTCCAATAAATTTGGTTTCCATTTCTGTTTCTCAATCTCTGGTGTATTTAGGACAAGGTAGTCGATAAATATAAGAAAATTTACTGTTGAACTCTCTGATTTAATTGATAATAAACCCTGTTAAGTTCAAAAAATACATTTTTCTTTTTTTCTCTTTCATGTTTTTTTGCGCAAATCAAACAAGCACCATTATGAAGATGCGCCAGATTGCACTAAATCAGTACTATTACCATCATTCATTAAGAACACCCCTGCAAGCTTTTTTGTTTTGTCATAAATATTGAACAGTTTAATCCTTTCACTCATGCGTGTTAAAAATTGTCATTAAAAATTACAACTTTCAGTTTTATTTTATTTTTCATTTATATATCTGAAAACTTAGCATCAGTTAAATAGGACACTGCTTATTTGGAACGAAAAGGGTATCGCCCAATATGCCTGTATTAAGTGGTTTTCGTCTGCCTGTATGTATGTGCAAAAGTGGAACTACATATACAGTATATGTAGATATAAACATACATCATATGATAAAAAGTACATTGGCTCACAGAAAAGCACCATTATATTGGCAAGGTTAAACCATAAAATAAATTAGGTGAAATGCCACCATTACGTTGTTCCATCGAAATAATAAATTGAACATTGTTAACAGGTCAACGTAAGCCAATTCGCGGCGCTCCAGAGCTTGTAAAAAAATAATACTAGAAGATAATATAAAATTTAAAATTAATTCATTTAAAAAAAATTAAAAAAACTAGCGCAGAAAGCCTCGCTAGAAAATGTAGGTTTTCGAGAAAAAGTTTTATGAATTTTGATGGTTACATTAATTGTCTGTAAGTTAATATACGTTAATGGTACGTTATGATTGTATGAAATTTGTTAGCTGCAGATAAAATATTAGACAATATGAAATTTAAAAGTATTATTTCTTGAAATGAAAAATTAAGTTAGTAAAGTACGATAAATAATCTTATAATTTCAAATAAAACCAAAGAAATATAATAAAGTTATGACATAAAAAACAGAAAACTTGAACATGTGATTATCTTTGTAAAAAGACAGTTTCATGCAAATTAAAAAAAAAAGCTTTACCGGAAGTACCGTCCGGTCGATCCGTACAAAAATTATAGCATATTACAATAAATTATAATAAATATTTGTTTCAAATTTCGTACAAATGGTTCCGAAATTCCGTATTTTATGACCAATATAAAAACAAAAATGGTGGTACCGGAAGTACCGTTCAGCCGATCCGCACCAAAATCGACAGATCTGGCCCTTGACTTGGAATAAATGTTCATACCAAATTTCGTGATTATCGGACAAAAATTACGACCTATACGATGGGAACAAGAAATTTACTCTATCTATGTATCTATTTATTTATTTATCTATATATATTTGAATTTGAGTTATTGGTGCCAAAATTTTCCTGAGGTCTTGAAACGAAAAACGTACCCACCGCCAAACATGGGGGCTAATACCGCACCAAAAGTAATAAGTAGATTTTCTAAAGAAAACCTACTTGAAAACACCAATGGAGATCTGTAGTTTATGTTCCTAATAATTTAGAATTTCTGGGAGGATAGGGCCTGGTACAGTTGTATTCGTAACTGTAATAGGATCTGATTCCATTATGTTAAAAAGGTTGTTAAAGGAGCACAGTTTGACTTCTAAGTAGGTGGAGGGAGTGAAAGCAGAAAACGTCCGAGTTGTTTAACGTCGAACCAAAAGAGGAGCTACTGCACTATTTTGAACAACCAAAAATTAGTATCATGCAGTGGTGTATAAATGTAGATGAGAGTATAGTTATGGAAAGGAGGCAGTTTTTAAATTGGAAAATTCTAGTTATAAAGTGGTTTCATTCAACCAGTCCTGAAACTATCGTCTCACCTTGTAAAAATAGCGTTTGTGTTGACGAATCCTAAGCGAAAGTGTAGATAGCTCCACTTCGAGTGGGGAGCGGTCGGCATATTGTATGTGATCTCTCCTGTCCCCAATCATGCACGATTTTTCCGATGTCAAGCCTATTTTTATGGACTTGTAGACTCTCAGGACTCCCCTTATCCACGCCCTTAACAAAAATTTTCCATTTTAAGGCATTGAATCCAGAATTGAGTCTTCACCATATGTTTGCCGTTCCATGCCTAGCTTCTGGACTTGTCATAAGATAGTTGTAAGTGATTTGATTTCGTCATCGGATTATGCTTTTTTTAATGGACTGCATTTTTGTGTTCGCAGGCGATCAAGCAGAAGACAAAAAACCGAGCATCCGCGTTAGCGAACCGCCTGGTGGCAGATCTACAGGGTTTTGGTAAAGAAAGAAAGGGGGAAAAAAAACTATTCGTTACAGTTTCTTCGCATTTTCTCACGATCGGCTCTCATAATAAAATTATCCAGAGGACTGTGTGACCGTCGGACACACACGCATATATCCCCACACGTACACCCACGGTTAGCCCCCAAATAAATAAATTCGATTGTGAAGGAAAGCGAAATATTGCAAGGATGAATAGTGCCTCCGCTACTATATCGATTTTTATTATTACTCTCTACATTTTAAGCGTGTTTACATTTTAATTATTTGAAAAAGAATAAGTTTTATTTACTTATATATATATATATACTATATGATACCAAAAAGAAAGAAGGTAAAGAATTAAAGGCTATTGTATTTATCTTCTTATACATATATTTATATCGTTGATCGCCTAGTCTGTATTCTAAATAGTCCCACTGGCGTTATTACTGATTTTTTTTCTTTAAATTCAATTTTTTTTTCTTTTTCTCAGCAAATAATTATTATTACTATTTTTTTTTTGTTGACGTTTTCCTTTTAATAGTTTTGTTTCTCTTCGTCATTTTCCTCGGAAGTTATTTTGATTTTCAGCGCCAACGTTTTTTATCATCAATACACATTGACGAGAAGCACTTTTTCAGGTTGGATATTAGTAAATTTAGTTATTTTTTCGTTTCTTTATTCATTTTCCCCAAATCCCCATAACCCAGTTAAATCAATTCTCAAACGCGAACGAAAGTTCTAAAATCCATCGCCCCCTATTTTTTATATTGATGTGTAAAATACCATTTATTTGTTATGTATTTGACCACACATTTGGTGTCGGTTGCTATTGTTCATCCCCTATTCAATTATACGTACACCTTACTTTGGATTACACTTAGTGGCAGTGTAATCTTTTGGCTGAATAAGACACTAAGAAAGAAAAAAATGCGTGAAGTTTTAACTCATACGTTCAACTGTTTTCTCATTTACGATTATTCAAAAATGATCCATAATTGAAGAGTGGATCTCCGAATTCGTATGCTTGTAATTGTTTCGCTGTTGCGACTTCCGAATAATTTATTCGTAAAATAATACTTAATTGACAAACGCTACTTCGCTTTAAGTAAAATGGAAAAGTAGGTCAACAAAAGAATACCTAGTCAATTTTTTTCCCTTCGGTATATTGTTATTAGTACACTTCCTTCGCTTCCTTTTTTTTTTATTGAACGAATTTACGAATTATAAATGCTATGTAAAGAAGTATGCTTAAAGAGCTTTTCAATTTAATTATTTTTATTTTTACTATTTAAACATCGGATTTTTCTATTTTTTTTTTTTAATTTGTTTTTAATGAAAATTTTGTATATTTTTTTTTATACATATCTAATATCGCTGAATCACATCGCTTGGATGTACGCGTTAAAATAAAGTATATTAATACTTTTAACGAATATATAATTTTTTGTATATTTAATTTGCAACAAAAGTATTTTATTTATTTATTATTTGGCGCACCTTATTCAACACGTGAATATTTTTATTTTATTTTTAAGTGTTTTCCTCGCGCCCATTTTCTTTGTTCAAGATACGTGTTTTAATATAATTTTACCCAATGCATTCAAGTATTCATAATAGGTAAATTTGTGCGAACTGGGTACGAAGGTATTTGAATTTATTTGTTTTATTTGTTTTTGTTTTTTGTTTGTTTTCCTCTTAATTTACTTTCATGTAGCTATTTTGGGCAGCTTTCGTTCAATTTCGTTTTTCTTCTGTTATTGTGGGCGTTTAAAATAAAAGTGTATGTTTCGACAGATTTTTTTTTTTCTTCAACTTCATGCATCACCATTGAAATAAAAGAAAACAAGAACCAGAAAAAACGATTTCATATATTCACTAAATACGTATTCATTCGAAAAAGTGAGAAAACAGAATACATTCAGGGAGACAATTAATTTACGCAATTATAGCTAAAAATGAAGAGGAAGAGGAAAAAAAAAATTCACGTTATTTTTTTTTTCGAACTAGATATCATTTTTTTTTTGTTTTCTTTCGACAAGCTTACATATGAAAACGCGTTGAATATACGTATAAATGTAACAAGTAACAAAATTAAAAAAGAATATAATGTTTATAAATTACATATAAATCGAACTGATGGTACTCGAAGGCAAGTAAATAGAAAAAAAAATTAAATGAAAAGAAATGCGCTGGCGTAAAATGACGGTATCTAGAGTAATTGCTACCGATTTAGAACGACGTAGCAACCAACAGTAAATCGTTCACCTCAGGTAAGGTCAAGTTATGCTATCGTTAAAAAATTAATTTAAGTCAACGAAAAATCATTCAAACAGCCTCAAATAATTCGTCGATCTTATCAATGTGGCAGCTAGGATTAAAATGACGTAATCTGCATCATAGAATATTATAAATTGAGAGGAAATGTTCATAGATTTAAAGATATCAAAGTCTGGAAACCTTAAACGAAGATATGGAGATAAATTAGACGCGAGAAACAAAAGTAACTGCAGGGATCTTCAACGCTAATAAGAAATTCTAACGGAGCGCTAACAAAACAGCAACAGCAAAATGCACTTTCACGGACGGCAAATAAACTTTTGATGATTTCCAACTGAAATGGTCGCGATAAAAAAAGTACCGATTGGCAAAAAAGTACTCGTCTTCATATCCCATGGCAAATATACTGCGACGAAAATTTGGCAGCGGGGTTTATAGCTTACCTTCGTTCGGTTACACTAGGTTGAAGTTGCTGTTCGTTATTTAGGCGTATCCGTACCCAAAAATGGATTTTCTCAAAATGACAAAAATACGATTGTCGTAAGGAAATGGAAACTAAGTGAAACGCATATACTATGGTGGTAGCCACAAGCACATTTTGTATTATTACTCACTTCGTGAACACGTGCCACAACGATTCCAATAACATTACTGTAATGATGCTGTTTTTTCTGTGAATTCACCTTCATAAAATAAACATCAACAATAATGAAAATCAGAAATTTCTCGACAATAGCCGCGCAGTCAAACAGAATCCAGATAGTTCGATTCATTGAAACAAAGAGGAGCACGAGTAAAATACGAATTTCCGAAAAAGTAAATACCACAGAAAAATTACGCCACCTAACACCAAACATAAAAATAAACGAGGATGATTATGTTTTAAATCTGCCAGTTTTCACAAAATCGAATTATCCGAGTAGGTTCATCTATCAAATTGATCAAAACCTAGGTCACAATTTTATCGACTGGGTTAAAAAGTTGTACTTGTTAGACAGTTCCGGGAGAAATAATCGTTGCCGAGATATATAACTCGTACTTCTTTCAAGTCTACAGAGCAAGAATTTACAGGCTGAACTGAAATTGCATTTCCAACCAGTATACGTGTAAAACTACGAAATATTACGAATAATCTAACAATCATAAAAATGTTTCCCATTGACAAGTGAAGGGGTATGGTATTGGAACGAAATATCTAGAAGACATTCAGTCAAAAGTACAGCGCGAGGATTATTCGAAATTTTCTTTGGTAGAGGCGTAGAAATACAAAAAAAAAAAAAAAAAAAAAAAGGCATTGCGGGGACAAAGGTGGTTAAATGTGAAAAATGAGTGCATGATGTGACCACATGTTACGAGTGGACGCGTGTGCGCAAATTGTCAACCAAAACGAACACCGTACAAGGTGAATTCTAGTGGTGCGATATCTGCCCTCAACTGAAACAACAATATCATCACTCATTATCAACAACAACAATAACGATAACAGCAACGGAGCCACGATCGGGGCTGCAATGTGGGCTTTTAATAAGATTACATTCGTAAGAAATGTTATGCGAAATGCGTCGTTTTGTAATTAAAAAATTACACGAGGAATGTAAACAGTCTTTCAACGATCTTAGCAAGAGGGTAAGCAGAGAGGAGGTAGGGGGCAAAATTGATATCTCACGCGTCTCGAGTCAAAAGGAAATCAGAAACAAGACAAGAAGAAAACTAAAAAAATAACGTGAATAGGCAGTAACCCACGTGAGTATCCATTTTGCAACAGACTAAGTTCACATATACACCCTTTAGGCAATAGTTTCGAAGGGACGTAACAACACCGTTCTCTCACTTGAACTTGGAGGACATGGAACCAGGTGCAGTCGGTAGATCCGCTTTCCCGATGCCACCGCTGTTTCCACCGCCGTGATGAGGCAGGCCTACACCTCCACCGCCTCCTCCGCCTCCACCGATGTGGAAAGAGGGAGGCAGATGAGACCACGAATGCTGCAAATGCGAAGTCTGATAGAACTGCTGTGAGAATGGCGGCTGCGAGAAAAACGGAGTCACGGCCATCGGCTGCATATACGGCTGATAATGTGAAGAAGCAGGCGGCATATGGTAAGCGGCAGCCTGCGAATGAGCAGAAACTGGAGGCGGAGCTGCAGCAGCGGCAGCAGCTGCTCCTGGCGGCAAATACGTGGGCGGATATGGAGGCAGGAAGAGAGGCATTGAAGAACTCAGTTGCTGCGGAGGATGAGCAGAAGCGGCGGCAGCCCCAGCTGGTATTGGCACGTACTGGCCAGGAAAATGAACTGGTCCAGGTGGTATGAAAAGGTAGGGTGGCATTTGGGCGTTGTGCGGCATGCCAGCTGGCGATTGCGTTTGCGATGGATGCGGCGATGACGATGGAGGACCCGCCCCACCACCACCGCCAACTTTGGAACGGGCTTCGTTGCTAGGACTAGAAATGTTGACCACGTTTTTCAGCTTGTCGACGATGACGGACATGGATTTGCCACCCTTTGAAACGGAAGCAGAGTGGTCGATGATCTTGGATGAGCCATATCGATGGTACGAAGTAGCATTAGCGGTGGTGGTATTGCGTTCTCGGTCATGAAGTAGTGATGGTGGTTGCAAATGAGGGGGCCTGAACGCATTTGTAGTGGCGACACTATTAGCATCATTCTTAGAGGTGCTGCCATAATTAATCACATTGCTTTTGTTATCGACCACTCGATCTTTATTGTGGAGGTGGTTTATGGTAGATGTTGGGGCTGTAGCTGAAGCAGTGGCAGTGGTTACTGCAGTTACACCGGCAGAAACAGCAGTGCTGGATGCAGCTCCCGTTGCTGTTACGTTGCTGTTTTGGTTTTGGGTGCGACTGTCGCTAATTGGAACATACGTCTCTTTGGCGGCAACATCGTCTTGACTAGAACCAGGTAACGAGGAACGGTCGGATTCGTCCGATTTAGGATCGGTATTAGAGGCACTACTGGATGAGACTGATACTTCACTCAGTATGCTATTACGCGGAACAAATTCTTTAGAATTGACGTTGAAACCATTTTTTTTGTCTTTTGCCTTGTCAACAGGCAAGTCAATGGTCACACACTGAGCCTCCATCGGCGAACTCTTGACAGCTACTTTTTTACGTTGGAAAGTGACGTTGAGCTTGTGTTTCTTTAGCATGCTGATAGAAAGGTCGGGTAGTGGGTGCGAGTTAGCCACAGTACTGGAGCCAGCATCAACCTAAAAAAATAACAAAATACAACGCTAAGACGAATAAAAAACTAAAATGTCAAGATAAATCTAAGAAACACTCGGAATTAATGATACATTGAGCCATATTCTAGAACGTTCTTTTACTTAAGTAAAAGTATTTAAGTAACCTTTCCCCCAAACTTGAGTACTGAAACCACAAAAAGAAAATCACTCAAGTAGTTTTTCCAACTATCGTATCGTCTAAAAATATGGCCCATTATGTTACTACAAAGTACACACCTAGATTACAGTGGTGTGGAAATGGAGGATTCCGGGGTTAAACACCCCCGAAATTTTCGAATTACTTCACATGTCCTCAAAAATTAATCGTCAATTAAGTTTTTGCTTTAAAAAATTTTATCGAACAGCCTCTCTCCTCAAAAAATTGAGCTTTGGCTACGCCACTGTTAAATTGATTATACGATAACTACAAATTTCACTCTCTATTTTTTGCCTTAGATTTACATAAACTCTCAAAACCATTGATTTTTCCGTACAACTTCAAAATAATTTGATCACTTTTCACATTATTTATCGTCATTATTAGCTTCCGGACTAGCCATTTTAAAACTCGAACAAACTAAATTAAGCTTTCCAGACGCGTAAAAATTAACGTAAGATAATCTGTAAATCGTGAAAATGACGAAAGAGCTACAAAACTAAGTGTGCTGATATGAAAAAGTGGTTAGAATTAAAATATGAATGTAACTGCCAACATGCGAAACCCAAGAGGTAGTCATATGGTTTTAGCAACAATACACTGTGAAGTAATATAGAAAGATAGTTGATATCGACTCCCAATGTTTTACCTATTTATGTAACTGAAACTCGAATATGTAGCTCAACCTTGAAATTGTCTAGACCACTACTAATAAATGTTCTACTTAAACCAAATACAGTAAAAATTTCGAAAAGGTGACTGAAATTTTTGAAAAGGGCACACTCCAATTAAGTCATTAACAAGCGATGAACTTAAACCGCATGGTTCTAAAATAAACTTAAAAAACATCTTGTTAATTTTGCCGGGTTAGAATAACTGTTCCTAGTTTAGGCAATTCTACTGAACTCTGAGGTTCAGGCACTTCTACTGAACTCTCAAACTTCAAATAGTAATAGATTTTCACAAACAGAAATTAAAATTCAATAAATATAAAAAAGAAAAATCAAGGAGAGCGTTTAAAAAACCAACAAGTTGACAGAGACATGAAATTTTACCTTTAGAAATACCAAATAAGGCGGGTAGTTTCAGTCAAATGGAAAATAATGGACTAAAATTGGGAAAACCATACTGATTGAATCTACTTACCGGATTATTCCAAATAATTTGAGTAGTTACGAATAAATACATAAATGTGAGATATGAAACGTTACCCATCATAACTCCTTTTGGACGCAATGAAATCCATAAGGGACGCAAAATTTGAAATTTTCGGAATTTATTTCCAAAAATAATTCAGAATGCAACGCATTAAAAGTGTAAAGCTACCAAAAAATATTTTTATTCGGGCAATAATACAGTAGTTCAATTAAACAAGATATCCGATCAAATAATACCTAATCGATGCGTAAAAAATCTAATAGAATTAATATTTTCAACAGACAAGTTACAACCGAACTTGAGAAAATAGTCACAACCGGTTACAAGTTGTTTATGTCAACTGACAAACGTCAATCAACAGTAATAAGGAACCAAAGTGAAAAAGAAACACAGTTACCGGACAGAATCATCGAAGTTTTCTTGATCAGATAGAAAAATGAGAGAATATTAATGAACATTTACGAAACCATCTTTTCGCAAAATCTGCTTTTTTCTTACCTCTTGTAACGAACAAAGAATACACTGCATAGGTAATTCTACACCGTCTTTGTCCATCTGGAATACACAATTTTGCGGTAAGACAACAACATCTGAATTGTCCATATTCATGATCTTCAAATCGACACGCTCTTCACTTTCGGTTCTGCAAAAAGATTTTGATTAATACCTACTGGACAATTTACACTATCAATCTGCCGAATGAATGAGAGAAACTTACTCATCCGGTATCACGTACTCTTGTACAATACCACGAAATATATTTTGACCTTGTTTAAAATATACATGCTCGCCAATACGAGGGAAGAAAATAAAAGGTTCTAATTCGTCGTTTTCGTGCTTCTCACTGCAAGCAATAAATTTGACTAATGCTAGACAAAAAATAATGATTCTGCACTTCAAAAGGAGCGAACTATACCTTAAACGTTTCAGTAAATTTAATAAATCTCCATTATCCACGTAACACAACCAAATGTCGGATGGTGTGTTACTTTTTACGAATTTCATTTCATACGAAACAGGCGGATCCCTCTCAGGAGCCAATTCAGGAACTCTCAACATTTCACGGGATGGAGAGATACCAGAACACAAGGCAGTTAAACCTTGAAATAGATCAAGCAAACCATCTTTTGCTCGCTGAAAAACAGGGTTTTGAAAGAGCAGGTCCTCGTCGAGGACTTCTTTAAGGAAATTTTCAACCTATAACCAAGAGTAGGAATATGAGGTACGATTATAATACGCTTGAATACAAAAAATACAATAAACCAACCTTGTGTTTCAAGAGGAGTAATCGTCCAAATAATTTTCCAGTATCATCACGATACACTTTGTACTTTAGAACAATAACTGTACAAAAATTGTCATCGATTACATTCGTGCCTAAGTCGAAAATAATAAAAATGAAATTAATTAAATAACTCATTTTAACAATACTACATTTATATTCGATAATTCAGATTCATATCAATAACTGAGATTCAACTCGCACGAAGACATTCTCCATTAGTAGGTAAGTTAATTAACCGCTAATCTTAGTTAATGCCATTATGTAACACATAATCGATAATTGTTTCAACACACCCCATTACTATTAATTAATAGAGGCGCATACTTACAATTAATAATGGCGTTATTTTCCATGATAATGACTAATCCGACCGACTAAGCGACGAAATAAAACAAAAACGCGAGAAGAAACAACAAAGTTGGTCAACACATTTAAACGATGTAAAAGAAACAGGAGTATCCAATTTACGATCAGTCTTGTGGACGAAAAATTACGAAACAATAGAACAAAAAACAATTAATTGAAAAGAAAATACCAAAATAGTTCCCCAAGCTCTACTCTCAGCACAAAACTTCAACGAAAAGATAGCATCATTTTCACAAAATGGCTGCAAATTTATCCATACATACAATAGTGAAATTTACACCCGGTACCATACCTCGCTGGATTTTCACCCGATTGGTACTTGACAAAATGACTTCGAAACTCCGAAAGGCCGAAAGCGGCCAAAAGGGAAGAAAATTTTCGAGAAAAACGTCATTCATTTTATTGAAATTTCTGTATTTCGGTTGATTGTCGTTTCGAATACAAAGAAATTACTGAACGGCAACCACGTCTTTCTAGTTTCCTGCTTGTTTTTTAATTACTCTACTTCACTGGCAAAAAACATTTTCTTTATTTCTCAATTCTCCTCTTTACCATATATTTTTGCATTTGTTCTTATTCGTAATCATGAATTGAACGTTAACGCTAAGACAGTAAGACTTGAATTCGTAAATTCATATTAATCGTTTGCTCATTCGGAGTTTAAACTTTCACTTACTCGTCTCTAGAAATTTTTCATTATAATGCTCGATTTTGTTATCGTTCTATAACTATTAACCTAAAATCTATTTTGTTGTTACCTTTCGGTTAATCGATTTCAGTCATTCTTCTTGAGATGTCTGTAGAGGAAAGTGAATGTGAACTTCAGCAACTCGTATCCTCTGACGAAGAAAATGTTCTGCTGAATAACGAAAATATCACGCCGCCCCCTTCAAATACTAAACCTTCCGAGTCAGTCCAGCGTCCGCAAACCCTTCACAAAGTTTCCAGTGATCATAGTTACCGTAGCAGTAAGGTGAAAACTTTTTTTAAGATTGAAAGTATTTTTTCACCTTTAAATCTAACAAATAACATGACTGAATTATGATTGACATTGAATGGTCGCTGTAGCCCCACATTATTTCTTTTGCCAATGATGACATTGATCTCTTACATGTGTGAAATCAATGGACGCTTGTACAACCAATCTAATGATTATCTTTTCACTTCATAGCTTTCGTCAATTGATAACAGCGTGATTGAAGAATCTAGTTATGGATCCAAATTGTCTCGCAACACCACAATTCCTTCCAGTTCGAATTTGTCAACTCATGCATTAAATCCGTCCACAGGTATTGAAAAATTTTACTTGTTTTTCGATAAATGTGTACGAATGCTTGTTAGAAAATGTATTTTATGTAGGAAGTCATGCAGGAATCACGAAGGCTTTGGATCATAAACCTCCACGTCCACCTCAACCCAATTTAAAGAAACTGCAAAATAAGAAAGGTAATTTTTCCTCGAAGTATATTGAAAATATTTTTATTAGGATGTATGGAATTTATTAATTTTACTTAAGCTTTTTTAAATTCATATGTATACCTATGTTATCATTTTTAATTTTGTGTAGTTTGTGTTGGAATGAGACTTAGACATATTTAGTTTTGGATGCGCAATATTTTGAAGCTGAATTATTTTCTATCTGTTGCAATTTTTTTATTTTGTTATTCTGTGTTTACTGTTCTTCACTTGTATTTTAGAACTTTTCTTAGATTTGATCAAACTTTGTTTCTTTTGCTATCATTGGCTACATTTTTGTTTTGCTTTTTTTCTCTCGTTTTTTATGTTTCGTTGAAGTAGTTATGACATTAGACCGGTCTTCTCAACATCACTCTTTTCTCTCAGATGTCATGGATGTTAGACAGATGGAGCAAGCGTTACTGCATCTCCTTGATGATTTTCACTCTGGAAAACTGAGAGCCTTCGGTAAGTATAATAATTTTTTTTGCCGAAATTGGCGTTGCTTTTCAAATAGTGAAGAAGTGTAGCGAATTTTTCATTCGACGGTGAGGGTTTTCAAAAATTAAGATAGTGGAGAATTTTATTTTTGGTAATATGTGGTAATTAATTATCAGTGCGAATAAATTTTCAATTCAGATTTGTGAAGTAGAGTCATAAATGTTGTTCTCATTTTTTGAATTGAGTCTTACAGCGAACGTTTGATTTCTCAATACAACTGTATTTATCTTCAAAGACTATGCGCCCTGAGTTAGACTAAACAGATACCTAAATAAATTTCATTCCAAGTTTCGAGTCGATGAAGTCAGTTCTAAATATCGCAGTCAAGGTTAAAAATCATTTGGACATTGCGAAAATCCTTGAAAATTTTGAATTTCTCTAGTAGGTACTTATATACTCAACTTTAAAGGAATCTATGATTTTTCTCAAATAATTTATGTAATCTAATTTATTTTTAACGGAAAACAGATTGATTATATACTGACATTGACGCTGCTTAAATTACCTATTTGAATTAATGTTGTCGAGAAAATATCAATCAATATTTTGTTCCCCTGCAATCAGTGATCATGACTAACGAAAAATTATCGCTTGCTAAATTTTAATTGAAAGACTCAAAAATGTTCCTTTTTTTTTTTTTTTTTTTTACCAAAAATGATGAAAATTGAATCCAATTTTTTGTTATTTTTGATGTTATTAGAATTAAAGATGCTAACTCGTGATTTGTATCTTGGCATAGTAGTCAGCATAAAATAATTTTAATATTACTTTTTATTAGACTGTTGGCAGTCAGATGTCTTTGTCCATGATCTAAATTGCATTTTTAAAGAAATTTTTCATTTAAAAGTTCATTGTAATTTTGATTTCCGATTTAAATTCAAGAAAATCCTTTAATTCGGAATTCGGAAATTTGCCACGGAATCATAGTGCTTGTTTACACGTATATACGTGTATTTGACTGAAACTAAATTTAAATTTGTTTTGAGACGAGCTGAATTTTATTATACTACCACAATGGCGGTTAAAACGATTTTTGATCAAAAATTTTTTCCCAGTTGAACGTGATGGATTGATTTTTCTTTCTTATCGAAATAAAATAAGTAATACGGTGCTGGTTGTCCAGAAGTTGGGCCCTATTGTCATTAAAGTTGTAATTGTTATTCAAGCTATAACAGTTGTTCTTACGATCGAAAATCAGTATTTTAGGAATAATGGAAAAGGACTAAATATGGACTGCCCGTTGTCAAGATCTGAGAAGTGAGAGTTAGCTGTTAAAATTGGAAGCAACGCCAGTAATTGGTTCATTGAGATTGCGAAACGTCAAATCTTCGAGCTCATTTATGTAATTGTGTCGTTTCAGGTAAAAACTGTAGCATGGAACAAATGACCGCCATTCATCAACAACAAGAACATTTAGCTAGATTACACTTCGAATTGGGTGCTCAGCAAGAACTTTTTGTTCCTCTAAGCGAAGAAGGATTAAGACACGGTATAGAGAATATGCGTTCACTAATGGAAAATTTAGAGCAACTCTCTTTATCGATCGAAAAATTACACGTGATTAATAGTAAAACAGACTTTTAAGTCAATACGGAAACAATTTTGATTTATCACGTCTTGTTCATCTCCGCTAAAGATATTTAAGGGGCTAGAAAAGGTTGTACTTTTAAATTTGTGTGATATTTGTTGTATTGCTTTTTATACAATTTTTTTTTTAATTCTTTAATGGCTGTTGCATAATAAATACGTTATTTTAACTCTTCAGGAGTTTGAATTGATAAGTGGTTGTGCGTTCACTCGTTCTCCATCTTTGCTTGTAATTTGCAGGCATTTCGTTGGTTAATTAAGAACTGCAGTTTATTACATTAATTTGTAAAATCGAGATTTTTATTCCAATCTTGAGCTTTTTAACTCGAATTTCATTGGTTAGGATAGGAAAATGAGAACTGAATACGATGGTCGAAAATATTAACTGTGTCTTTTTTTTTTATTGTATGCGAGATTAATAGTAAAAACGAGAACCTGTATTGTTAAGGAAGTGTTTTTCTGACTAGCGAATCCTAAGTCTGTTCCAAAAGAGGTGGTAATTTTTTTCGAAGGTGCGAAGAGGGGGCTTCTAATAAATGTACTGAATTAAATTAAATGTTGATCAGCAAAATAAAATTCGTATACAAACCGGCGTAGCGTTGCCAACTATTGATATTAAAACAGCCGTACATGGGGCTTCAAAAAGCCGTAATTCTTGAAAACTATCTCTTCGGTTCTTGAAAAAATTGATCAGTGATCATCCTCTACGATTCAAGAAAAAGTACCTCAAAATGAATTTTTGGGAAGAAAGGTGCATCCCAAGCCACTGAAATATCATTTGCTTTTATTGAAGTCAATTAGAAAATATCTTAGTCCTTCATGTGAAAAAAGTCATTAGTTCAGCTTATTTTTTCAGTTTTGTTCGATTCCAAAATACATCTTTGAAAGATAAAATTAAATTCTCTTGGTCTAGTTAGTAGCTCTGTTTGATAGGATTACACTAACTTACACAAACCTACACCGGGAGGGATATTCCACAAATATTCAAGTAAAACTTGATGCAAAGTCCCATAACATTCCTGCATTTGTGGAATCGTCCTCCTAGTTTAGGTTGGGGTAAGTTGGTGTAGTCCTATCAAACAGAGCTAATGAGAATTTTTAGTTTTTAGAATTATAGGTAACATTTGAAATCACATTTTTCTATTGCGATGCTCTCAATTCAATATTTCATATGTTAAGAGAATCTATGCTAGAAAGACCTCTATCTCCTATATAGCTGAGCCATCCTTAAGGTGGGTACACATTTGTATCATTTGCCCGTATCATATCATTGTATCGTCTCAATGTGTACAAGGTCAGTAACTTTATACCATATCAAAAAATGATACAATACGGGCCTTTTTCATAGGAAAGTGGATGAACAGCAAAATTTGTTTGGCACAATGACCTCATAAATCATGAAACTAACATGAAAAAAGACCTCCTGCAGACATGCAGTAAATCCATGTTTGTTGTTTGGTTTGAGATGATGGTATATTTGTTGGGATACGATTCCCTCACTACCTCACGAACACGAAACTATACATTAACCAACACTGTATGTAACATAGTATTACACTTATTCGTCTTACATGTGGCGACACTGATCGCCAACATAATATTCTTTCAGCCACTGCTTGACGGAGAATGTTCTCCGCTCGTCAGTTGTTGTACTAACATTGTGATTAAACATTTCTAAAAATGGAGGTCCGTGCTTATCTTCTTTGGGTAAAGTAACTAATCCTCACCTCAACATGGTAGCCAGAGCTGCGGACCAGGGAAATAGGTGCGGAAATTGAAATGTATTTGTGTTAATCGTGGAATTTGTTAAAAGTTAAAAAGTTTGTGTTTCACGCAAAGTGAAGGGCTTGGTGCCGTATGAAGCCTCCACGCAGAGTGGGGGAAAAGTTAAAAGTTTGTGAACGCAAAGTTCGGTTCCAGTGATCGAGGTAATTATCCTGGAAAAGTTGAAAAAATCTTAAACCAAGCAAATCAAAAGTAAAAATTAAAATTAATGAAAACATCAGTGAAATCTTAGGCGCCGGTTAAAACGTCGAAATCGAGAGTTTGGTGTAAGCAGATCAGGTGCGAGAGGATCCTGTGGTTTGGTAAACCAGCTTGCAGAGTCAAAAACGGCTGGCAGTTGTTCATACTGTGTTCTGAAAAGGAAATCGAAGTCAAAAAGTCGAAAGTCTGAAAGTCGCGGAGAAAAAGCGTCGGAAGTCTATGTCATCTTGGCAAGGAAGCAGCAGAAGAACACCAAAAATACGAAAAAGAACTTAAGATAAGTAGAAATTTAAAATAATTAATGGATAATTGATGTGGTTTTATTCAAAGTTAATGGTAAAAAATTTAAAATAAAGTAAAATTTTCGAAATATTTTCATGTTAACTCTGAACCAAAAGCAAAGGAAAGTCAAAACTTGAAAGGCACCATTGGTAACCTTTCAAACTTTATCTTGTTGGTCGAGAGTGGTCGAAAAAAGGAAATATTTGTTGAATGAGTTACACTTAGCACAACAAAAGAAAAATAATTGTATAACTATTGACTTTGGTGACAGATTTTTCCTGTTCACGATCTACAAAGAGTATTTTCAATCGATAAAAGATAATTAATTATTTTCTTTTCAGCATTAACCTTTTGTATTTCTGTTGAATAATTTTTACCTTGAGATTTAATTTATGTTTTAACGTGTTCAACAGAATCATTTTTGTTCTGGAACAAGATCCAAAGCTTCAACCAATTCGATTTAAAACTTTTTGGCGATAAAATACTAGTAATTCGATCGATTGAAAAGAAGTAGAAACAACGGCGGAGAGATCAACTCATCATCGGCGGCAGATTTCGTGAGATTTAATTTAGAACATTGAGATCTCTCGCGTTTAGACATATTCCAATAGAAATCCGTCAACAGTAGGCTACAAAAAATAAAAGAAACAAAACCAATGTCGAACATCCGAAATTGAACCAAAGATCTGATAAGGGTATATTTGTGGGATACACAAATAGTGGGTACTGTATAAGGAACCCGTTAATAGACAAATCGCATGTCACTTGCGATGTTAGATTCGATGAAACGAGAAATATCACAAAAATAATCAATAAAGATAATAATAATGAAACAATACAGGAGAACAATAATATAATAGAAACACCTGTAAGATTAAACCTATTCAAATCCATATACAAAAATTACATTGAGGACCACATCCCTCAAAAATGGGAGGATGTCGACAATAACCCTTTTGGGGAAGAATGGCGACAAGCCATAAATGACGAGCTGAAGTCACTGTCTGATATGGGCGTATGGGAAGTTGTACCCAGGGAGAGAAATGTGAGGTTAGTAGACACAAAGTGGTGTTTCACCACAAAGCCCAACAACCGAGGCATTCACATACCGAAGGCCAGATTGGTTGCAAGGGGTTTCAAAGATCTCACCCACTATTCTCTGACCGAGACATATGCCCCAGTGGTCCAATATTGGCTCATAAGATGGATGTTATCTATCACAAATAAATATAACCTAAATATTATACAATTCGATATAAAAACAGCCTTCCTTAATTCAGAAATAAAATATCCTAGTTTCATATCTAACCCCAAGGGATGCCAACTAGGCGAAAATAAGTGCCTAAGACTAATTAAGTCAATATATGGACTGGAAACGTCTTCGAAAAGTTGGTACGATTTATTGAATTCAACGATAACACAAGCAGGATTTACACAATCAAAAATAGATAGATGTCTGTATTTAAAAAAGGATGATACTGGTGCAATGGCATTTTTGATAGTCTATGTGGATGACATCTTGTTGGCTAGCAACCACGACGAGTGGACACAAGACTTGATAGGTATTTTCAATAAAAATTTCACTTTAAAAATAGAAGATAACCCAACTTTCTTCGTAGGATTTGAGATAAGTTGAGACATCCCGAAAAAACAAATAATATTAACTCAAAATAGATATATAGATAAAATCCTCAGAAAATTTGGCATGGCGGAATGTAAACCATCAACCACACCAATGGAAACAGGGTTTAAAATAAGGAAGCCAACAAACGGATTGGATGACACTGAATATAGGGCCATGATAGGGAATTTGCTATATGTAGCAAGACTGACCCGCCCGGATATTGTATTCGCCGTCAATTATTTGTCGCAATTTCAGGCATCCTCCAATAGTGAAATAAAAAACTATGTTCGTCTCATTATTAGGTACCTTAAAACAACAAGGGATTTCTCTTTGGTATTCCACTCTGACCAAACTCAAATTAAGGCATTTGTCGATGCGTTGTATGCACCCGACGTAGACGATTCACCCATAGAAATAAATAATTTGGAGAAGGGGTGCTCCACAACTGGCTATATGATATTTGTTAACAGAGACTTGTTAAATTGGGCCGTTCACCGGCAGAACTCGGTTGCAACATCGTCAACTGCAGCCGAATTAATTGCGTTGAATGACGCACTGGACGACATATATGTGATCTGGAGACTCACTGAGAGTGTTTTCTCTGTAACCGACTCAGTGCAAGTGTACGAGGATAATATATCCGCGTCACTTATTGCATCTGGGGGAGGCCAGAAATGCTCCAGGTCCCTAGCGATGAAATGCTATGCAGTATTGGAAGCATTCCAAAATAAATTAATAATGTTTAACGATATTAGGTCATCTGATCAGGTTGCTGATATTTTAACCAAGGCACTTGATCGGAAAACCTTTCAAAATATTGTTATGAGAATACTCCGGACAAGTCAACTTTTTGGCCAATAGTCTTAACTGACTCAACCCTCAAAATTTTTGATATTTGGTTTTGGACTGCGGATGGGCGTCGGTCTTTTAGCGCCTATTGTAAACCGAGTGGTCCATATGTCGTTTCACAATTCATCTCACAATGTACAATAGGTTCCCTGTAGCTGCTCTGCCTCTCTTATTGGTATCAGCATTCCCTAAAATATACAATTGATTCCCACAATAGTACACTTATATTAAAAACCCACACGACTAATTATAAGGACATACATATATATATATAATAATATTATCTCTCTACAGCTGACGATGAGAAGACTTTGATCTCTCCAACCTGCCATTTTTATTTATACTTTTTTAAATTAAAATCACACAATATTTATAAGACGTGACACAACAACAGAGGCTCATATACATACCTTATGTTGGTAATTACACGATATATTTAAGAGAAAACACATAACACATACTTCCATACACAAATTAATTATATATTATAATACTAGTCAACGACTTATTAAATTTTTTATTTTTTTTAACATTTTATATATATATAGCAATTGTATATGACATTTACATGTAATAATTTTGACTGCTTTTGCTTATTTTAATATTTTGTTGTTTATATGTTTTTTTTTAAATACATACAATGTGTGACAAATTTTTTACTTATATGTTCGTTCGTCCATTTTGAATCGCAGGGGGGTGTTGGGATACGATTCCCTCACTACCTCACAAACACGAAACTATACATTAACCAACACTGTATGTAACATAGTATTACACTTATTCGTTTTACATGTGGCGACACTGATCGCCAACATAATATTCTTTCCGCCACTGCTCGATGGAGAATATTCTCCGCTCATCAGTCGTTGTACTAACGTTGTGATTAAACATTTCTAAAAATGGAGGTCCGTGCTTATCTTCTTTGGGTAAAGTAACTAATCCTCACCTCAACAATATTTAATTAACATTGGCAATATAGGGCTTCTGGGTATCCAATACTAAATAATTGAAGTTTAATTCCATCGACTAGAACATTCTATTGGGATACGATTCCCATACAACCTCATGATATGACTTTATTCGTTTCCAACTTTACATAAACTGTAATTAAATATATAATATAATTTTATACTTTGCCATGTGGCAGCACTGATTCCCAGTTGAAGAATAATTAGCTCAACAAACTTTTAGCCCGCCCCTGAAATTTTTGTACCTTATCAAAATACATTCATGATGTTTCTTTTTCAATTTGATCTTCAACCTTCACTCAACATGTTAGCAGAGCACAGAATTGAAAAATACGTTTTATTTTAGTGATGTGTACCGTTTTTTTAAGTAATCTTTAATTTATTAATTCACAGAAAGTGAAGGGCTGTGTCCCATTTAATTTTTTGTTCTTTTCACAAAAAAGTGAAAGGCAGATAGCCATTAAAGTTCAAATTGGTAATGATTCAAAAGTTGTTGTTCTGCACTCCACCAACACTCGCTCACTAACACTTAACGCAACTACTCTCAATAGCACGTACTAACAATATTCAGGTTGTGCGAACAAACACGACTTTTTTCATTTGCTCACCCGAGAACGCTGAAACTCATTTCCCACTCAAACTTTAATCTCGTAATGGAGGGAGATCGTTCATCTTCCTCAAACTTGTAAATTGTACTTTAAATTATTGCATTATAGTATCTCTAACTAACTTGTTTCTTTCCTTGGATTTCAACCTCACTTCATGGTAGGCAGAGTTGCGATTCCCAAACAGTTAGTACAGAGTGAAACTGTAACGGTATAGTTGTTACAAATAAACACAATAGTAGTTTAAGAGTATATTATTATAAAAAGTTGAACGGATTATTACAAAGTATGAACAACGTAAGAGTAATAATGAATTGATTAATAATAGATGATAATATACAGAACATTAGACTATTTATAAGGGTGAAGTTCGAGTGATTTGAATTGGGTATTGTGGGAGATATGAATATGATTGGTTGTTTGAGGAAAACGTATTTTAGGTAAAACCAATGAAATTAAAAGGAAATGACAAAAAGTAGGAGTGTTTAAGAAATTAATAAGAATTGGAATTATTGCAAGGTATCGAAATATATTCGTAGAAAAGATGACATCATGGAATATAGACGAAAACAGTTTATGGTGTACCAGAGGTGATGTCATCAGACAAGTCAAGACTTGAAAGACAAGTTTGAACTAGTCTTAAATGACGTGAATGAAAGGAAGTGTAAGTAGACAGAAATATGAAGAATAATGTGGGAAAATACGAATTAATAAAGTACGAGAATATATGAAATAATATGTATGAAAATTTCATTACAGATACTTAATCTTTCATTTTAATTTTTTGCTATAGTATCCAAAAGTTTAAGGAACTATAAGCTTTTATTTTCGTTAAAAGTTAATTTTTTTACGAAGTATTTCATGAGTTGTTAACTCAGTGAATTTTTTTTTTTTGTTTAATTTTTCGAAAAGTTCATCGAAAATTATTTGAGGTTAATTTGAATTACATTGGCATCAAAATAATTTAACGCCATTTTAATCATCTTCCGAAAAATATTTGCGGTAAGGTGAAACAAAAAGGATTTTCACCGTGGGATTGCAGATTACTTCGGACCTGGATCGTCTGTTACAGCAAGGCGAATTATCAAAAAAAGTTCAAAAATCAGAGATTGCTGTTATGTCGAACTCAACTATCATGATCTTCAAACGCCATCATCCACTAAAAATCATCATTGAAACTTCGTCGATCAAGTGCTCCTGATTCAACCGTTTCGTATGCTGCCAAGACTGAAATTCTCTGAAGACGACCTGAGATTGATCCAATTACTGACTCACGGAAAAACGCCTATTACTCACGAACTCAACTGGGAAATATTCAACGGAATTCCGCAGATTACTGGTAATGTAATTTTCAATACCTTCAAGTTATATATTTCATTTACTATTTTGGAAAACGATGGGATATATTCAGTGATTTTGTGGGATATTGAGCAAAATTAGTTATATAAAATTTTTTTTCTCTCTTTGAGAATTTTTTTTACCTTCAATTTCCAAAATGCTTAATTTCAAGAACCCCCTTTAGTTTGGTAAAAATCAAGTGAAATTTCACAGGACGATTAAGCTTAAAAATAAGTTTGAATAAAGCATGTTGCAAATGATAAGGTTTTGGAAACAAATTGCTAATTGCACATCAAACTGTGAAGGAACAATAAAAATTAAAGAAAAAGATTATAAAAAATTATTAAATACTTTGGAATACGAAAAAATAACAGACGTAAGAATTAACTTAATTGAATTTCCATTCTGGAAAACATTTTCGGGAGAAATAGTTTTAGAAACCTTCTCAGTAAATGTTAGTGGAATAATCCACTATAAAAGAGGTATCGAAGTCGCAAAATTCATAGAAATTTCAAAGAATATTTTCAGTATTCAAGCTTTAGACTTGATAGAATTCTTCAGAATTTTTCTTAAAAATTTTGAGAGAGAAAATCCTCTTTAAAAATACGTAAAATTACGATTGGAAATTTGGAATCACTATCACTTATCACCAAAGGTCGTTTTTTGTAAAAAGAACGCCTGTTAACAGTGGCTTCAGCGGTCTTCCATTTAACCCTATGTATTTCTTATCAATTCTAGCAGTCCATAAGCTATATAGTCAAAGCCCAAATGACACCAATGTGCGACGATTTTCACTCTGCAACCTTTGAATTTTTGCTCTTCTTTCGCTGTTTCAGTCCCTGGAACACAGCATGAACAATTGCCAACCATTTTTGACTGTATGCGCTGGTTTACCGAACCATAGAATCCTTTCGTATCTGATTTGTTTTCTCCAGACTTTTGACTTTGACGTTTTCACAGGCACCCAAGATTTTACCGTTGTTTTCATTAATTTCACTTTTATTTCACTTTTAATTTGTTACTTTATTTTAATTGAACATTTCACTTTTTCAGGATAGTTACTTTAATCACTGAATTGAACTTTTTCTTTACAAATTTTAATTTTTCCTACCACTTTGCTTGGAGGTATCACTCGGCACTAAGCCTTTCACTTTGCGTGAAAACACGAACTTTCAAATATTAATAAAATACACAATTATCAGATTTCAATTTACCGCACTTATTTCTGTTGCCCGCAGCTCTGCTAACATATTGAGGTGAGGATTAATTACATTACACAGAAAAGATAAGTACGGACTTCCATTTTGAAATATGTTTATTTACGACGTTAGTACAACGACTGACGAACGGAGAACATTCTCCGTCGAGCAGTGGCGGAAAGAATATTATGTTGGCGATCAGTGTCGCCACATGTAAAACGAATAAATGTAAGAGTATGTTACATACAGTGTTAGTCATCGTGATGTCCCGTGTTCGTGAGGTAGTGAGGGAATCGTATCCCAACAATATTTTCATGTCGGACCAGTTGTCGTTAGAATCAAATTTTTGCCATTTGGAAAACGTGTATGTAGCCATCCAGTATCACTTTCCATTATTTGATTATTTTCTTCAGAATGCCTGACGGATGCTGGACGCTATGTGATGTGAGGCGTACAGAACAAGGATCGAAAGAACTTGAGACTTCTAATATTCTTGAGGTTTATTACACGAATGAAAAATACATTATTAACAGAATATGAAATGGCGAAGCAACAGCGATGTACGATCGAAAGTAGTAGGGGGAAACACTTCGTGACGAGAGTGTACGTATGACATATATATATAGTGATCGTGATGATGATGATGAAGAATGAGTGAAGGTGGGATTTCTGTTACAACACCCCCCTGAAATTTTACCGATTGAGTTCTTCATCATATTTGACGCTAAAAGTAATCGAAATATTATTGTTTTTATTATTATTATTATTTTTTTTTTTTAAATATTAAGTACAAAATGACATATGCATAATAAAAAAAATAAAATATTAACATCATATTATTTAAATATTATTATGGTAACTTTGGGTTTCAAAAAAAATTTTGCTGTGCTGTGCTTCGAGAATAAATAAAATAATTAAATAAAATAAATATGGTAACATGCATAAAATATTCAATGATAATATATAATATATAAAAAATGGTATTGTAAAAAAATATTATGATAATATAAAATTGGTAACATGCAAAATATTAATTTATTATAGGTAACGTGTAATTTATTCGTTATATCTTTCGATTAGGAAAAAGAAAAAATTGGAAAAGGAATTCGAAAAAGAAAAAAATATTCACGTTCACATATTACATTAAAAGAAAAAAGAAAAAAGAGAAAAAAAATATACGAAGGTATTTCTGATTACGAGTTCACTGAATTCAAAAGAACGTTACGTTTCGTATTTTATCTTGAACGTGTGACATGAAAAAGATTGTAGAATAATATATATTGTATCGCTTACTATCTTTCGTGTATTGCTATTGTATTTGAACTGGCGCTTAAAATGTTTTCGATAGGGCAACCTTCTTTCAATTTATCATAATTGCGGTCGTGTAATGGGTTTAACACTCTCGCTGCCAGACAGGGTTTCACCAAAATCAGTGCAAAAAATTTTTTGAGCCAAAGTTTGAATCTCATTTAGAAGGGTCTAGATAACATATATTTATCATTTTTTCATCATACCATCCTGTGTAAGGGAGATTTTCACCCGTGTGCAATATAGCACACATGGCCTGAAGAGCTAAAAACATACTTCCACCCATGAGTAATCTAAGTGATAAATACAATATTAAGAAACTGATAAGACCTTTGGGAATGCCTCAACAATTGAGAAACAATCAATGTACTAAACTGAAAAGGTACTTTTCATATGCTACTCTATGGCATTCTTAAAACACCCATCTTTTGTTACAATGTTGCCAAATTTCTCTGCTGTTCCAGAGTTAGATGTATTCAAGCCAGTAGAAACCGAAAATCATATTTTTTAAATGTAAACTGTGTTCTCTACAGCACACAATCAAAAATATGTTGGTATGATCCGTGTGCAATACAGCACACACGGCGTGAATGGCAATCAGATTTGTGTGCACAGGTGCACACATGGCAGCGAGAGTGTTAATCTTTATTGTATTTATTGTTTGAGGTTTTCCTTTCATTACATCGTGTGGGAATATTTCGTGTATTTCTCTCACGCTTGTTTGAAAATGTATAGGGTTTTTATTATTCGAATTGTAGGGTTTTTTCTTGCTCGATTTTTCTGCTTTTTTCTTTGTTGCAATTTTCGAGAAGTCGAGCACTTATCTCTTGCAAGCATTTTCTAGTAAATGATATTGTTAAGTACTAATTTTGCAATAATTGAAGGTTATTTTTTCAGCACTTATTTTCATGTTACGACTTATATTTTTGGACTTGGGACGACTTGTATTTTGAAATAGAAAATTATGAAATATATTATGACTTTGAAATAAACGAAATTTTTTTTTTTTTTTATATTATATTATGCATAGATGTTCGTTTCGTTCAATATTTTGACAACTATATTTTCAAATTTGGAACAATCCAATGATTTTGTCAAAATATCCGCTAACTGATTTTCAGAGCTTACGGTTCTAAAGAATATTATTTTTTCTTGAAATGCTTCTAGGATTGAGTAGCATTTTATCATTAAGGCTCTCGTTTTTTTCTGACTACCCCCTGAACATATTTTTTGGGTTGAAATGTTATCTTCCATTATATCTACACTCAACTTTTCTCCTAAGATTTTGTAATTCATATATTGCATTACTTTTATGGTATCAAGGGTGTCGAAGACTGCAATTATTTCCGCTGCAGTACTTGATGACGCATGAATGGTTTGCTTACAGCAATTCCATTCCACCAAGTCTCCATACGAAAATAACATGAATCCAGTTATGGACTTCCCTTTTCCTAAATTGTTTATATCTATATTATTTTCATCAACTTGGGGTGCATATGAGGCATCAATATAAGCTTGTATACCATCCCCTTCTGATTTATATATTATATTATAATTTTTCGTAGTATTAATATATCTGAAAATTCTTTTCACATAATTTTTCAGAGTGTTATTGGAATTATTTTGAAAATGAGAGAAAAAATTGACTGGGAACAATATATCCGGTCTTGTAAGTCTCGCTAAATATAATAGTCCACCTATCATCGACCTATATTCTGTATCATCTATTCCATTTTCAATTTTATCTATTTTCAGACCTGTTTCCATAGGAGTATTAGTATTTTTTAGCTCCAAAATTCCAAATTTTTTCAACATTTTATCTATATGCTTGTATTGTGAAAGTATTATTGTGTTCTGTTCTATATTTCTGGTTATTTCTAATCCCACAAAAAATCTAGGGTTATTTATTATAGTGATCGTAAAATCTTTTTGTAGCTCTTCATTTATTTTTGTAATGGACGATTGCGAATTCGACGCAATTAATATATCATCCACATAAGTCAGAAAATATATTCTTTCATCATTATTAATTATAGTATAAAAACATCTATCGCTTTTTGTTTTAGTAAAGCCCATATCCCTTACTTTTGTATCCAATAGGTCATACCATGACTTGCTGGATGTTTTCAATCCATAAATCGATTTCTTTAATTCTAATACCTGATTGGAGTTGATATTTATACCTTCAGGTTTTCTTACAAAAATAGGTTTGATAATTGGTGAATTCAAATATGCGGTTTTCACATCATATTGCACCATTATCAATTTTTCCTTATTAACTATAGATAATAATTGTCTTATAGTTCCTACTGATGCTACTGGTCCATGGGTTTCGGCAATATTATATTCTGTTCTATCCTTAAACCCTCTCGCTACAAGTCTTGCCTTGGGTTTTGGATTTCCAAATTCATCAAATTTAATTGTGAAGATCCATCTAGTGTCTATGAGTTTTTGGCGATCGTAGTCGACTATTTCCCACACTTTCATATCATCGAGAGAATTAAACTCGTCATTTATGGCCCTAATCCAATCTTCCCTAAATGGGTTCAATTCTATCTCAGAAAAATTTTTTGGAATATTATCCTCTATATATGTTTTATTATATTTTATATTAATGTTCATAACTATGGGGTTAATTATCCCTAAATCATATTCATAGTCTGATGACTTTATCATTAATGGTTTATTATTTATCAATAATGATTTAATATTCTGGGTTTCGTCCACTTTGACATCGCATGAAATGTACGATTTTGTGTTATAAGGGTCTTTAAGACAGTATCCCGTATTTGTATAGCCCATCATTATATTTTTTTCCGCTCTATGTGCTAATTTCGGGTCAATTTTGCTTTTTGATTTTGCTTTGGCTTTTGTGGCATTTTGCTTTCTAACTTCCACAGGAATATGCCTGTAAGTTAATGCTCCAAAGACTTTAAGGTTTTTTAAATTCGGCTTTATCCCATAAAATAATTCGTATGGTGTTTTAAATCCTTCATTTGCCTTTGTAGGTGATCTATTAATTAAGTAGGCTGCTGTCACTACAGCATAAGACCAATATTTTATGTCAAGATTGGCATCAATTAACATGGCCCGTACTCTCCTCATTAAAGTTTGATTTTGCCTTTTGGCAACACCATTTAACTCTGGAGAATATGGCACCACGTAATCCATTGTTATGCCAACCTCATTACAGTAATTTATTGTTTTTATATCCGTATATTCTTTGGCATTATCACACCTAATAGTTCTTATAGGGTATTCTGGAAATTTGTTTTTCATAGATACTATAATATTTTTAAATTCATTCGTCACTTGGCTTTTGTTAGCTATAGGCATGACAAATGTATACTTTGAAAAGTGATCTATAAAGGTTAAAATATATTTTTGTTTTGCCACAGATGGTGTAAACGGACCCATAATATCGGAGGACGTTATTTCCAATTTTCGAGTTGGCTTATTTCTAACACCATTATGACCTAATCTCGAATTATTAGCAATGCAACATATTTGGCAATTCACAAAATCTTCATCCCTAAAATTTATATTATCGGGAATGCCCACCGCTAAAGTTTTTAACTTTTGCAGATATCTGGCATTTAAGTGTCCAAGTCTCCTATGTATTGTTAGTTTTTTATTAATATTATTATTTGTTTGTGATTTTTGGGGTATTTCCTCAATTTCATTATTATGATCTATTATTTCTTCTTCTATACCCCCCTCAGGTGATTCATTATTGGTATCATCTTCCTGAATTTCCAATTCTACAGTAAAATCATCCCATTCATCATCTATATTTTGAGTGACGGGGGCACATATTATATTATTTTCATTATTATCTATATTATTATTAATTTTATTATTATTATTTTCAACATTATAATATATGTAAAAAATTCCATCTTCTTTTTTTGCAGTCATTATTATTTCTGCATTTTCAATAAAGTATATATTCGCAATATTCTTTTGTTGATCGATATTGATCGTACCTGTATTGGTGATTTTTATTGCTGAAATAATATCTAGGTTTAGATCCGGCACATAATGAACATCATTTAACTCTATCAATGATTGAATTTTGCTGGAATTCTCGACTATGATCACCATTCTCCCCGTGTGAGTAGCATATAAAAAAGTATTTCTACCTGCACATTGCAATTTGACTGGAGTCACAAATTTTTTAACATCGACTAATTTATTCAAGTCAGATGTTAAATGTACCTCCACTGCTCCATCCAAAATTGCTCTGTGATTTAATATATCGTAATTTTCATTATTATTGTGTTTATTATTATTGATTAGTTCATTCAACAACCATTCATTATTATTTTTGTTGAATTTTTTAACCATGCAAGACATTTTTACCTGCTGTTCAGTACTATCTTTTTTATTAGTATTTTGTGAATTTGTATTTGTTTTCGGGGGATAATTCCCTTGATTATTGTTAAAATTATCATTATTATTATTTACTTGTGGATTATTATTATTACAATTTTGTGCTATATGCCCAAATTGCCCACATTTGTAACATTTTGGATTATTTTGATTGTAATTTCTGCTATTACCTCTATAGTTATTTCCCTTATAATTATTACCTCTATAATTCGAGTTACCTCTATAATTTGAGTTACCTCTATAATTTCCATTACCGTTATTCCCATTATTATTTGTATTATTATTCTGGTTCTGGTTTGGTTCATTATTATTACCATTACCATTATTATTAAAATTGTTTCGATTACTATTTGTATAACCATTACGACCATTGCCGTTTCCTATATAATTATTTCTACCTCTATAATTATTATATCTACCCCTGTAATTATTCCTATTGTAATTATTATTATTATTTCTATAATTATTATTTATTTGGCTATTATTACTGTGGGGATTAGACCATCACTCGTATGAGGAAATAGGCTCGGCCTATCGACGACAGTCGTCACCTTCGGTGACAATTATTCGTGCCTTGCACGTTAAACCACAATACAAATGTATGTTCGTTTGTACTTGTCTATATTTGCAAATAGACAAGTTACAAATCTCGGACCGTGACGAATCGAGAGCTAATTATCTCAGCGATGTCACGGACCGATACGAAGATGCATTCTTCGTACTTTACCGTTGCCATAGCAACCACAAAGTACGAATAAATTATCTACACAATACTTATGTAAATATTACATAAGTGTGTATGTGTGCGTGTAGGGAGCCGGCTATATAAGACAAAAAAATCATAGACAAAATCGCCAGTGTTTGCCGAGGTCTTGGCTCCCTCATACCTTTTTGGTATATTGGCATTAAACACGCAAATTGTTCTGTTGAACACCTTCTTTGTTGGTTTTACTTTCCACGACGTAAGGTATTCCACAGTGGTGACCTCGACGTGATTTTTTGGCCACGTCGTGGTGTCTTTTGGCGCGGTGCGCTTATACTAAAGTGGCGCGGTGCGTTGGCGAGTAACTCGCTTTCTAATTAAAGTAAAAATAAATTTTTTTTTTCCAAGAAATTTTATTTTTACAACAAGACACCAGGAGCTCTCGAAGGTGTCTGCTAAGTGGGAACTTATACCCCCCTTCTAGAGTATAATTACCAGAAGGAAAAACAGCAGACCCTGGAAGGACATAGTTGGCCTCATCCACCAACTCCTCCACCTTCGACACACCAAAGAGAATTCGAAGACCTCAACCTCTCAGAAAATAAGAAGAGGAATAGACGTCCAGAACTTGAACGTCTAGGTGTGACAATTGACCAAAACGAATTGTCCACCAAATCTCTGAGGAGTAGAAACATACCAACTCCTCCAACAGATCAGCAAACACAATCTGCCCCAACTTTTGGCGAAGCATCTAGAACTTCCGAGACTACTAGCCAACAAGGTCCAATGGCACAACCAACCGAAAACCCACCCACAATGTCAGCAACCGGATCCTCACAGCAAGTGCTAACACCCGAAATAATAGCCCAAGTTATTCAGCTATTAAACACACGTACAGAGCAGAATCCGGCATTCTATAGACGGAGGATTGACATTCCAGAATTCCTCCCAAATGAAGTCGATGTCTGGCTGACCCTTCTCGATGGAAGATTTAAAACCGAGAATATTCAAGCCGACCAACGATATATACATATTTGTGGAGGCATGCCCCCACAAATAATCAGAGGAATTACGAATATCATGGATTGCCCTCCGGCAGAAACCGATAAATACGCATGGTTCTGCAAACAAGTAAGAAACGTATTTGGGAAATCAAAAAATGAAAGACAAAGCAGGTCAAGAGACCGAAGAACCGGAAATTCTCGCAGGGGGCAGAGTCCAACTCCCCCGAAAAATAAAAAATCTTCATCCAACTCTCCTTCTCGAAAATGGGATGAAAAGAACTGCTTCTACCACAATAGATTTGGCGAGGCCTCCACCAAATGTAACAACAAATGCCAATGGTGGGGCAAAACTTATAAATCTGATCCGTCAAACTAAAACGAGGGGCCATCTACGCGGCTGAAGACCCCTCGGAAAATTACTCATGCCGCCTGTTCCTAAAGGACAGGACAAGTAGGAGAAAGTATCTAATAGACTCAGGCGCTGACCTAAGTATATTGCCAGTAAATAAGAAACATAAGATACACACTCCGAAATACTACCTCCGTACTGTGAACGGTCAAAACCTTCCAGCATACGGACTTGAAACTATCAAAGTCGACATTGGATTGCGAAGAGACATGACTTGGTCTTTTACAATTGCGGACATTCCAAACCCGATCCTGGGTGCTGATTTCTTAGCACATTACGGCCTAATCATTGATCTAAAAAATGGAAAATTGATCGATAATGAAACAAAACTTTGTGTGGAAGGCAAAACACTAGTGTCTCAACTGGACACAGCCATTTCCAGTTGTAGTAAAGTCGACGAAAGATTCTTAAGGATCCTGTCAGACTATTCTGGAGTCACTCAACCATCAATTCGCAGGCACCCTACCTATAAACATGATACAGTTCATTATATAGAAACAAAAGGGCCGCCAAGTCATGCTAGAGCAAGACGGCTTCTGCCAGATAAGCTAAAAGCAGCCAAGGAATACTATGATCGAATAATAAAAGAAGGTATTTGCAGACCTTCAAACAGTTCATGGAGTTCCCCAATCCACATGACTAAAAAAGCAAGTGGAGAATGGCGAATTGTTGGTGACTACAGAGCCCTAAATGCCAAAACAGTTCCAGATCGTTACCCAGTTCCAAACATAATGGACTTCAATGCAAACATGAAGGGTAAAACGATGTACTCTAAAATAGATATAAACTGGGCATTCCACCAAATACCAATGGCCGAACAGGACATTCCAAAAACGGCACTCATAACGCCCTTTGGACTATTCGAATACCTTCGAATGCCTTTTGGACTCCGCAATTCAGCTCAAACTTTCCAAAGATTCATCAATGGACTGTTTCGGGATTTGCTGTTTGCATATGCATATCTGGATGACATTTGCATATGCTCAGAAGGCGGTGAGCAACAGCATGAGAAAAATGTGAGAGCCGTTATACAACGTATACACGCTGCCGGTCTTACTATCAATGTAGGAAAAAGCTTATATGCACAAACCGAAATTGACTTTCTCGGCTACAAAGTCTCAACCGAAGGCATAGCCCCTCTAAAGACCAAGGTCGAGCCAATACTAAATTTTCCAAAACCCTCGAACGTAGCAGAACTAAGACGCTTCTTAGGGATGGTAAATTTTTATAGACGCTGCATGAAAAACGCAGCAGCTGAACAAAGTAAGCTGTTTGCTTTAATAAAAACATCAAAGAAAAGAGATAAAACTCCACTCGAATGGAATAAAGAAGCTGAAAAAGCATTTGAGAACATAAAAAACTCACTGGCTAATGCAGCCCTCTTGGCTCACCCAGACAAAAGTCTACCATTATGTGTCGCTTCCGATGCCTCCGACTTTGCAATTGGTGCAACACTGTACCAAAAGGAAAACGACCAAAAATACCCGCTCGCTTTCTTCTCTAGAAAGCTATCAAAAACAGAGAAAAATTACAGTACTTACGATAGGGAATTACTGGCAATCTTCGCTGCACTGAAGCATTTCAGGCACCAATTAGAGGGTAGATGCTTTACTGTGTATACAGATCATAAACCCCTAACACATGCCTTCACGCAGAAAGCAGAGCCAGCATCACCAAGAAGAGCACGACAGTTAGACTACATAGGTCAACTAACTACTGACATCCAGTATATAAGTGGAGAACTCAACACTCCAGCTGATGAACTCAGTAGAATCGAAGCTATCTCGGCCCCTGCCCAATTACCTTATGTTGAAATAGCTAAAGAACAGCTTAAGGATGCAGAATTGCAAGAGTTGTTGTTGAACGAAGACACATCTCTTAAATTGCGGCAAAGAAAAATTCCCGGTACTGACGTCTTACTAACATGTGACACCAGTACAGGCAAGAATAGGCCATTCTTGCCGAAAAAATATCATAGATTGGCATTTAACAGTGTGCACAATTTATCGCACTCTGGCCCCAAAAGTACTGCTAATCTGGTATCATCAAGATTTGTATGGCCTCGACTCAAGTCTGACTGCAATAATTGGGCTCGCACTTGCCTGAATTGCCAAGAGTCCAAAGTAGGAAGACATACTCGATCACCACTCAAATCTTTTAAACAAACAGAGCGGTTCAAAACAATCCACATTGATTTGGTGGGCCCATTGCCCCCTTCACAAGGACACAGATATCTCCTCACTATGATTGACAGAGCAACCCGATGGCCCGAGGCAATACCATTATATGAAATGACAGCACCAACTATAGCTGCCAAACTATATGAAAACTGGATTGCCCGATATGGCGTACCTGAAGTCATAGTTACAGACCAGGGTCGCCAATTTGAAAGCTCACTCTTCCAAGAGTTATCAAAAAAGCTAGGTATCCAACATAACCATACCACAGCTTACCATCCTCAAGCAAACGGAAAAGTTGAGAGATGGCATAGAGCTTTAAAAGCCTCAATAATGGCTCATAACACAAAAAGATGGGTGGATGTACTTCCAACCATCCTTTTAGGCCTACGATCAGCTCTCCAATCAGACACAGGACATTCTGCAGCGCAGTTAGCGTTCGGCGAAGAGCTACGCCTACCAGGGGACTTTTTTACAAATCCGACAGAAACTAGCCCCGAAATCTTAGTTCAGAACATACAAACTGATGCCAATAAATTCCTAACACAGGCAGCTCGCCATGGCCAGCCAAAGATCTATGTCTCGAAACATTTGGCCACTACTTCACACGTATTTGTTAGAGACGAAAAAATAAGGTCTTCACTGGAAAAACCCTACGCCGGTCCTTATAAAGTGATATCACGTGACAACAAAAATTTTGTGATATCCATAGCAGGTGAAAACAAAACAATATCAATCGATAGATTGAAACCTGCATATTTGGTAACAGACGACAGGAAAATAATAAGGAAAATAAAAGGAAACACACAGACTAATTCCTCCGAAATCACTAAAACACAAATAGTACAGGAAGAACCAGTCGAAACACCAAAAGAAAATTCACAAACAAATAAATTAACAAAAAAGAAAAAGACAGTAAAATTTTCAGACGACATTGTCACAATAAAATACGACCCTACGGATCCAATAAACCCTCGTAAAAGAGGCAGGCCCCTAGGAAGTAAAAAAGCGAAAAACCAGCTTCCAAAACGAAGATCTGAGCGACTAGCGCAAAGAAAATAAAAATAGTTCAAAAAATTAATATAACACACAAAAATAAAAACCCGCTAAAAACGACAACTGTGGAATCCCTCGATAAGAAAAGTGCGTGAACAATAAAACAACGACAGGTATCAACAAACCCACGTGCGCTCGATGACAACAAAAACATCGCAACGTGTATCTGTTGTCAAACAATACAAAAAGAATAAAAACGTTCATCTTATTGATGACGTCAGAAGCGGAGATGAATTTCTATTCATCTCGAATTACCTATAGCTTCAAAATGTTCAAACACGCCTAACTTTGCAGAAAATGAACAAAATTTTTCGGGAAAAGCTGCAAACGATAGAGAATTTTTACATCTATCCCCTCCACGGACGTACTCGCTCAAATAAAGACAACGTTTCGATGCAACGGACAAAATTAAAACTTACCAAGTCCTCACTCGCTTTTTCTACTGTCGCCTCGACTGTTGAACTTTGCTTCTTTCTTATTTGTATATTTTCTTGTGTAAAATTTCCTTCCTTTTTTAAAAAATGTCGTCTACGAACCAAAAACAATTGTCCGCCGATTTCGACCCTCAAACTCCTTCATGTTCAGGAGACAATGTTGTGCGTATCAACAATATGCAGCAGCAGTGTCTAATCGAACATGAAAAAGATTTGGCCAGAATCGAAGAAGAATTGTTAATGGACACGGACTTGTCCCCGGTGGAAAAGATCGTCAGTCATATGACGAAAGAACTGCCACCCCTGATCTCGCCTCCCAAAACGCCCGTTAAGGAGTTACCGTCTTTGGCAACCCCAAAGATGGCGACCCCCAAACCAACGATGCGGGAGCGAGCAAAATTTCTTTTTGCCGATGAGGACCCTGCTCTCCAAGCAACTCCTCCTCTGGCCCCAAAACTCATCCGTACGCAGCAGTTTACGGCAACCCCCAAATCAAATTCGCCACTGCTGACCACTACCGGACATTTCAATCCTCGCCCCTCCCTTCCTGTCCGCAACCATCCTTACCGTCATCCCCAATATCGACCACCGAGACAACGAGGACAGAGGAGTAGGGACAACTTCCTCCGGCGACAATCCCAACGTATGGAGTCCTACGAATGGGTTGGAGCAGCCGTTGGAAGCGCCCTTGCCAAATGGGAGAGGGAGCAAAAACAGCGTTAAAAACCTCTAATCCCCCAGACATGCGATTAATTGTTTTTATGGCGCAAAAACTGGGGGGAAGTAGCTGTGGGGATTAGACCATCACTCGTATGAGGAAATAGGCTCGGCCTATCGACGACAGTCGTCACCTTCGGTGACAATTATTCGTGCCTTGCACGTTAAACCACAATACAAATGTATGTTCGTTTGTACTTGTCTATATTTGCAAATAGACAAGTTACAAATCTCGGACCGTGACGAATCGAGAGATAATTATCTCGGCGATGTCACGGACCGATACGAAGATGCATTCTCCGTACTTTACCGTTGCCATAGCAACCACAAAGTACGAATAAATTATCTACACAATACTTATGTAAATATTACATAAGTGTGTATGTGTGCGTGTAGGGAGCCGGCTATATAAGACAAAAAAATCATAGACAAAATCGCCAGTGTTTGCCGAGGTCTTGGCTCCCTCATACCTTTTTGGTATATTGGCATTAAACACGCAAATTGTTCTGTTGAACACCTTCTTTGTTGGTTTTACTTTCCACGACGTAAGGTATTCCACAATTACCATTTTGTTTTTTCAAAGTTTGATCCCTGAATTTCTGATCAGAGTCTTCCCTTAATATTATTTTGAAATTGTCTAAATTTTTTTCATTTGAAGGTAAATTTTCGTATTGAATTTTTGCAATTGCTTGTTCGTAACATAAGGCTAATTGTAAATTCTCTAATTCCTCTGATTCCGTAACCTCCTTACCACTATCTCTTACGTCGGTCACCAATTCGTCCCATGTTTTTAGGAAACCCTTCATATTTCCACCAGGTTGGAATCTGAACTCCATCCACTTTGCCTTAGCTATGTTGGCTGTGACAGAAGTTTTTGTTCCGTAAATATTATCTAATTTTTTTAACATTAGTATTGCTGTATTGCAATCCCTTATTTGTTTTGTTATATCATTCGACACTCTTTCCAGTATGAATGCTTTAGCATTATCTTGCATTTTACAATAGTTCAACATATCTTTATCTGGTCGAAAATTAAGATCATCTATATTATTGATATATGGCTGTAAAAATTCATGTTCCCCAAAAATATCGTAATATCCAGCTCCCCTGATGGCTGATATAATCATTCTACGCCAGTCTAGGTAGTATTTCCCATAAAAAACTTTTCCAAGAGGTGCTTGTATGGGTTTAATTTCATTTGGGGATGCCATATTTTCGTTCGTTTTACGAAATCCTAATAGATTATTTTCTTTATTAATAACTGATGTGTATTTTTTATTTTCAATTATCTCTTTCTCAATTCTATTACTTAAATTTTGTTCCTCACTATTTCCTTTATTATCCAGTTTATATAATTTATTTAATTAAAAATCTGTTCATAAATTTTTCTTTCGATTTATCAGAACTATAAATTCTACTGGAGAAATAATTTACTGATGATTCTGAAATTTTAATATATTTTAAACTACTAATATTTTCTATTCTTCCCGATATATCCACTACAAAAGATTCCAATATTATTTCCCCTGTGAAATACGTAACAAAGGGTAAATTATAAGTTTCAATTTTTATATCTATCACCTTTTCACCTTCAAATTTATTAATTAATTCTTTCAATTCTTCCTTTTCAATGTTAAATTCACCTAATTTTCCTTCATTCAAACTTATTATAGGGGGCATAAAAAATTTTAAATTTTCAAATTTTCACTTTCAAACTCAGTTCAAAAATACAATAATACAAATACGAAAAATGATCAGCCTCAATAAATATTACCTTTACAAAGAAATAATAAAAAAAAATTTTACATTACTATTTTTGTTGCGCCGACAAATAATTCCTGTTTTCTGGACTCCGCTGTTCACCGTTGTACTACCTGCTTGAATTTGGTTTGGAGTTGGCCAAAAAGTTTGGGTCCTCGATGAGTGGATCTACGATGAGTCCTCGACAACGGGAGCAGGTTTCCTTGGGCTGTTCACTCGATCTCTTTGGCGGTCCTTCCTGAATTTAGCGTTCGATGACTTCCAGGATCGGCCGGTATTAAGTCGGGAACTTCAGCTTCAAATTTTTATTTAATTTTGAATTTTCATTTAAAAAATTGAAATTGTATTATATTTTGAGTTAAAACTTCTCAAAAAACACGGTAACTACTTCGTGTATTATTCAACAGAAAACATGAAAAAATTTTCGCGCAACAGTAAATGAATTCAAAAAAAATTATTCCATCGATTTAAATTTCTAAGTCTCTCCTCATAGTTCTACCGCAGCGATGGCTACCATGATGTGAGGCGTACAGAACGAGGATCGAAAGAACTTGAGACTTCTAATATTCTTGAGGTTTATTACACGAATGAAAAATACATTATTAACAGAATATGAAATGGCGAAGCAACAGCGATGTACGATCGAAAGTAGTAGGGGGAAACACTTCGTGACAAGAGTGTACGTATGACATATATATATAGTGATCGTGATGATGATGATGAAGAATGAGTGAAGGTGGGATTTCCGTTACAACACTATGTAGACGAAGCCTAAGGAAGTTTTTCCAGCAGGTTTACCCCTTGCAGAATTATGCTATGGAAATTTCAGTGTCGTCTCTTAAGTACGTGACTCACATCATAGATGGTGCTGAAAGTCGAAAATTATTACTTTCGATATTTTGGACACAGACTCTTTTTTGACTGATTTTATCGAAGTTCTGAACTTTCTTGGTGATATAGACGTATATTTTGATTTTGTACTTTATAATTTTCCCTTTCAAACTCCAATCTTTTCTTCAGTCGAAATGTCATTTCACAGTCGTATTCACGACTTCATATTAAATTAATCGTGAAGTAAATTTATTCTGTGATTCAGTTTATTTTGTTGTTGGCGGTTCTCTTACTTTTATTCCATTGTTGAATTGTTTTCTATCAGTCTCAAAATTTTGAAGGCTTAGGCAGAACTGTCGATTTTTTAAATCAATATGCACGGTAAGTCAATGTCTTCCTATTTTTTTGATATCTTTGTTATAATAGTGGCCCTTTTCTTTCGATATTCTTGAATTAAACCCTTCGCGTTTTTTTGTAAGTCTAATATCCTAATGAATGCATTTTCTCATCAGCCATCGTAATTTTGTCGTATTTGTTTTATTTTTTTAGGTAGGGTGGTCACAACTCGGGCTGTAACGCAAAGAATTCAAGCTAGGCCGCAGCAAGCTTTGAGGCCGGTGAATTACGGTAATCCGGGTATGAGAATTTTCAATTTTAAAATGTAATTGTGGTATACTTCCTTGGTACTTATATTTTCTGTTTGTGTAAGGTGAAGTTCTTGGTTCTAGTGATTTATCGCAAGATGAAGCAAGACGTCAGCAAACGTTGAAATATCGAGAAGATAGCAAGAAATTTGTCGAGAAAGAGAAACAAGTATGTCTGAACGGCGATCTCTTTTTCACTTGAAATTGTTAGCAAGTGTTTAATGGAAGATTTTTGATTCAAGAAAGCACAAAAGAAGAAGGAGGAAAAGTGGAAACGTTACAATCACGTTGATATCGGTCAACGATTAACGTCTGATGACCAGGAATTCGAAGATGATGTCGAATCTGTTCGAGAGCAACAACAACTAACGTACGATAGACTGGCCACTAGTGGATTGGAGTTGGAGAGACAAGTACATCAATTTGTTTCACTTTAGGATTTTTCAGAAAATCACAGTTTACCTAAGTCTGTTTATTTTTAGCGCGAAGCTGTTCGTCTTAAACGCGAGGAACGTCGAAAAGAGGAGAAACTGAAAAAGTATAGTAATGTTGCTATTGGTCATCTGGTGGGTTCTACTGAACAAGCAACTGACGAGAATCTAAATGGTACAGCAAGAGCTCGACGGCAGTCGCAGTCCGAATATAAACATAAAGCCCATTCAACTGATCGACTGGGACATGAACAACAGGTTTGTGTTATTACTAATTTACTTAAGAGACGGATCCAATGGGGGAAATTTCCACCAAAATCCAAAAAAAAATTAAGAAAAAAAGAAAAATTAAATACGACCGCAGAATTAATATAAAAACTGAGGAAAAAATGCTCAATTCCCCAAAAATTTTGTCATTCCTTCAAAATCACTTTTTGGACCCGCCACTGAATTTTGCTTTCGAATTTTTACCCCTTTTGCCTGTTGAATTTATCCAATCTGTTGTAAACGATTTTTTCTTATGTTCATCAGTTGAAAATAAGCATTCTTTTTTCTGCGTTAATTTTTTATACTTCTAAAATCGTTTGCGCACTAATGTTGTTCATGCTATCTTTTTTTTTGGCTTGTTATTTAGAATTGACTGATTTTTTTTACAGAGAAAAGGTACCAAACTCGAACAAGAACATCAGAGACGAAATTTGAAGTTGAGGAGATACGATCATGTCGACATGGGTCGTCGAATGATGAGCGACGCTGTTACCTTTTCTAGTCCTGGATGTTCGAGGGTAAGTTTCAACATTATTTTGTTCTATCTGTTTATTAGGTATGTTCAACATGGAAAAAATTGTGGCCCTAGTTTCGTGAAAAGCTTCTTTGATTTTCCAGAGTGAAACTAGAAAATAATGTTTTTTCTTGAAAATTTCAATTTTCTTGATTCGATCCGTAAGTTTTGATCAGAAGTTCTTTTCTAAAAAATGTGCTCGTATTTGTGTCACATGCCCTGTGTTTCATTTCCTTATTATCAAAAAACTTATGTAAGTTGTTCCATTTGAGATAACAGTTTGGTGAGTTTTGTCTCTTCAAAAAACTAGCATACAATTCAGATCGTAGGGTAGTGCTGAAAAGAACTTTTAACTGTTAATATTTTTAATTGTGGTATTTTTTTGTTATTTCGTACATGGCAAGTAAGATTATACTGAGGGAAGGAAGAGTTCTGATGTAGTTGTGTTGCATTTTTGTTGGTTTGTTGATTGTTCCTCATCAGTGATTTTTGAAAATTTGAGAGCTTGACATTTTTCATATTCTAAGTTCATTTTTCCTTGAATATTCGTGGAAGAGGCCAATTATGGTTGATATTCTAGCTCACTGGTTCTTATTAATGTGAAAATTTAAAATTATCGTTTGATATTATTTAAGTCTTTACAAGTTGAAAAGATGACACCTGTGATGAAGAGTTGGAAATATTCTTTTCATTTTATCTACTATTTGTGAATTGGGTGTTTCATATTTCTGAGATGTATTTCTGGGTTCTGTAATTTAGCATTTAAATAAATTTTTTTGTTAGTAAGGGAAACTAGTTTTTGTATTGCGGCGCGAAGCATTTGAGATAAATTATTTTTGATATTTTGACCAAAATTAGTCTATATAGTTTTAATTTTTGTTCTCCGTAGAGTTCCAGTTATAATCCAGATACTGACAGGCTAGAGCGTCAAGTAGATGATATCAATTTGAACGTATGTATTGGCTCATCATGTTTACTAATGCCATTTGTCATAATTAATAACCTCATACATTGTTAAAATTGTAGGTGAACTACGATCGTGCCATGGAAGAAAAAACGAAACACTATCAAAGTCAGAAGCTCAAAACTGAAACATTGACAATAAGTCCTTCTTGTATAGCCGGACCGGTGAACTCCCAAATTGTACTAAATTATTCCATAAAGGCTGTTTATTTTCTTATTGATGTTTTAAAGTTATTTCTCTCTTTTTTTCAGAACAATTTAAACAGATCTTGTGAGTCTGAAACTGAATTCATTGTCTCTTCTTCTCAGGCCGGTAAATAGAGTCGTATATATTGTGAATATTTTTCGTTGTTTGGGAAATAATGGTGGAATTTTTTTAATCAGATAAAGACGAAGAAAATCGGAAGCGTATGAGACTAGCTCGCGATAAATTGCAAAAAAAGTATGATGAAGAATTACGTAAATCGTCCTGAACGAAGGTATGGTGAATTTTAGATATCTTCGTCTTGTTCTTCGTGTTGAAAGGAGAATGGGAACATGTCGAAGAATCACATTGCGTGTCATGTATACTTCATTATTCATTTTTTTTAATTTTTGATTTTTTTTATTGTTATTTTTTGTGCTTTCTTCCTATTGGTTAACCAATTTTTTTTTTTAAATTTAGGATTTTTTTTTACGTTTAAATATTTGATACGAAATTTTTCAAGTTAAGCGTAGGAGTTGATTGTTAAATACTCTGCTAATAAAGTTATGATACCAAATTTTCTAGAAATATGTTGATGATATTTTCTAACGTAATTGACAAATCTTTAATTACTGTACTTATCTTGATTTTCACTGTATTAGCGAATGTGTTATAGGCTCTGAGTTTGATTGAAACGTGACGAGTGATCGCTGTCTTTGTAGATGTGTAAATCAAATTTCTTGCAGAGTATATGTTGGTACTTTATCCATGCAAGGAAGCATGGTAAGATTTTAATACTCTCCCTTTGATCTTGTTGTAGCAGACGTATTTATTCACTTTAAGAACCTGTTTGAATTACATGGCACAATTCTTTTCTTGTTTATTCTATTATACTTTTAGTTGATTGATTGGATCCGCATGTTCTTCCAGTATTTTTTTTTTCCAGAATGTGAGAAACTCAAAATCTTGTGATATCACCGTGAAATGTCGAAAACTTGATTTCATTTTCCCCTTGTTTTAAATTAATTGTATTCCAAAAATGAAAAATACGAACAAAATAATGCGAATTACGAGATAAAATGGAAATTATCATGAAAGCAATTTTATTCTTGGTTATTTTTACATTGTCTTTATCACCGTTGAATAATTTTCACTTTTTTCAAATTTGACTTCGTTTGTCGACTAACGGTCTAGAAGCTGTTTATTTTTATGGTAGTGTAGAATGTGTATTCATTCAATTGAACACCTCTTAACGAAATAATAAAGAGGAAAACCTGGAAGGTTTTTATTTCGTAGTACACTTGTATCGGTGCATACCCTTATGGGCACATATTATCGGAGTTGAATTTTTTGAGTGGGACAGAACATCATTAAAGCCATGAAGAAATACATCAACGAATTTGGTATTCCTTAAATAATTTTGAGCAGTTCTTCGCATGATTTGGAATGAGAAAAAAAAATCATAAATTAGTCAACTTTTTCTTTCCTTTATTTTAATGATGGCAAAAATAGTGAGGACGAATTTTGAACGAAGCTAATTTTCGGTTATGAATTATTAAAAAAAGGAAAAAAATTTTTGAAAAATAAAATTTGTCATTACTTCAATTAGTATTTTACTTAGACTTGTAAGCAATAATGACGCCAATAAAAAGGGAGCAAGAGAAAGAGAAGAAAAACAAATCACAGCTTAAGGATAAAATTACTTTTCGGCTTTTTGGTGATGCTATATAGCGTTGTAAACTTTCATGGGGTGGTTGGTCATGCCGTGTGATATCAGTATTGATTCTATTCGTCGCACACCCTTCCCTCTTCCGCCCTTGTAATCTTCCCAAGTAAACAATCGCAATGTAATGTATTTAGCGGTGCGTTTGTGTGCGTTTTTTCCCTTCGTTTTTCTCTCCCTCTTTTCTCCCTTTTTTTTCTTTAACCATCGAATTGGGGTTAGTACAGCGACAGAGTTTTTCGTAGTTCGACTTTGCGGAATTCTCAAAATTCATCTTTTTGTCCTTTTTTTTTTCTGGTTTTCATCTTCAATTTTATTACAATTTTTCCCCCCTCCATTCACCGTTTTTTTTTCTGTCTCCTCTTCGCGCACATGCCAGTTCGTCTATGTCTGATAAATTCCATCTCTTGGAAGACTATTTTTTTTTTGCTCCTCGTGCTCTACAATCGCGAAGTGACCAAAAATTGGTGAAATTTAGTCGTGTGATCGCGTTTGTGTCTGTGTAGTTTATATATGCGTGTATGTGATTTTTTATATTAATTTGTTCTTTTTTTTGTTTTAATTGTTTTTCTGGGGCTGTTTTTTTTTTTTTTTGTTTCCTACCTAATTTTAAGCAAGTTTGATAATGATTGGCACTTTTTGGAATTTGTGTCGGGCTTGTCCGTCCATGCCCATTGATAAGGTGAGTACAATATTTGTTTTTTCTCTTTTCTTTCCCCTTGTTTAAAGTATCGAGGGTAGAGATACGCACCTTCGTAGAGTAGGCACAGTTTGATACTCTCATCGGTCTTAATCTTGCGCGATTACTGACTTGATTCAATGATTTGTGACGAACGATTTGGTCGGATATGATTACATAATGCAGAAATGATACCTAACACTTCGAGAAGACGTATTGGTGAGTTCTGAGATTTATTTTCATGTGCTGTGGGTGTGAATTGTATTGTGAAAAGGTTTGATAATAATGGTTGGCCGGCTTTCGGTGTTAACGAAAATAGCTGCACTTCTTAATTTTAGGGTTTCGGTTTTCTATTACAATACCTACTTACCTGGTTTTTACGGTGAAACTATCTTCTTATACTTAATTGGCATGAAAATTTGTTTTATTCTTAGATTATGAAATAACCGGTTGGCTAATGACTTACTATTTCTTCCAAAATGTGTGTATATTTGTTTGTACAGTAGAAGGTTTTGGCGGTCTATGATGGGATAAAAGTGTCTTGTTTTTACAAATTCTTCAGAAATGAAGTCAGATTTTGCCATTCTTTTTGAAGTAAGTGCCAGAATCAAACGATACTATTTTTTACCCCATGTAAACATTTTTTCTTACACCCTTAATCTTGAGAATTGACTAAGTTATCAGCCTAAATTCATTAGTGCCCATCTGACTTCAGTGGTTTTCAATTTCATACTCATCTTGAACATTCGTAAATTGTTTCGAAATCAGTATCCTTGTCAAGAAAAAGTAATAATTTTTTTATGTTATGGCAAAAAATTTTTTCTGTGACGTGTTATTTCACATGCCCAAGATGTGATATTCCATTTGAACTATCTGTCGAGCTACGTGTAGGTCTTCTTCAAAATATCGGGTTAGTTTTCTATTTGTCGAATTCGAATTAGTACACGATTTTATTTGAGAATATTTCCATTAGGTGGAAATTATTTCTGCACTTTTTTTTGTGAATGTCTATGAGATCAGTAAAAACTCATTCATGCAAATATGTAGCTTATTCTGAAGAGGAGTTTGGAGCCTTTAACGTTTAATAGCTGAATATTTTGGTTATTATTTCGTGCATTTATTTCGAAAATTTTTTGCAAGTATTTGATTTTCGAAAGCTGTGAAATAAAACGGATTTCATGCACGAAAATTGTTTCGAAATATATTTTTCAGAAACTGCCAAATGCCAATTAAGTGCTGAACATAAATTCTTGTATATTAACTTCTTAAATGTTTATGTTTAACACAGCGAACTTTGGTCGCATAAACACTCCAGTTTAAATTTAATTATTTTGGGATTTTGCCGCAGTTTTATGATTTAATTTTTTTGACTCGTTCTTTAATTTTGATTATGAACCGAACAAAAATATTGATATTTTCGTTACATTTTCTTTGTTATTTCTGATGTTAATAAAATGTAAAATTCATCGATCTTGATCATATAATCGGTTCTTGGCATATTCTGTGGAGAATTCGGTTCAACTTTAAAAGTTTTAGAACAGCCTTTTTGAGGAACTTGTTCCACCATTTTTCAAATAGAACAACCTGATATTAAATAACAAGCTACATCGCTAGACGATGTGGCAACAGGCTTTTTGTTTTATTTTGAAAATTTATCCGAAAATTAGAATCAAAAAAATAAATGGTCACAGATAACATCATATAAATGGATGAAAAATTTTTTTAAATTTTTTCACAGTTGAAAAAGAAAACATAAAACACAAGTTGAAAAAAATGAAGAAGGAAAATAAGAAAAATAAATAAATAAATAAGTAAATAAATAAATGTTTACAGATATCGTCATAGAATAGAAAATTTTATTTTCACAGTAAAAAAAAACATCACTCAGGCTGAGGAATAATGGAGGAAAAGGAAAAACATAGCGATTTTAATAAGGTTATTAAAAGATAAGCTTTTATTTACTTGTTTTTGGCTTTAGCTTCATGCATTTATTTCGTTGCCGAAGGTTGGCTGCAGTATTAGTATATTTTAAAATTACAGTAGTAAGTAGAATAAATGCTTATAAAAATTGTTTAAAAATGCAAATTTTCCTCCGTAAAAAACAAGCTTTAGTTTCCACAGTTCGGAATTTTTAAATTTTTTTATGATCTTTGAGTCTTACCATGTCACTTTTTGTAAAGTACCTCTTCTCCTTCACTTTATCTACGTAGAATTAATGGGCCAAGGGTTTATAAAGTGCTTTTTCTCAAAAAGTAAGATTTGATAATACAGTTGTTAGCCACTTTAATTTTGAAAATAAGCTTCATATTGATCTCATATTTTATTTATCAGTCTTGTTTATTTTTCTTATCCTGAAGCAAAGCTATAAAAAGATATATTTTATGTGAAAAATGTAGCTTCTACGTGAAAAACCGCAGCAAAGCCATGGAAAAAACTTAGTTCAACTGATAAATATAACTGAGACCCCTATATTTTCCTCATATTTGAACTCGACCCTTGATTTTCACCCTTACACAGGGTTAGTGTCAACTATGAATACTAGCCCCATATTAGGTACTCATTGTCAAAATTTCATTGTTCCTTGAGATATGGGGTTACAAGAAGTTACAAAGTTCAAAATAAATACCTACCTACCTATTGTATCTAATTTATTTTGAGAAAAATGAGATGTATATTTTATAGATAGAAAAATAGTTATTTAACTAATCCAGTGAGGGAGCAGAAAAGAGATCAGCCAAAATGGTATATTATAAATGATTTGTTATATTGCATCAGCTGCTGCGGTATATAGTCTTAGTGTGTCCTTATGGGAGGTGTTTGGTTTGATTCCCAGACAAGATATAATTTTTTTATAATTTCTAATTTTTTTTTCATAAAGTAAGAGGTTAGAGGGGGTAAATTGCTTTTATTATGTTTTTCGCATAGCAGGTGGTTAGGTTACGTGCATTTTTTTATACATTTTTTTTTATATTGTGAGTGGTTAGGTGAGATGAGATAAAAGAAAAAAAAGAGGGAGTGGGTTTAGGAACGAATTTCTCCATTAAATAAAAATTTGAAAGTTATGAAAACACACACTAATCTCTTCTATGATGACGAAGAAATTTACCCGAAAACATGTTATAATATCTCCAACATATGCAAGTGTATATTTATAGGCAGGAGTGAGAGAGAGCGAAGAGAGGGAGAGAGAGAGAGAGAGAGAGAGAGAGAGAGAGAGAGAGAGAGAGAGAGAGAGCGAGAGGAGAGAGAGAAGAGCAGATCGCGAGAGAGCGAGAGCGAGAGAGGAGAGAGAGAGAGAGAGAGAGAGAGAGAGAGCGAAGAGCGAGCGAGAGAGAGAGGAGTTGAGAGAGCGAGAGATAGAATAGAGAGAGAGAGAGGAGAGGAGAGAGAGATAGAGAGAGACCGAGCGAGAGAGAGAGAGAGAGATAGAGCGATAGACAGAGAGAGAGAATACAGAGAGAGAGAAGATAGAGAGACAGAGAAGAGAGACAGAGAGAGAGAACAGAGAGAGAGACATATAGAAGACAGAGAGAGAGACGAGAAGATGACAGAAGAGAGACAGAGAGAGAGACAGAGAGAGAGACAGAGAGAGAGACAGAGAGAGAGACAGAGAGAGAGACAGAGAGAGAGAGAGAGAGAGAGAGAGAGAGATGAGTGACGGATAGAGATGTATTCTAATAAAGAAGTATTCTATACTTATAAAAAGTTAAACTACTCTTAACGAGTGGAATAATCACGAGCAGCTAGAAGTATTATAAACATATTGTTTAGGTATCTTATAACACTTTAGGCATCATTCATAATTTGAACCATTGTTGTCCAAAGTAAAAGTAGGAATCAAAACAATCAAGTCTATCTAATTCGATTCTACTCTTCAGAAATTGATTTTTCTTTTCCATCTAATCGAATGTAATCGTTTCAATCTGATTTGACTGTATTGATTTTGAAATTCAAGGGATTAAATCTCGATATCGATTTCCATCCTAAATGAAAATCATTTGATTCGATCGAATCGATTTTATTTTTCTTCGGCCACTGTTTTTTGACTTTTCTTCATAAATCAAATTCTGCTTATGTTTCAGTTGTTTCTTGGCTTTGGTTTGCAAAAACGTCAGCAAATTATTATCATTTTTCATTTGTTAAAAACCCCGGGGATCGCTCGCGAGCGAATGAAAAATTGAAAAGTCCCATGTTCAAATACTTCAATCCGATACGATAACCCCTAATTCTTGCTCCGAAGTGTTACAAAATCATCGTCAAAAAATCAAAGTATTAATCTTGACTGTCAAAGATCCATTATTTTCAACTGTTAGTCTATTCTCACAGTAGTCTCACCTCTCAAGGAAACAGGCATATAGGTAATACTGTTTTTGGTTTGAAGAGAAACTAGTACGGCCTTGTGGAGAAAATAGAAGTCAAACGACCTCTTTGGCCATTACCGCGTAGAATGTATATGCTTCAAAAATTAATTTTTAAACGAAATTACTGATGTTTGAGGGGAAAAATTAAATTTTCGGTTAATTGGTGTCTCATATGATGTCACATGAACTGTTTTTAATAAACAACCAATACCTACTTGAGTATCAGTTTTCCAGCTGTAAAACAATCAAAAATACCAGAAAATGAATTATTTGTGGTCCGATTCAGTAAAAAAAAAGAAATTTATTGCAGCTGTACAGAATCGGACCACTCTTGCGTATGTTTATTTGCTTGTTTTACTGGAACTTTCTCGAAAACTGTTACTTCTTAAATATTCGTCTGACATTCGGTCAAGGTCGTAGATAAGGGAAGGGTCCCAAGAGTCTGGACTCACCTAGCTCTGAATAAAGTTCTGACACAGAAAATAGTATGTGTTCGTTGGTGGTGGTAGTAGTATTTTGCTGGTTGGAGAAGGTCCGAACGACGGTCGAGAGGATGTGCACCTCCTCCTCACGATCGAACTATCTACGCCCTTTCATTCGGCTCTTAAAGTAATGAATTTTGGCGATAAGAAAATGTGAAAATAAATTGAATCGTCAATACTTTTGAGACATAAAAACGGTGTAGCTCACCTTCCTTACTTGGCCACGAGTGAAAATTTATTTTTTAGGGGCCCCATATCGAGATTAATTAATGACACTTTTTCTTCTGTTCTATCAATTGCGGTCACTAACTCAATTTCGATGAAAACTGAATTCATCAATGTTGGAAAACAACAACGTTTTAATTACATTCGCTGCTAAACGCTAACGGTTTTGACTTTTCTCTTTCATCAGATATGTTTTATTTAATCGACTATTCACGAAGTTTATTTTTTTATTTCTCACTTTTTAGACCTTCATTCATTATTGACGCAAATGAATTAGATTCTCTTGAAAGTTTCTTTAAATTTTCAATGGAATTTAGTTTTTTAGTATTCATTTATAAAAACAAGTACAAATAAGAATTCGTTTTTTTCTTTTTATACTGAAATGTATTCCCTTTCACTCTCTATCTTCATCATTAGGTACGTAGTGTGTGCGGTTTTCGCAAATGTCAAGTATCGATTATTCTGTTTTGCCTGCTTAAAATAATCAAAATACTTATGAAAGGTTTTACCCTCCTTCATTTTCTCTGCTCTACTGATAAAAATGTCACCCTCAAAGTTTGTTTTCATTAACGGTAAATACTTTGATTGATAGGCCTAGTGTAGTTCTGTCGTTTTTATATAGGCCTCCAAACATATCAAAATTAATATCTTCTCCGATTGCGTTTTAAAACTTCTAATTGAATTTTCTCGAACCCTCGCTAGCTAACAAAAAGTCGAAAGTGGTATCGGGTTATGTTTTCAAACATTGTTTCGTCGACAACACAAATGTCACAATGTCACACTCTACAACAAATCCTAAGTAATCGAAATATATGAGCAGTTTTGAAATAACTCAAAAAGCAACACGTAATTTTTTTTTAACATTATTGATACTACCTTAAAGAACATACAAAAGCACTGAAAAAAAGTGCACAATATGATTTGATTTTTAAAAATTACTTGCGCAAGATGAAATCCATTTCGAAACGAACATTCGTTAATCTTTCCGAATGGGGATATTCCACGGTCCCTCATTCACCTAACCTCACAGCTTGAAATATTTTTCTGTAAGGGGTCTAAAGATTAGTGTGTACCAAAGAAACACCTAGGATCCTCGAGACCATCAAACAAAGAATTCAAAGAGAAGTGGCCCAAATCCCTCAGATAATTCGGCCAGATATCATTTATCTTAAAATCGCCCGGTTTGCAGCCAAACTCGTTAAACTCATATAATACTCATTGTAATGAGTTAATAACATTATTTTCTTGGAATTTTCCGGGCTAAAACTAGACTATTTTTTATTATTTTACTGTTTAATGCAGGTTGCAAAGGTTTTCTGTTCTGGTGTTGTACAGTGCGAAACCTTACTGCTTGGTTCATCTTCTATAGTAGGTAATGGAAATAACAGTTATTGAGATTATGTTAATATTTTAAATTAAGTACGTATAACATTGAACATCGTCATTTTGAAGGGTTATATGTATTTATTCCAGTCATTTTTTTTTTCGATTACAGTCATGCATGATTTATTTAATGTTAACATGCATAGGTATAAGTTACCTTTTTCTGTATTATATTTTTTAGAAACGATCCGAGTATCGCAGCACCTACCAGTGGTACGAATACACAGGACCTCGGCAAGAGGTAGTTAAACAGGCGCCGCAACTTACTTCACCGACTAGTAAGTAAATCGCTTTATTTATGTACGTTGTAAATTTTTTTTTTGCGCATACATTCTCGGGCTAAAAAATAATTAAGTAGGTTTTTTTTTTAGAAAATCTACTTATTGCTTGGTGTGGTATTTGTCTCCAGGGTTGGAGGTGGGTACGATTTTCGTTTCTTGATCTCAGGAAAATTTTGGTACCAATAACTAAATTTTTATATATAGATAGACATAAGTCCATTTCTTGTTCACACGGTATAGGTCGCAATTTTTATCAGATAATCACGAAATTTGATACGAACATTTATACTAAACCAAGGACCGGACCTATTGATTTTGGTTGGGATCGGCTAGACGGTTCTTCCGGTACCACTATTTTTGTTTTTATTTTGTCAATTTTGCATCAATAGCCACGAAATTCGGAACGCTACCAATTTTGTCGTGGAATCGGGGTACCGGTATATTTTTTTTTATATTGGTCGCAAAATGCGCAATTTTAGAACAATATATACGAAATTTGAAACAATTATTTAAATTATACTTTATTGTTGCATACTGATAATTTTGGTATGGATTGACCGGACGGTACTTCCTGTACCGCTTTTTTTGTTTTTATATTGCTCATAAAATACGGAATTTTGGAACAATATGTACGAAATTTTAAACAAATATTTATTATAATTTATTGTATTGTACTATAAGTTTTGGTGTGGATTGATCGGACGGTACTTCTGGTAAAGATATTTCTTTTCGTTTTTAGTCTGGCTGTAAAATCCTTGGTTTTGTTCAAATATTTATTATAATTGAGTGTAACATTTTACCAGTTTTTGTGTAGATCGACAGGATGGTATCTTCAAGTCAATTTTTGTTTTTAATGGTTTCAAATTGTTTAATTTCGAAATTCAGAACAAATATTTTTAAGTAGGTTTTCTTTAGAAAATCTACTTATTACACTTAGTGCGGTATTAGCCCCCAGGGTTGGGGATGTGTACGTTTTTTGTTTCATGACCTCAGGAATATATATATATAGAAATAGGACTTAATTTAAAATTTCTGTGGTGTGCGAAAGTCCAACAAAGAGCGCACCAACAGTCGAAGGACAAAACGTTCCAAAAGTAAGATCAAAGAAGAAAATTCGTGGACAGATACTATATTTCTAAGCCTGAACAACCAAATTAAAGGGGACCGAGTGCATACGCATACCTCACACATACTTACACTTTGAAATAATTCATTAAGAAATTTAGTACATTTTGTTGATTGAAATAATTATATTTGAGACAAAAAAGCAAACTTGAAAGGAGCGCATTTTGAAAAAATTAATTTAAATCAAAATTATGAATAAACTTGAAAATTCAAAGATTAGGAACCATGTTGAAAAAACGAAGGTCCCAACATACTTTAATACTGCAGAAAAAACAAACTTGGACCACGGAAGAAAAGAGAACTTTCAAGAAATAAAGATGATTATTAAAATTGACTTCATCTCAAAAATAAAAAGAAGAAGAAGAAGAAATTTAAATTGTAATTTAGAAGAAAGAAAAAAAATCATGTTGAAGAATTAGCATAAAAAAATGAAATGACGAGAAGTCAGAACAAAAAAGAAGAGTTTAAGAAGAAAAAAGATATATGGAGGTCCATGTTTTAGCAGTCAGCAGTAGACTCCTTCATTTCTTACAAAAAAAAAAAAAATAATAATAGTAAAAAAAAAACGAAAAATAAAGAGAAATACGAAAAGAGGTAAAAATAAGGCCGACGCGCTACAGTATGGTCAATTTCTTGTTCCCACGGTACAGGTTGTAATTTTTGTCCGAAAATCACGAAGTTTGTTACAAACATTTTTACTGAGCCAAGGACCAGACCTATTGATTTTAGTGCGGATTGGCTTGATAATACTTCCGATGCCACCATTTTTGATTTTATTTTGGCTATAAAATGTTCAGTTTTACATCAATAGCCACGAAATTCGGAGTAAATATTTATTTTGATTCGTTGTATACACTTTGAATTTTTGCCCGGATCGGCCAGGCGGTACTTCTGGTGCCGCTACTTTTGTTTTTATATTTGTCATAAAGTGCGGAATTTTGGAACCATATTTATGAAATCTGAAATAAATATTCATTAAAATTTTTGTAGCGTGCTACCAATTTTGTTGCGAATCGACTGGATGGTACTTCCGGTAAAGCTTTTTTTCCTTATTTTTTCTTTGCATTAATTTTTCTTTTTACAAAAATTAACTGCATTGTCATATGTTTTCTTTTAAATTATATGATGATGTATCATACTTTATCATCTTAATTTATTTTTTCTTTTTTCAAAAGAAAAAAGATTTTATATTTCACATTGTCTAATATTTTGTCAGCAGCTAATACATTTCATACAATCGTAACATACCATTAACGCATATAAAATTATAGACAATTAATGTGACCATCAAAATTCATAATTCTTTCTCTGGAAAACCTACTGTTTCTAGCGAGGTTTGCTACGTTAGAGTTATTTTTAGAATTACGTTTGTGCGGATTAATTTGATACTATTTTCTGATGGGGCTTTATAAGCTCCACTGGCAGTCACGCACTCACGATGCAGTTATGCATGGTGAAGTGGTGGAGGGGATTATACTGAAAGCTTTCTTGAGGAGATGCGCAATCAGCTGCGTGTGTAGGAATGAGATTTCTGCTCGGTTTTAATAACAACGCGTTCTGAATACGTAATCCAGTTTTACATTCAGTTTACATTGACGTACTTCTTACGCGCTAATAATTCGAGGGACGCTGTATAAAGCTAATTGACTGGTACGTACGTTAATTTGGTGTGTGTCCGTTTTGGGGCCCATTTTCCCCGTTTCTTTGGTTTCGGGAGGATACAAAGGGTTGAAATTCAAGCCTGTTATTGATTCAGAAGAAGATAAAACGAGGTGTAAGATATAGTTTTTTGGTGCAAAATGCGGAATCTCGTCTATGTTTTCATTTCCGCCAAAACTATGTAGCTGCATTCCATTTATCGATCGTACAGAACAGGATAGTGAAGTGAATATTTATGCTCTGTAAACTATTACGAAATGTATTTTGTTCTACGCAATTTTTTCGTTAAATTCATTTTGGCCTGGCAGCAGTCACCAGATCGTTGAAGAATAGATTTGTTAACTCTCATCCTCAGGCGTCCAGCGAAGCAGTATCACTTGGGGGAATGTAATGGCTTAATTTTTACAACATGTTTTTCAAAATTTATGATATTTTTGTCAAATATTGAGAAATTTGCAACAAAGTGCCAAATTTTCAAACAAGCAAAAAAAAAGTTTATTGTGTAATATTCAAATAAGGAAAACCTGGATGAATTTATACACATGTACACAGAGAAAGACACAAACACATATATACCTAAGGTAACTTCTTTATAAATAATTACTCATTGTACAGTCAAGAAAGTTGCAATTATGCATAATTAATTAGTTTATAATTATAATTTAGCCTGTGATAAATTTTTATCATTAACCATTTTTTAATGTGATAAAATTTTTATTTTCGGTACTCAGGTTGCATTTTACATTCGATTGTCATTTTTCCTTCCTTTGCAATGTTTTTTCCAAAATTATTGATAACATATTGAAATATTTTCCCTGTGTTTTGTATTTAATTTCGACATATCGATAGTATTACCAAAATCGATCGGTTAGAAAAGGAAATTCCATGGTAAGAAAACAATTTTGATAGTTTGTGGCAAGATATATCAATTAATTTCTTTAGTCATCAAAATTTGATGATATAAACAAATGAAAATGTTATCACATTAAACGTAATTCAGCCTACTGATGCTCTCTTTTTTCTTTTCTTTTCACATTCCCCCTCCCCTGAATTTTTTTATATCCTGAAAACTGATATTTGAGAATAAAAAACAGTTTACATTAGTAGTTTTAAAAAAATTTAAAAGACATTGCCACATATAATTATGTAAACAAGCTACAAAACCTGTCCTGTTAACAGGCTATTTGAGTGATGAAGAAAATTTTTGCTTCAGTTACCTATTATCTTTCATTTTCAAATGTAAATAAAAATAGTCAAATTTTAAAGTAGTACCCTAAAAAAAAATACTGGTTTATGTATCACATAATAAAATATGAGAAATCAAACTTTAGCCAATTTTGAAGCCACAACATCAAATTTGAAATGAGCACCCTAAGAAACTACTCCTATAATACCTATAATAAAATCAAATGTGAATTAAAAATTTTTCCTAATTTTACAGCCCCTTTGGGTTGAAGAATAAGTTGAATGAAAAAATGAATGTAAAATTTGAAATCAGTAATCTCCAAAAAATACTTAATGATGTATCACATAATAAAGTTTATAAACTCAAAATTGGCCTCTGGGGGTCAAACAATGGGTCAAATTTGAAATCAGCACTCCAAAAAACATACCTATTCATTGATGTATTACACAAAAACATAAGTAAATTCAAAATTTACCCCTCTTAGCCTTCTAGTGGTTAAAGAATTGGTCCAATGAAAAATGAAGAACAATAGTGTATTAATTGCCACCGAGAGATCAATTAGTATAAATGTTACTTATTAAGTTCTTCTTTTTGGTATCTAGATGGAGATTATTAGATTATATTAATATTGATAGAAGGAATTGAAACAATCTTTACCTATTTACCAATGGTAATATTATTTGGGATAGAAGAAGGTGAATTATTAATATCACAATACATTTACTGGTACTTCAAGTAAAATTTTTATTTCAAGGATACATGTGTGGATGATGACGATGAAGAAGTAGAGAAGGAGGAAATATATATTGAACGTAGATATGGAAGTTTTGAAGCTACCTATATTTCTTCTTCATTAAAGCAGCTATGATGAGAGAATTTAGTGAGCAGAGATTAAAAAATTTCTTATGTCTAGATAAAGTAAAAATGTGCGGTGGATTTTGATTTGTTGGATTTTGTCATCATAGATAATATGTTTTTAGGGCCAGGGTTCAGTGAACATCAGTATTCTGTATTCTTACACGTAATTATTTTTCTCAAACAAAGTTTTATATCCTTTTACTTTTAATTTAATAATTTTTTACAACAGTCAATTTTTACAACATCGGTCAAATTTTACAACAAAATTAGCGATGGGGGTGTCATACCCCCTGCACCCCCCTTGCTGGGCCCCTGCTCATCCTTCCTTCATGTGTCCAGATATCATTAAATAACGCTGCTGCACACCTGTAGATCATTTAGATAGCATGAATGAAACTTTCTAATGAAGCCTTTCCTTTGAAAAAGTTCTGAGCTTTTTTCCTTTTTACTTATTTTGAGGTATAATTGCTTACCATAGAGACAGCCCCGTAGACGGTGTGAGACAATGCCCTCCTTGGAACTTTTGTTTACCTCTTATCGTAAAATTTACCATTTTACATCTTCATATTTAGTGATTATTGAATTTGTCTATCCATTTTTCTATAGTAATACTCAAAGGAAATACGTTTGTTGGCCCATAACTTCAGAATCGCTTAACAGATCAAGAGGATATTTTCAAGATTCATTTATGTTAGTCCGATGAAAGTTTTGGGCGATCATCTGAGTCTGTTGCCCATCTGGTAGCAGTGACTTTCAGTATGTTGAATTATCGCCAACTTATTTGCAAAAAATTAGTTTGCTCCGAATTTTTTTGTTAAAAATGCCAGAATGTCTGAATTAACAAACGAAAGAAAGCAAAAACAAAAACGAATAAAAAGAATGGAAAAAAAAACAGCTTCTAATATACTTACACATATAAAACAAATTGGAACATATTCATTAGGCATACTTACTTATATTTATTGATTTGTTATTTATACCAGTGGTCTTCAATCTTTTTATACCCATGGGCCAAAATTAATTTTTGAAGAAGATGACTGGCCGGCGATGTATCAATAACGGCACAAAAACTTTTCTGCATCAGTGCCTGATACAAGATTCATCTCTGGGTTGCTATTTGGAAAAACAATTTTTCGATTCGAGTAAGCAAAAAGATTTTCGGGTGTCCTCTGTGTTTAAGACACACTCTATTATGTATCCTCTCATTTTATTTCTTTACTTAACGTTTAACGTTTATCAAGTCTACAGAAAATTTTAAATTCATCAAAAAAGAAATAAGAAAAAATCTACATTCATTATATCTTATTGAGTTGATGAATTTTTGTTAATAATTCTTGAGCAAATGTATTTTTTTTCTGGGAGATATTATTGACCTAATATCCTAAATTTCGAAATAATGAAGTAGATATTTAGGTTACGTATCTAGAAAAATTTATTAAACATCACTATCTGGAACCAAAAACAGGTTATTCGCGTCGAAAGATATTTTGGACTCTGTGATATATAAAAGAAAATTACGTCATCAAATTGGAGGAAAGTTAGTTAATTTACTTAGGCTTATCGAGAAATTCAAGCATATCGATACGTAAAAAAAAATTGATTGAAAGTAAATAGATGTCCTAAATTAAAACCATTCGGGATGGATAGTGGGTCTGACGAAAAAGTTAATCGAAAATTCAATTTCAGCGTTCGAAAAACATGCTCAGCTTTAAACAAATATAACGATACTAAAAAATTCTCACATTGGAAACTACGAAAATTAATTGAATATTTAACTTCAGAATCTGAAAAATTCTGCCATAAGGCCCATAAGTGACGGTAAAAAAAAAACATGGTATTCTATTTCTTAAATCTGGAATTTTAAATAGGCGGAAAAAAATGATCTATAATTCAAATTCTCTATTATAATAATGTGCCAATTTATTTAAGTACCTATAATATACATCTACCCAAAGTTGAAATTTATGATAATTTTGGTTCCTAGGATCGTGAAGGAACTTGTTAAGAAAATTAACTCAGAATTCAAATTCAGTAATTCAAAATACCGATGGCTAATGTTAGTAGTAGTCGTAAAAGCATATTGATTATTGTTGAATCAGTACGAGTCTTCGGAATCAAACGAAGTTCGAGTGGAGGTTACGCCCTTGATAGGTCCAAAAAACTTTCAGCGGAAAAATTTTTCTTATTTTTGAACAGAATAATATCTGATGATAAATAACTTTTTTTTTTTTTAATTGTCTATAAAATTAAGAGAATGAACGCATCAGTTATATGTAGTATGTATGTATTTAATAAATCCTATCCTATACTATAATACGAGCAATAATAGTATGTTGTAAGTATGTATGTATGTATGTATGTATGTATGTATTTTACCGGAAGTACCGTCCGATCTATCCGCATCAAAATTGCCAGCATGCTAAAATAAATTATAATAAATATTTGTTTGAAATTTCGTACCTGTGGTTCCAAAATTCCGCATTTTATGACCAATATAAAAATAAAAACAACGGTACCAGAAGTTCTGTCCAGCCGATCCGCGCCAAAATTGGTAGCGCTCTACAATGAAATAAAATAAACATTCATTCCGCATTTTGTGGCTATTGGTACAAAATTGAGCATTTTATATGCAAAATAAAAACAAAAATGGCAATACCTGAAGTACTGTCTGGCCGATCCGCACCAAAATCAATAGGTCTGATCCTTAGCTTAGTAAAAATGTTTATACCTACTTTCATGATTATCTGACAAAAACTGAACAAGAAATTGACATATATATGTGTATATATACATACATACATACACATACAAATTTAAGTTATTGGTGACAAAATTTTCCTGAGGTCATGAAACGAAAAACGTACCCACCCCAACCCTGATGGCTAATACCACACCAAGCATAATAAGTAGATTTTCTAAAGAAAGCCTCTTAAAAACAGTAAAGGTTCGTCTAGACTGATTGTATGAAAATTATTCACACATGCACTGCTAGTTTTGTTGATAAATAATTAAATTTTTGAAAAAAAATGAAACCAACTGCGTGTAGGGATGTAAAACATAATAGAACTAAAATGTTAAAAACAAGTTTTCCAGGTTTTATATGTTTTATGTCCTTACATGCAGTCGTTTTCATTTTTTTTCCCAAAAATTTAAGTATTCGAATAATTTTTTATGAAGGGCAAAATGAAAGTCTTTAGCAGTTTTTCAAAATAAGAAGAATTTACTTACTCTAGAAGTGACCTATAATTGTTGATATTGTAATATTTGGACAAAACTGAATTTGATTTTCAGCCTATTGTTTTTTTCTTAATTATGGCAATTCAAATTTATTTATTGGTCAACAAGCAAATTCCAAACAGATGCAATGAAAACAAATTCAAAGTTTAAAATCAGTTTTATATACTGTTAGATCTACTATATTATTGGACTATATTAATAGTAACAGTAATGATGATTTAACAAAAAAGAATATCAAAAAATGTATGCTATGATGTATCACACAATAAAATGTGGAAACTCAAAATTGAGCCTTTTTTAGGGGCCACTGGCAGTTGAAGTATGGGTTGGATGCAAGAATGAACACCAAATTCGGATGCAGCCCCTCAAAAAACCTATTTGGTGATGTATCATACATTAATATATGAAAACTCAACATTAACCTTATTTTGGGGCCCATTGGTGGATGAAGAATAGAACAGATGGAAAAATGAACACCAAATTCGGACTCAGCGCCTCAAAAAACATACTCGGTGATATATCAAACTGTAAAATGTAAAAACTCAAAATTTTGCTAGTGAAATGTTTATATGTGCATAACTAAAGAAGGCTAATATAATACTGAGAGAATGGTGTTATCTGAAATATTTATGTAACCACAAGAAATACAATATCCTAGACACTGTTGGGTGATCCAATTAGGATGTGTTATTCCGTATTATTTGGAGTAGGGACTTATGATAGGTCATCTTACTTTTTTGATGAAAAAAATTCCCAAATTTTGATTAGATTGCTAGAAAACGGGTCAAACAAAATATTTCGTTCTGATGCAGACGGCAATGAAATAATTCAGATACTTTTCATAATTTTTAAGTAGGTTTTCTTTAGAAAATCTACTTATTACGCTTGGTGCGGTATTAACCGCCAAGGTTGGGGGTGGGTACGTTTTTCGTTTCTCGACCTTGGGAAAATTTTGGTACCAATAATTCAAATTCATATGTATATATAATACACATATATTCCGTTTTCTTGTTCTCGCGGTACAGGTCGAAATTTTTGTCAGATAATTACGAAATTTGGTGTGAACATTTGTACTAAGCCAAGGAACAGCCTATTGATTTTGGTGCAGATCGGCTGGAAGGTACTTCGGGTACCACCATTTTTGTTTTTATTTTGCATATAAAATGCTCAATTTTGCATCAATAGTCACGAAATTTGGATTAAATATTTATTTTAATTCGTTGTAGTACGCTACTTATTTAGGTGTGGATGGGCGAGATGGTACTTCCGGTACCGCTATTTTTCTTTTTATATTGGCCATAAAATTCGAAATTTTGGTACGATTTGTACGAAATTTGAAACAAATATTCATAATAATTTACTGTAGCATGCTACCAATTTTGATGTGGATCGACCGGTAAAGTTTTTTTTCACTTTTTTCCTTTTCTCTCTTTTTTTTAAGTAATTTTCATCAATTTCTTACAAAAATTAACATGTTCATGTTTTCTTTTTTTTTGTTTCATAACTTTTATATATTTCTTTGGTTTTATTTGAAATTATATGATTATTTACTATATTTTATCATCATAATTAATTTTTCATTTCAAGAAATAATGCTTTTAAATTTCACTTTGTCTAATATTTTGTCAGCAGTTAACAAATTTCATACAATCATAACATACCATTAACGCATATAAAGTTACAGACAATTAATATGACCATCAAAATTCATAATTCTTTTTCTGGAAACCTATTTTTTCTAGCGAAGTTTGCTGCGCTAGAGTTTTTTATTCACATATTTTCTGCGAAAGAACTTTTTGGATACTATAAATTTCTCATTCATTGTCTGTATCTCTATATTTGGTATCTTTTCTAATAAAAAAAAATGACTAGAAACGTATGTCTAGTAAATTTATTTTATCAAAAATCAAATTATTTTTCCTGTAATGATAACTCGGTGTTCTTCGCACCATCGATACTCAGTTTATTCCTGTTTTAATATTTTGTAAAGAAAAAATAATCCATCCTTGTAAATAACTATGCAAAACTGTATTAAAAACAATATGTTAGTTTATATCGAGTCATCAACCACGTTATAATACAATCGTTTCACCCTAATCGAAGGCTGCGTGAATTTTTAATAGACGCTAGGCGCCATACTTTAGTATAGGTTCTATAAAAGTCTCGTGAAATTTCATTCGAGTCCTGCTTATTGGTGTGTATCAACATTTCCATTTTCGAATAATCTATGTGCATAGTTCCCTCTCGTCGTTGTCTTGTTTAGTCCAGAGTTTTCTAGTACAATTTTTTTATAATTTTTCAAATGAGTGTTGAAATTTGAATTTTAGTAAATTTTTTTTTGCAACCATCTTTCATTACGAATAATTTGTAGTATATGTTTTACATTCAGATTTCACATATAAAAGTGAGAAACACTAGAAAACGAAAGCTATAGATTTGTTGGAATTGATTTGAACAAAATTTATATTTTTTGAACATAATAATGGAAAAGTTTTATGAAATGCTCGTGAAAACACTTCAGACCTACTTATTTTTTTTAATTTAGCTTTTCTCTGTTGTAATTGCGTTGGTTATTAATCAATTAATCATTACATTTTGAGAAGCACTCCACGTTTTGCCTCGCCCAAAAAAGGAAATTGTTCGCTTCAGTGTCTCCTGTTGAGTTTTTAACCGAATTTAAAAAAAAGGAAGTACTCTAGCGGATTAAGCACGCTTAAACAAAAAAATTTTAATGAATAAATAAATAAAATACAATTTAAAAAATGAAAATATCGAAAGTATTTACCAGAATGCTGGGTAAAAATTACGTTTGATGAAGTGTCAAGGAATCTTATACATAAAAGCCACTTCTGTAACACTATCAAGTAACTACAATTACCGATTTCAGTCCAACTTTAAATTATTTTTCTCTTCATTTTGCACTTGTTTGATTGATAATGGGGAATTTTACCTTTGATGTCACAATACAAGTGGCGCTTAGGAAAAATAGTTCAACTATTATGTGAACAAACAAACAATCAACCAATGAAAAGGCTCAAAATCGGTGAAATCGAGACAATTTTTTCTTTTTTTTTATTATCTCGACTTCTGAGGGCTCAAAATTATTGTTCTTGGTCTTATTTTATTCCGTAGTCTATTTAACTTGGTATATCCAATGAAAAGCCAAATGTTCTTTGAAGAGAATTACAAAGAAGTATTTGAAGACTGCGATGTACTTACATGCTTTTATCTCGTTTGTTTGTCCACATAGTTATATATAACGTTGCAAATGCCATAGTCCATGTTTCAGGGAAAATCTCTCATTTTGGAAAAATTTATAGTTCATGTAGATCTCTGAATTATTGCTACGTAGCAGCATTGGGTTCTCACTAGTTCATCATAAATTGTATTGTGAGGTTATAAAATACATGCAAAAGTTATTAAATGATTGCCTAACAAATAAAATAACAGAGCAGGCCTACATTCCAGATACCTTTTTTCTGTCATCTGGAATTATCTGCTCTTCTTGTCAATATTTGAAGATTTTTTCAAACCATTTTTATAAATAAACTGTTTAGCCGATTGAAACCAAATTTAGCAGAATGTTAAGATATAATATACTAGCTGCACCCATGCGAATTATTTGCACGGAATCGTACAGAAAAGGATTAACGCATTTAGTCCAGGGTCTACTACTACTACTTTTCAAATTTTTAATCGTAAAATTTTTGTCAATCTGCTCTAACGCCATTAGTCTGGGCCCACCTTTACTCTTTTTTTCCTTATAATTTTCGCTCCCCAATTGAATTTTAGAAAATATCATCGGCCCTGACCCATTTTGCGCTCGAAGCTCTTTTGATTGCTACCTTTTTCATGAAAATCCGTCCATCCTTTATGACTTAAAGTGGAGAAATAGAATGTGACCTTATTATATTAATATACATATATGATGATTCCATGTTTGTATCAAATTATGTGCTTATTAGTTTAAAATTACGTATTTTATAGCTATTAAAGATCCAAAAATGCAACATAATAGGATATATAGATGACCAAAAACATTAGGGTTCCTCGTTGTCAAGATCCAAATAAATGTTCCAAATTTCAAGATTATATTGTGGCAGATTTAACATTTAATTCAGAATGTGTAATATCTACCTCGATGAAAAGTGAACGTACTTCCATGTAAACAGATGCTTTACGTTTTTACTTGGAGGGGCGTTCACTTTTCATCCAGATTACATTCATCAATGATAAGAGCTATACGTACGTAAATATTGCCTTTCTGATCATGTGTTATGTAACCAGTTTTCCAAGAATCTTTGGGAGATGATCTGATCCGTCAACGGATGGGAGCGTGAGGCACGAGAAGAAAGAAGAAGAATTTTCTTTCATTAGGAATGATTCAATCATCGTCCATGTTCGTGTTCAAGTCTTGAGAAATGAGACTGAGTTAAAAATTAGCCGATTCTGTGTGGCCAGTGTAAATTCAAGTAAGACGTATACGTGCAAGCAGAGGGTTGCGCGTTGGGTGAACGTTTGCAAATTGGTCAAAAAATTTGAACTTTTTAATTTGTTACAATTTGTTTTCTTTTCCACACATATATTCCCACTTCTTCCCCGTCATATTATACTTTTTGTATAGCTTGTTGAAACTCGCGCATGTTTTCGTACGTCTTCCTCCCTATTGATTAAGGTTAGTATTTTTTTCTCTCTCTCCTTTTCTTGTACTTTCAAAGATGCGATAAGGGAATTTCACCGACGAGTTTGCCCGCAGTCGGAGGAAACCTTAATATAGAAAGTTTGTCAGAACGTTTTACGGTCGTGCTACAAAATTTTCCAATTTCGCGACTTCGTGTAAACACTAGTGAATAAGCGAACGTATGCAGAGAGAGGGAGAGAGAGAGAGAGAGAATGGTCGAGAAAGATAGGCTGGAGACGAGAAAAACTTTCATTCGTGAAACTGGAAAAGAAAAATTTTCTTTCTCTACGGTTTGTCTTGGTTAACGAGTATAAAAATAAAATAAAGTAAAAAGAAACCACGAGTAAAAAACTAGACGGATCCGTATTAAGGCGGAGCTCTACTGGCTTTTTTTTTTCGCTTTTCTTTATCTTCTGAATTTTTTTCTCTGCACCGCCAGACGAAGGATAATAATATATTAGATGTGACTTGGAAAAATATCTCGTCGAGGATATTTGTTTTTTTAGAATGCTGGGTGCTGCGACTGCCATCAGTAAGTAAATTTTGTCTTTCGTTTGTATCTTTACGCCCTTTCACCCCTTTCTGTTGTTTCCTTTTCTGTCTCCGTTTTTCCCGGTCGTTTTAATTTTCCGTATATCGTGACGCATTTTTGTTAGTTTCGCGCGTTCGTCTCCTGGGAGTGGAAAACGAGTTGGAAAATTGTGGAAAAGTTACCGTATTCGTTGATCTTGCCTTCCCCCTACCCTGAAGACAAATTGAAAGATTTCAATGAGGTTTTGTGCTGTGCTCGCCGTCGGCCGGCTCCTGTGGTTTAGGAGAAGTCGATCTGTGGATGAAAAGGTGGACGACACCCCAGTTTGTCCAATCCTTGATCAGACTATTATACTAGGTGCCGATTTTCGTCGGAGATATTTGGTCCACATCCAAATGGCAGAAGTGACATCAGTCGACCAAACATCAGGAACTGTGCTTATCAGTAATGTGATATTTGTTGAAAGATTTGAACGAATGGCATGTGCTAACACTGAAGCACCAAAGCATCAGTAATCTAGCTGCAGACTGGTATACAGGAAAAATAAAGTTATCCATTTAGAAATGTATTACCAAAATCAAAATTCATATTTTTAGGGTTTTTGCACGAATTATTTTCCTTCTTATTCTTTTCTTCCTTCTTTTTACCAACTGCATCAAAAGGAGGTATTGTGTTTGACTCTGTTCCTGGCAATCTAATGAAATTTTGTGCCACTCTACAGCATTCAATATTCATCATAACAATATGAAGTAGGTCTCGAAACATTTGTATTTTCAAGATGAGTAACACTGGCCAAAAAAAATTGAGAAATTCCCCATACCAGACCCACAATTTTCATTCAAAATTTGGGGATTTTTTCAACACAAAAAGCAACATAACCAATCACAATCCAAGATTCAACATATAAGGAAATAATGCATCCTGATTGGGTCTGACAAAAGTTCTTATGGATATATAAATATTTCAAATGTCACCACTTCTCCCAGTAATATATTAGCACCAGTAGATGAATTATGTAGGTTTGGCTCATTTAAAGTTCGTTGATATATCTGCTTCAAAATAATAATTATAAGAAAAAATGAAAATACCATGTTTCCAGAATTCCTTTAAACTAACAAATCAGGAAGGTGCTGTGATTGGCTCATTTAATGTCCGATGATATATCTGCTTTAAAATAATAATTATAAGAAAAAAAGAAAATACCATGTTTCCAGAATTCCCTTAAACCAACCAATCAGGAAGGAGTACTGATAAATGAACTGTGATTGGCTCACTTATGGTTGTTAATTGATCACTTATATATAATTACATTTCATATCCCATCATAGGTATCAGTCAGCTTTTTATTTCTCTGTGTCCAAGATCTATATTATGATGGACTGTGTGAGGAGGTATTATAGTTACCAAATTGATGCAAAAGTGCTGAATAAATACACAAAAATGCAAGCAAAACTGAGGAGAGGTCTAACTTTTGCTTTCAACATGAATCATTAATTTAAAGAACATCAGATAGGTATGAAAATAATTGAAAAAAAAAATGTATATACCCCTTTTTTCACATTCTCTTTATTAACATTTTATAGTTAAAATCAATTTTAAAGATCTAATTAGTTTTCTTAATATTTGATTAAAAGATTGAAATTTACCCATTGACCAATACCAAAATTTAAAAAAAATTCAAAGTTCCCTATTGACCAATAAGAAAATAGATATTAATTAAGAAAAAACAATAGGCTGGAAATGAAATTTGCTGTTACATAAATATTGCAACCCAACCAAGCACCTGTCGCTTGAATTTTTTGTATTAGGTATTTCATCATTATCAGAAACTATGAAGGTAAAGAAGAATCGTGGAGAATTGAAGCGACGAGAGAAATATGGGCAGATATTAAAGATATGCACTGAAAAATATTTGCAGCAGAAAAATTGAGAAGTAATTAAATTTTTGAAAAAAAAAATGAAACCGACTGCATTTAGGAACATAAAACATAACAGAACTAAAATGTTGAAAACAAGTTTTCTAGGTTTTGTAATAGTAATTTTTTATAAAGTTAATTTACAACTAATGCAGTTGCTGGCTCAAATATCTTTCAAGTTACATACATACATACATACATATATGTGTGTATATATATAAAATGCAAAATTTTTAAATGAAGCGATTAGATTTCATTTTATTACATATTTCTCTGATGCAATTTGTGGTAAATTTCATAGATTTGACAATATTGTAATACACAGCATTATTACATCTATTTAAAACATTGGGGTACCAATCGTTAAGAATGTTTAAATTACTTATATACCTAATGTGTTGAAAACTCTCCACTCGCCTATTGATTTCAATCCAGTACTGATCTTCATATTAATATCAAAAACTATTTGTGCCTGCGACTGCATTTGTTGTAAATCAATTTTATAAAAATTTACTATTACAAAACCTAGAAAACTTGTTTTCAACATTTTAGTTCTATTATGTTTTATGTTCCTAAACGCAGTCGGTTTCATTTTTTTTTTCAAAAATTTAATTACTTCTCAATTTTTCTGTTGCAAATATTTTTTCTTCAACAAGTTCTGTGTTTTGTTTTTTATCTGGGAAGCTAGTGATGCGCACAAATCAATTAGTTCGACTAATCTATTACCTTGATTAATTAACTAATCGATTTTTTGCAACTGGATTTATTTTTTCAAAATTAATTGATTAATCGAATATCATTCAGGCTTGGGCAAGATTCACAAAATTTTTACAAATGAAACACAAAATATATGAGGAAAATCCTACTTGTTGGCTGTTGAAGAGGAAACGCTTTTTATTCTACTGCAAAATAAATGGGTGTTGAAAAAATTAAGTGTGAAAATTGGTATAAAAAATTGTAAAACTGATTGCTTGAAATAATCGATTAATTGAACAGTTTTCGAATAAGGCGTATTACTATGTGAAGCAAAAACCTTATTGCAACATCATTTATCAATGTAGCTTGTTTATTATTATATGGTTTTATTTAACTACATTTGGAACAGAATTTAGACTTTATTTTTGGTTTGTATTTCTACCAAGGTGATTTAAATTGCAATCTAATATGTTAGATCATTTCCTAATTTTCTTCCCCTCACCACTGTCTACACCATAAAAATAGAAAGATGAGATAATTAAAAGAAAAACATTAAGGTTGTCATTTATTAAGTATTATATTGATTATTTGACTCCATAACTTTACTGATTAACTCTTTAGAAGCTAGTCCTGGTACAAGTGTGAAAAACACAAAATAAATTTGAAATAATTTTAATTTTGACTTATCAGTTAGGCAATCACACAAAATTTGATAATAAATAATTTAATAATATTATAAACGATCTGATCTAATGATTTAAAATATCTGAAAAATGGCGACCTAGGTCCCAAAATTATATAATTTTTTTGAAATGATCTAACTATCTTGGATCACAATCTTTTGATCTGTTGATCTAATTTTGAAAGATTTTTACTCCACCCTATGTTTGTTCCCGGCAAGTTTTTTAATGCTAGCAGTTGTCTGTCACTTGCTGCTGATTGATAGATTGAGATGCTCATATTTCTGTTCAGTGAATTTTCTCAAACTAGAAGACCTATCTAAATTGTTTTTTCATACCAAAAAGCTTCTAGTACCTAAATTTCAGCAACATTGCCAGTCTAGTTCTCTAGACTGCATTTATGTACATACATACATATACACATACATACAATTATTGCTTGTATTATATTATAGGATAAGACAAATAATTATCAGAGATGTTTATACTATAACTAGATATCTAATTCAGAGAGGAAAGTGAAGCCAACCACTGCTGTTTTTGAATTGGGCCTAAGCCTTTTACAAATACATATAAGTGAAAAAGGATTTTCATGTCTAATTGTATTTTATACAACCCCTAAAGCACCTTGGCTTGTGCCAGTTCTGAATTTTTTCTGTTAACACTGTAGAATTTGTTGTTTCAGAGGAGACAAAAAAACATTTTTTTCATGTCTGTATGTGGCTGTGTAAGTAGTAGCATATGCGCATCAAATATGATGGAATCATTGGCAAAATAATATCGGGGAAATAATTAATGGCTTGTAGTTTTATCATAGTGATGGATTATTATGGAGTGAATTGCATTTATTTTGGTGTTGCGAGAGTAATTCAATACTTTAAATTACTTCAACAAATAAGATAATTTCTGAATATTATCTTTTATTAATATTTTACTTCAATTATTACAAACACTTTAAAGTTATACTTATTACTATTTCTTAATACTAGTGATGCCTGATATCCATAACATCGAGTATGGACCTTAACATTTTTACTCAACTTTAAGTTCTGAAATGAATATGCCTTCCAAATGAAGACAAGACATCACCTTCGTTTTCTTTGTTTTAATCAAATATGGCCGACCAAAAAGGTGGCGTGATATGGAACATCCGCCAAATATGATGACACTATATTGTCAGCATATCTGGTGGTGTTCATCTGTGGGAAGCTAGGTAAAATATAGACAGCTATTATTCCAAAAATTAGAAATAATAGTTGTCTATAATTTGTTCGACACGTTTTTGTAGACAAACTGAATCGTCTGCAAAAACGGGACGGAACATTTGGTTTTAAGTATTAAATAATTATGTTAAAAATAGACGTACCTAATGGAGTAATAATCACATTTTTATTGTTAAAAATACTTTTTTTTTCAGTATAAATATACTTCTTTGGGTCTGTTTTTAATTAATATATGTATAATGTACCTAAAACCAAAATAAATGAAATTCACCCCATATAAAATAGAATGGGTCTTGCAAATCCTATTCCACCAATGTATATTTTATATCATGCTTAGGTATGCCCAATTCAAAGATAGCCGTGGCTGGCTTCCCATTTTGCCCATGTAAAATTATAAGAGTATGATATCTAGTTATAGTATAAGCATCTCTTGGAATTATTAATCTTTTTTAATTTGTCTTGAGGTGCTCTATTTACTGCGATGAAGTTAAGAGAAATTCTCAAGAAACATGCTGTATAATAGGACAAAGAAGGCAGGAACCAGTATTATTGTCCTTACTGATTTTAAAATTGTAATAATTTATCCGTGAACCAATATTGAAGTCGTGTACCAATATTGAAATTGATATTATTCTCTGGAATTGTTATATCCATGTAATATTGACATCTCTTAGATAGACTGTTGGACTCTTCGCATGTTATTTTGAAGATTGATCCCCACCCATTTGTAAAGAGAAAAGTGTGGATAAAAAGTCTTAAGCGGTTGGAACGTCTGCTCTTTATGGTTCAGTTTGACTTTTAATTTGACGTATGTTCTTAATAGTACTTCCCTGTATCAAATCAGACAATTTAATCTGGGTACTGAATTAATAATCAAATTTCCTACCCTCAAACTGACGTTGAAACAAAAAAAAGTTTTCTCATTGAACGTGCATAGTGTACTTGATGCTCCCCATTCGGGTGAATGCGTTTGAATCCGGTGCCTAGCACTGTTGTATATCGTCTCTTTTTAGCTTTAACAAAGTCTATGAAGTGTCGAATATCCCTCTCATGTAAAAACGGTAAGGTTAAAAGAGGAAAAACTTGACATATTATTATACAAATCCTCCCGAATGCTCTCCTTTTTTTTTCACGTATGGTCTTTATTCAATCCATTATTATTATCATCATTATCATCATCATCATTATTATTATTATTATTATTATTATTATTATAATTATTATAGCCGGAGCACGTTAAAATTATTTGAATCTGTCGCACGATTTCTTTTTATTTAAGTTTCGTACTTCGTGCTAAAAGAATTTTGAATTTTACGCCTTTACCAAAAATACCTACGTTTTAGCCACCAGTACCCTAACTATTGTGTCGTCAAACATTTTCCGTTAAACGGTTATCTGTGAGAAAAAAGTTTTTCCTTCTACGGTGAGAAAACTTTTCAAAACTATTTGCAACTTTTTAATAAAGAATGAATGACAATTTTGTAGGAAGGTATTTTAATGGCTGTGACAGTGTAAAAATGGGGAAAATGATTCAGTGTATTCGGTCTTCTTGAAAATTGGGCAGAAGGTTTGTCCTCTCTGATAACAAGTGCTTTTCATTAAATTTATTTTTATTTTTTCTGTCGCCTTTTTTTTCAGGTAAAACATCTTTTATTCTGTCGGGCTAACCCTAATTTTGATTGTGTTTTCGCGTAATATGAGTATAAAAACTAGAAAGTCGCAAAAGACTATCCTCGATCCTTATAGGACGCCTTATTACCCTACTTTTCTCAAGAATCAGGTTTGGTGATCAATCAAAAGTCAATAACAGCTCTAGCCTGAGAAGGTTTGGTAGATGGCCTTAAAGTTGATGTGTTTGATAGATAGGTACCTATATAAAGCTCCTGAATTCTGAAAAAATTTAGTTTTTCACCATTGCTGCAATTGAGAAAAAAATTTGTTGGTAACGTAGACTCTATTTTTGGCTGGTTTTAAAGAAGACCTGTCATTTGAAATTGTCTTCATGATGAAAGTTTGGGCTGGGACCTATGTAGTTTTTCATTTCTGGTCGCACGAAACTTAAGGACACTAAAAAATTGGAATTTTATATTATTTTTTATATATTGTATAAGGGGTACTGTATAGGCTAGTATTTATGTAAGTATGCATATTTGTACCCTATTAAGTATATGTATGTATGAGTATCTGTGTAATTTGAGTTTTTTTCTCAAAACCTTGTTAACACTATACAATATAAAATTTTTATTCAGTCATTTTGAATCTTGATACTCTTAGTGGGTGTAATGTGAGAAAAAGCCTCATAAATATTGAAGGCGTCAGTGAGCTAAAAGATATACCCTTAAAAAAAACACATGCTCTTTTTACAAAAATCTATTTGGAACCGCTGCACCTTGTCCATAAATAAAATATATTTGTCAGTTACAACTGGCCGTGGAATGGCTGTGTGGTTAAGTTTACCACTTTTAGCTGGTGAATAGTATATAGAATGTCATTACAAATTCTCAAGCCAGCAGTCCTACATCTGGTAACCCTCGATGTGTGCTAGAACCACACGCACCCTAGCTGTGTGTGGAAGAACTCATCACTCTCCTTCTTTCCTCAAGTCTTTGAAAGACGATGCCCTGTATTTGTGAAATTGTGACTATATAGGTAGTGTAAATCTGTGTGTTAGGTGTAGACAGTGTGCTGTTCACATTCAATCTCCCGAAACTTCTAACAATGTACTACACATCATTTGAGTCTTCTAAGTCTCTAGGGGTGGAGTATGTGGAAACCACCACACCTTGTCCATAGATAAAATATATTTTCCAGTTATAGGCGGTGGTGGAATGGCCGTATGATTAAGTTCACCACTTTTGGCTGGAAAATAATATGGTGATGTATTATAGTCAAAGTGTACCACCATTAATTTTCTGTAGATACGAAAAGTAATTATCAGTTAGGCACAATTCACAAAATGGCTTTACGTCCTAAGGTTTTGAATGAAATTTTCATTACATACTGCTGGAATCAATTATTTGAAAGTTAGAATTTGGACAAAAGATATAATCGTAATCTGAATTTTCACTTTTCAGTGTAAGATGCAGTGTTTACAAAAACTGAATGCTGCATTTTTTTGTTCATTGCAGCTTTGAAATTATTACTCTGCACAGTTAGCATCTAATTTTTCTTTCTCTTCATATAATCTACTAAAATAGTAGGTACTCCTCCACGATACCAGAAGTTACTGTTAATGTTTACTCAGAATATATCCAGCACTGAGAAAATGTTAATTAAAATCATCCCTGGTTGCCACAAGTTGATTCACCGCAGTTATTTTTAACTGTTGTCATTCTGACGACTTCATTAACTGTTTATCTAATAGACCTGCCTTTTCACTTAATTTGCTGAAATACAGCTTTGTCAGTTTATGAAAAATTTATGTTTAAGTTCCAAGTCGCATTTAAGTGAAGAATTATCTGTCTCGATCGTTTCGTTTCTCTAAATAATATACAGTTATAATGCAATGTTCAAAACCCTCAACTTCACAAAACTTTCAACCGTATCCACCAAGTACGTAGTTTTCTCAAAACCGTGAACACAAAATTTTTAGCGATACATACATACATATATAAAAATTAGGTTAGAATAATGGAAAAATGGTATCAGTAATTATTTTCTTTTCTCATGAAACAGATAATTTTCATCATCCCCACTCCAAACCCTTTTGTAAGGTCAATTTTAATACCCCGCTTGCAAACAAACTGGTTAAAAAGAAAACTGGCCAATTTACCTTCCTCTACTTTTATGTTTCTCTCACGGTAATAAATATAATGTTCTCGATCTTTTTTTTTTTCGTAAAAAAGGAGATTGATTTTAAATTTTTTTCAGCTGAAAATGTTTTAATTTTTAATAACCTCGAGCAATAAATTATTTTTAAGTACATACATCGCTCAATGAATTATTGATTTCGTTGACGTTATTTTTTCAAAAAAAAAAAAAAAAAAAAACTTCATATATTTATTTCTTTTTTTAGAACTCGAGGAAAATGGACTGAAAGGCGGAATCCAAGCCACGTTAATCAATATTAACAAAAGCGAAGGGACTAAACGGTTGAAGGAGACTACAGCTGAAGGTGAGTTTGTTGTGATTTTTATTTTTTATTTATTCAAACGATATAGGGTGAAATTGGCTGTATGTGTATTCTATCGAAAAAACTAAGAAATTACAGATTCGAAAATTTTGAATGTCGATAATTGATTGTCTTAAATTATGTAACTGTTGACGTAAAATTACGCAATTAAAAACAATATTAGGTATCTCTTTTAAAATCTAAAAAAAAATAAATATTTTAAAAATATCTTCCGACCGATCCACACCAGAATTTCTGCTAGCATTTTGCTATAAATCATATTTAATATTGCTTGAAAATTTCTAATTGAAGCATTCTATAGCTAAAATAATATCCGAAAAAGCTGCACCAAAGTACATTCCAGCCGATCAGCACCAAAATTAGCGACATGTTAAAATAAGTCATAATAAATATTTGTTCCGAATTACATTCATATTGATATAAAAATAAAAATAGTTTACCAGTAGTATCATGGGGCCGATATGCATCAAAATTTATAGCAAGTTATAGTAGATTTTAGTGAATATTATTTCCAAATTTCATCGTTATTGATCAAAAATTAAAAATTTTACAGACAAAACAAAAACTCTAGCGCAGCAAGCCTCGCTAGTAAAGTAGGTTTTTGATCGAAAAAATTTGATGGTCACATTAATTATCTGTAAGTTCATATGCTTAAATGGTACGTTATAATTGTATGAAATTTATTTGCTACTGACGAAATATTAAACAATGTGAAATTTAAAAGAATTATTTATTGAAAAGAAAAATTAATGAAGAAGATAAAGTATGGTAAATAATCGTATAATTTCAAATAAAATTAAAGAATTACAATAAAATTATAAAATAAAAAAAAAAGAAAACAGGAAAATGTTGATAATTTTTGTAAAAAGAAAAGTTCATGGAAATTAAAAAAAAAAGAGGAAAGAAAAGAGAAAAAAGCTTTACCGGAATTACCGTCCGATCGATCCGCACTAAAATTGGTAGCATGCTATAATAAATTATAATAAGTATTTTTTTCAAAATTTTTACATATTTTCCCAAAATTCCGCATCTTATGATCAATATAAAAACAAAAATAGCGGTAGCGGAAGTACCATCCCGCTGATCCGCGTCAAAATTGGTAGCTTACTATAATAAATGATAATGAATATTCATTATGAATTTCGTGGCTATTGGTACAAAATTGAGCATTTTATATGTTCAAAATAAAAATGACACTGGTGGTACCGGAAGACTTCCGGTCGATCCGCACCAAAATTAATTGGTCTGGTCCTTGGCTTAGTACGAATGTTGGTACCAAATTTCGTCATTATGAGACAAAAATTGCGACCTGTACTGTGGAACAAGAAAACGGAATGTATGTATATTATATACACATATGAATTTGAGTTATTGGTGCCAAAATTTACTAAGGTCGTGAAACGAAAAACGCACCCACTCCCAACCCTGGGGGCTAATACCGCACCAAGTGTAATAAGTAGATTTTCTAATGAAACCTACTTAAAAATAGCGATACTGGATGTACCATATGTCAATCCGCAACAAAATCAATATAGTTGAGGTCTTTGGCTTAGTGCAAATGTTTGTTTGAAATTTCATGACTAATGGACAAAAATTTCAACCTGTACCGTGATAACAAGAAATCGGTGAGTATACATAATAAATGAATTTGAATTTTTATTAAAAAATTTTTTTTAAGTTATGAAACAAAAAAAATGAACCTGTCCCCTTCCACACCCCATATAGTTTCATAACGCTAAGATTAATATGTAGATTTTCAGTAAAAAACCTTAATAAATAAATCTTTCTCCGGGTTATGGTGGCAGAGGTGGAGAAGAAGATTGAGATGAAAACATATTATAAGCTACACTCTTTGATTATACATAACTATATGGACTGAACATAGTGATATAAATGTAAAGGCAAGATATCAAAATAAGTATAATTGGAGGAAGGTACCCTGCTTTTTATTAAACTAGAATATCTCGCCACCTAATAAAGTTATGATGATAAATGAAAAGTTAAAATACTCGGAAAGTTACACTTGATCAAATGAGTCCTCATTCACTTCATTCAGTCCACTTTTACCATGGTTACATGTAAATATGAAAAGAACACTTTCAAAGTTTATTCCATTCTCATTCAAACAAAACTGTCATGTCATCTGATTGAACTCAAATTGTGTATATGGGCTCATGATTCCCGGGATCTTGTGCATTATCAAATGAGCCCTTATTCATTTCATTAGGAACATTAGGAGTGAAGTTATGGTGGAATATAGGATGTTCAGTCCAGCTCATCTCTCATTCAAATTACTATAATATCAAAGACTTAATCAAATAAAAATGATGCACATGGTCTTTATTTGATCAAGAATTAGAGACATTACATAGATTATTCAATGATTCCACATTTACTTAATTTGATTTAATTGAAACACTGTTACAATTGAATAAAAAAACATTTTAGCAACTCACTTTCATTGATTCAACTATTCAAGCAGTGAAATTATCTTTAACAATTGACAATTTTTCATATTGTTCATACTTGAGAATGTTCAACCACTGAGAAATAAATTGATTTATGTAAAATTATAATTAAAATTGAAAATCAGAGTTCAAATTCTGTAAAGTAGCCAGATTTCTTGTAATAAGAATCACATCATTCCTCCAATGATACTTATTATGTTGTCTTTAACCACACTACACTTCCCATCCTTATAAGTTTAGTCCATATTATATACATAGTCAAAGGCTGCACAAGTGATGTGGTTGTGTGTGTGCGCAGTGTGCATGCACACAACCACACACCTACTGCATTCAGACTTTGATGCTAACACTTGGATTTCTCTTGGGCTTGACCCCTTTGAAAGAAATTAATGGACCATTAGTTCTCACAACTTTTATTACCCTCTTTTTAAATTTTTTTATCATTAAAAATTATTTTTTTGATGACCTTTAGACTCTGTAATTCTGCTCAAACCTTCAAAAGATTCATCAGTGGATTGTTTAGGGATCTGCTGTTGTCTTATGCATATTTGAATAATATATGTATTTGCTCGGAGGGCAGTGAGCTAAAGCATGAGAAAAATGTTGGAGGTGTAATACAGCATATACACGCTGTCTGCCTTACTATCAGTGTTAGCATAAACTTGTATGTATGCTCAAATCACTATTGACTTTCTTAGCTACCAAGTCTCAACCAAAAGCATATCCCCTGAAGACCAAAGTTGAGCCAATTTTGAGTATCCAAAAATGCTCGAATGTAGCTGAAATTTAGAGTTTCTTGATAATTGTGAATTTCTACGTATTTTGTATGAAAAATGCTGTTGTACGAAGCCAAAGCTGATGAATTGTTACATGAATTTGTTGCACATGACCAAATGTATTCCACAAATTCACCTTCTTTTACCCTCTGTAGGGTGAAATTTTGAAAAATCCTCCTTCGTGAGCATTTGCTGCATGATAGTTATATATCTTTGAAATATCGAGCCGATGTTGCATTGGTTTTCACTGGATGATGATGACTGATTGAGCGATTGAGTTTGTAATTTTTATAAATGTATAATTTTATAGATTTAACATAAAGTAAATGGATAGATAGATGGATGGATAGATAGATAGATAGATAGATAGATAGATAAATAGATAGATAGATAGATAGATAGATAGATAGGTAGGTAGATGGATAGATAGATAGATTGATATATAGATAGGTATTGATACAATTTTATTGACGGATGGATATTTTCGATCGTTACTGTTTATTGAGTGAAATGATATTGATGTAAGTACTATATTGATGCATCGGTATACTTATATTAGCATAGAAATCTTACAAATTGTGAGATTTTATAGCCTCCAAAAAAGGTCTAGTTGCTTTTGCTGGAATTCTCATCAGTAGAACCTCAGCGCCGGTAAATACCAGGAATAATAGTTCTCGCAGTAGGTGCAAGGTATATTGGAAAGCATATCTGCGCTTTAAATATGTGTTAAGGATACTTCGTGCATTACACTGAGAACGGAAATTAGGAGAGCTGCAGCGTTTTTTTGTACACTGCGTGCTACGACCGTGTCATGGTGTCTATTGCAAGAGGCACGCATGCTGAGTTCCTCGCTAATGTCATCAAAATTTAAAATTAATTTTCAATAGCCCATTGCATTCATGCAAAATCTGTAAATTTTTTTTACAAAACTCAGAACTGAATCATCAGTAAACTGAAGGCAGCTATTATACTCGGTTCCGTAAAGTAGCCTGTGAGCTCTTCACTATATTATTGTGTTTATTTTCTTCCAGTGTAACCAACAGTGGTCGATGTTAAATTTATCAAGTTGTTCAGGGATTCATGAAAGTTCTATCGTTTACTCGCCTCTTTTCATGAACCGGTATCGACTTTAGTTTCATCTTATCGACCCGTTGTAATGGTTTCCCCTCTTAAATTGGGAGAAAAAAATGCGATAATTGATTGTTTTCGGTGGGCGTAAAAGAAAATCCGTTCACTGTTACATTTCCAGCCGTTGGAAAATTATATACATTTTTCTTCTACGTAATTTTCTGCATAGTTGACGTGCTGCGTGAACCGTAATACAACGTCATAGTTAGTTATATTACTCTCGTCGATAGGAGAGAAGAGAGGGAAAAAAATCGTCTTAATAACGGACTAGCATAATTTTCAAAGTCGAAAGGTCATTTCAAAGCGAAATTAAGCCCTGTATGAAATCCAACGATGGAAAAAGAATGGTGAAAATTTGTGAATTGGGTATTGTTTACGAAAATTTATGTTTTCAGCAGTTCTGTTGAGAGTTTCGCAATAGCATAAACGTTTTTATACGGTTCCTTTACCATATGTTTACTCGTCTGCTTTTTTTTTTTAATGTACCTACATAGTTTTTGTTATCAAATTCATTTATTTATTTCACTTTTTGATTTCGTCTGTTAAAAATATTTACTCTCCTATTGCAGTAATCTGTTTTTAGTTGCGACTGAAAAATCGTATGCGTTGAGTATAATTTTTTTTTTTTTTTTTACGAAATAGTTTTCCATTTTTGCTTTTATATTTTCTATATTCAGTTTGTATTTTCACTGTCACTCGTGTGCTTGATAAGTGGTTCCGACGCTGAACGTTGACAGCATTTTCTTGTAGCATTTTATCTTTCGACGTTGATGCGAAATTTTTTTTCATTTTATGAATTTACGAAAATCTTGTTTGATATCTACGTGCAGTTTTTCATTGGGATCGTTTGACTGAAAACTTATGCGTAACCTTGAGAAAACATTGAAAATTCTGTAAGTATTGTACGCGATTGTGCTTTACTCGTTTTCCGATTTATTTCATTGATGTGGCAAAATGGGAGTAGCTTGATATTGAAATTTACTAATAATATAAAATATTATTTGATCGTGTTTTGAGCATAATTTGAAACGTCTCATCATCAAAACTTTATCGATTTCGAAAATATGATTTAACAGTATCACTACCCTTTGAACTTCTGTGCTTTCAAAATATAAAATCTGCCAAGTTCTCGTGTTCAACAGATTAAATAATTAAATTTTGAGGCGTTTTCAATTTTACGTTTGGCAGAACTATTTCGCTTATTTTTGCTTATAACTTCTATTCGTTTTTTTGGGGGAGCTTCATAAACATGTGTTTAAGTTTCAAATAAGGTGTTGAGAATCAATATGTACGTTTTGGAAAAAATCAAATTTTTTAAGGCAACATCTATGAGAAACACATACAGCCTTAACAGTTGCTCTGTTTTTAGTTTAATGGAAAATTGCTTCAATCAGATTCGATTTTTTTTTGGACCTGTATGCTGCGTACCAATACTATTTTCAAATTTTATTCCCCAAGGTTATACCTATATAACCAACAGCAAACAGTATTCACTGTGACAGCAAATAAACTTGTGAGTGTTTTCAACTGAAATTGTGGTGATAAAAATACGAAAAATAGTCCTACTTCAAAAGGAAGTACTTGTCTTCATATTCCCCAGTAAAGAATAAAAACAAAACATGTTGTTTCTGCTGTTTGATACTCAAATCACATTTGGTGCTAAACAGCGTTTTGTTATGTATATAGCGGTATTCATTTGTTTACACTGGTTTGAAGTTGCTGCTGCTGTTTGCTGTCGGTTATTTAGGCGTAGCCTAACACGTTGCTCAATTTCTACGTAATCAGCGAGTCTAGTTCCTCACAACCCTTTTACACACATACCCTCATACATACTCTTATACATATATACAATTATTACTCGTATTATAGAATGGGATTATAATCACATACTCATTTACTCTATTAATTAGATTCTTCGATCACTATTTAGTTACTTTTATTTTTGTCGTCAGTGCACATTTTACTCTCGATCGAAGTACATTAACTTGTTATTTTTCTCGTCAACACCCCCTTGACCTCAACAAAAATAGTTCTCCTGTGAAGATATGATATTGCCATTGGTGTCAAAAAGTTGTTCAAATAAGTATAGAGCATGAGATCACATACAATGAATATATATGAATGGTTGCGAATGGAAATAAAAAGTGTGTGAGTATTATAATGTATTCATAGATGTGAAATGAGGAGGATTGGTGTGACATAACACCTCTACCTCTCAATTCTTTGAACTGAGCATAAAATAAAATTTGAAAAACAATTTTACAATGTTTATATGATGGTAAATAAAATAAATATAAAGTGTATAAAAAATGGTAACTACAATAAATTAGATGGTAATAAATCTGGAGATGTACAATTAAATTAAATCACGGGTTTAGTTAAAATGATGAATACTAAGTATTTGGTTTTAAAAATTTTCATGGCATTTTTATTGAGGTTGGAGTAATATATAAATAAAAGGATATGACTTGTATTATGGATCAATGGAATTTGTTTCAAGGAGTGGATTTGTTAAGGTAATATCTTGTCTGAAAACTAAGTCTTTAATGAGTAGATGAGCTATTTGATCCTCAGCGTTGATTTATTCAAAAGTGAACACTTTATCCTGAAAACTTGTCCTAAAGCCAACTTGATTTGTCAAGCTGTGAACTGAAAATCGCAACATTGCAAATTGATATCTGAGGGACTGAGTTCTGAAAGAACTAGAGTATTTTAAGTTGATTTTCAAATTCCTCATTCCAAAAATGTAATTCGTCATAAATTTCTGATAGTTTTCGTCATTTTTTCTCAACTTATGCTTGAATATGTGCTAAAAATGTGAAGCTGCAATTGTGTTAAGGAACCAATTTTCATTCTACTTTATAGCTACTTCAAAAAATTTGGGATTTAATATTCATGCAAGTTCAATGTCCAGAAAAGCATCATGCAAAGCAATTACTTCAGTAGCAATTGATGAAGATGCATGTATATTTTTTTGGTGAACACTCAGTTAACTCAGATTAAATTAGGATTTAAAACAGAACTAGGTGGTGCCGTGAACATGCTGCAAATAGGTGATAATGGAGATAAAAGCTGCACTCTCTATTGGTTGAAAAGGTGGTAATAGGTACTTCAATTTGATTTTGGATTAAATAACTTTATATTGAAGATAATTAAATTCTTTTTTCTTAAATTTGAAGAAAAATGAGGTACTCATAAATCTGAAATTAATTATAGCCTCATTATGCTGCAAATACCTTAATTTCAGCTTTCAATTTTCATAAGATGAAATGCATTTTCTGACATAATTACCCATTTGCTGGTTCAATAAATTTCCACTGGATGTTAGCCGTTTGATTTTAAATCCCAATAACCTATGATTAACTTTCCTTTCTCTAACTGAGATGTAGCAACAAGGGCATTGTCAATATTGGGAGTGTATGGCATCAATTCCTTTTGACTTGGAGTGATACCCTAGATAAAAATCTGCGGTCCATTTCAAATAACAAATGATAGGTCAAATATGGAATTTGATACTATCAGTAGAAAAATTCTTAAAATGCGATAAATAGATCACTGAAAAATCAATTTCAGGCCTAGTGCCTCTGGTAGTGTGTAGTAATTTGCCTATCATAGATCGATATTCAGTATAATCTTTTCCTTTATTCATTTTTCTCGTTTGTCCTCAACCATTTTCACATGATTCAAATCACAAATACGGAATTTTTGGAAAATCTTGTCAATTTTTTTTGGGTGAACTTTATTGTTCGTGATTTGATGTTCCATTCAATTTCAGATTAGATTTTCAATCATTTTGATTTATCTATTCCTCAACTTTGGAGGGAGTGAGAAAAATATTGTTCTGGATGTCACTGTTGAGAAAAAAGTTTAGACATCATATTGCACTAACTGTAAATTTGACATATCGGTTTTAGGATCTTTGAAACCACGAGCAACAATTCTAGCCTTAGGAAAAACGATACCTTTGTTGTCAGCTTTGTTAGTAAAAAATTGAAGATGCATCCCGTGTCGATGGTTCTGATATCCCTTGTTTTGTTGTCCACTTTCCAAACTTTCATTTCAGCAGGATTTATAGCTTCGCATTTCAATAGGATTAAAACGGAATAATATCCTGTATTCGTAAATCCTACCAATACATATAGTCCTTAGGCTACGAGTCAAAAATGTTTAATCTAGATTGTCCTGTTTTTTCTTCTTTGTTTTGCTCTATTGGCACAAGTGTACGTGCAATGGCTCCGTGGACTCAAAATTGGGAGACACCGGGCTTTCACTCGAAAATTTTTTTCAAAGGCGTTCATGTTTTTCTAACTGACACATGTTGGACTTCTATCGATTTAAGTTGCTGCGTACCCAAGTGTTGACCACATTTGAAAGTCTAGTCTCTGAGTATCATCTGAGATAGTAAAAATATTCGCAGTTGCCGAGTATTACCTCTGTGAGGGTACAATCTAAATGATTGAAACTTTTTTTTATATATCATGTATTATTTAGGAGTAACTTCTCTATTACTAGCTTCTTACTTCTGGGAAATATAAGATATAACATCGTAGTTTGTGCCTTGATTCAATATTTTTTTGTCTAACCTCTTGAAAATGTATGTTTTGGCTCTTTTTTTGAGTTTGAAAAAATTTGATCCACTTGAAAGGAGAGTTTTCATCCTGATCTGTCATTACGCCTTTGACTTCTCTTTTATCAGGAAAATACAGTCTTATGAAAGCTTTTATCAATCTGAGAAACCAACTCAAAAAAGTTCAGCATTACCACCAGGAATGAGGACCAGCAGTTTCAGTGACAATGATGACTAATTTGAACGAAAATTTGGGAAGAATCTCTACAGAAATGTGTTGGAATTTACCTAGTTATCCAACTTAAAAGCACAAAATTAAAGTATTTTCAACTTTTAGCTTCAAAGCATGATTCAACTTGAGCCTGATAAAAATACAAAAAATGCAATAAATTACATAAAATTCCATTTCGTTTTAATACGAACAATTTATGAACGCATTAGCAATAAAAATGTACGCGATTTGTTTTATTATACAGTTGTTAAGTTTCAAAAATCTCTGCCAAGTTAATGCCACCATGTAGAGGTCTGGCATATGCAGAGTTGTGTAGAGTGTAAAAAATAGAGGACACTATTGATTTTAGTCTAAGAAGTGTAATAAACATCAATCAGAAATGTGAACAAGATCACGAACGATCTAATGATGCGAATGAGAACAGGTATATAATTATAATCTATTACAAATAAAAAAGATATGACGTCATATGAGTTTATTGACCGGGGGGAAAAGAAATAGGTAGAGATTCACCATATTCAACGAAGGTTGCATCAAAAATGGTTTTATTTACACCAATATTTTTAGTTTAATGTAGTTGTGAGATGTGATTGTCTCTGTGACATCATGTCTTCTTTGGAATAAACTATAGTGAGTATGTGCGAATGTATATGAATAGGTACGGTGAAAGTATTATAATTTGTTCTTTGGTGCGATGTTAGGTGAAGTGATGTGATACAAGAATTTTTCCGGTTTATATCACTTCACGGAATTCGCACAGAACTAAATCTTTAGGGTTGAACTTATAATACGCTTTGAACTAATCGGTTGTAAACCTAGAACTTGAGTGCAGCACATTTTTCGCCGTATGAAAATTCGAAGAAAAGAATTCTATAAAGTTGCAAAAGTGATTTCTCTATTCTTTTATTTCTTTTTGAATTTACTAGTAGCCTAAGTGCAGATGTGTATGTGAACTGATTTTAGCGTCTAGCGTCTTATATTTTCATTTTCACTTTCAGATGTTTTCTCATTTTAACTCGTCGCTATTTTTGCCTTTTATAGATTTGAAAAGATGACTTTATGGCTAATTTTTTCTGCTGGTTTTTCATAAAATAAAAATCATAAAAATGAAAGAAAAAACAAACTCTATCCATCTTCAAATTGTTTTTGCTATTTAATCCCTGTATTTTATTTTCAATAATTCCCATCTTGAAGATTCTTTGCCGTTTTTTCATTAATATCGTATATTCTCCTCATTTTGATAAAAATTAATTGAATTTTCGAGGCCACAATCTAAGTGTGTTAGCTTTGATGGATGAAAATTTTTGTTCCAACCGGTGGGCTGTTTTTGGAATTAAAAAAATCATAAGGTAACGAGTGCTGAAAGTTAAGTGATTTAGAACCAATTTTGTGCTAAAATATCCTTCCGATATTTTTTTTTATGACACTTTTGATATCTATAAAAATACTGTAGACATCCAATTTCATTGGTTACTTTTGAAAGAAATAGGCTGCCCAAGTAAGCCCTGAATTCATTTTTCAAAAATTTACTGTGGCAGTTTTTTTCATTGTTTGAATTATCGCGCTAAGTTGGTGCTACTCTTTTTATTACAAACATTGAATGACATGAAGATTGAGCAGAATATTTTACTTTCGAAAACTTAGTAGAAAATATTGAAAAAGCAATGAGGAAGTGAATTTATGAGAGTTGCAACGTGCTTGGAATTACTATGTAACTTGCCGACAAGTGGATTTATAAATGTGACAAACTATAGATACCTACTGATTTGTAAAGTCTAATTACTCATAGACATATCGATATGATTGCTTTGCCACCAGTTCTTGTCAAAGTCGGAAGCATGATTGTAAGGGGGTCCATATCTTTATAACCTTCCCTTCCTAAGACTTTCCCTTCCAAAAACAATACCATTTCCATCAAAAAACACACTGTTGTGTTTATGTCAAGATTTTTTTGCGGAGGTAACTGAATCCAGACCCCTAGGAGTTCACTGTGTGTAACGCCCTTGATGCGAATATCTCAGAAATGTGTGTTACCGGAATTAATTTTTCTAGTAGAAAACAATGATCCCATCATTTAATTCTTTAATTTTCACCTCAATGAACGTTTTGTATACATATTGATGGCCTATGGGTAAATAGCCTTTCCTGCTTAATACAGAAAAAACGGATGAATAAGAAATTTATCGTTTAGAAAATAATTTTTTTTTTGGTTAACCTAATTGACAATTTAAGGAAAAGGTTAGCTCGCAAAAGATTTTCTCGTGGTTGATGAAACGATTCTTGGGTAAAATGCGAGAAAACCATATTAAATTTTTCAGTTATAACCGTGAAATTGTCGTCGCAAAAGTGCAACGAAGGGTAAAATTTATATTTTTATTACAGCGAAAAAAGGTGACTGCTGTATGTACAGACGATACGTAAACGATGAAAATCGAGTTTAAAAATACCTGCGGTATCCGGCAAAACGATTTTGCAGCCCTGATCACTGAATGTGAAATTAACATATAAGTATCTACTAATAATTTTGATTAAACGTAGCCTCGAAAAAAAGATTTAATCTTGGAATGTTCTGTATTGTTTTTTATTTATTTTTTATTTTTTGAAAGCCAACTTTTCATTAATTTATTTTTATCTTACACGGCGTGAGTGTTCATTTTATTTATTTTTTTTTTTATTTATTTTTTTTTCTTTTTTCGTCTCATTGTGCTGTATACGTCTAAGCTATAGTATATGAGATTGTGTTGGGTCGGTGGTGGATGATTATTACAATTATGGGCTAGGCGAGGTGGTATCGGTTTCTACATAATTCGATTAGCAAAGCTTAGTATAGTGTCTTTTATCGCATGGTGGAAACACTCGAGGAGAAAATCGAAAGCGATACCTTAGTATTTCGCATCGGTTCGGCGCCAACGCTCACCTCGTAAACGAATCTAATTAGGCGATAAATATTTGGCGACATACGGATCCTACGTGCCGCAGGATGCGTTTCCAATGTCTGTGCAAACGAAGGTTGAAACTCGAACGGAGATTGACCTCTATGTAGTCGTATTGGCTGCGTAAAGTCTCGGTAAAAAGGAGACTGCTGAATTTATGGTGAACATTATCATCATCATCAGAAGCTCTGGGACATCTGGACCTGTGAGCACTTGTTCCTTCTTTGTCCATACCCTGCCTAATCACCGACCTCGTTTTTGTACTGTTTCCACTGGTACTGAAGAGGGATTTCCATTACGTCGTTTCTTGCCTTAGTTGAGGTGATAAGAAACGACGCAACGCATTTGATATTGGGCTGTGACATCACCAGATCGTTATCAGGTAATTGATCACATCCCGTGCAATGTATCTTACCTGTACGTACGTACAGGTATGAACATACAAACGCACAAGTGTGTTTATGGTTTAATGTCATTGAGACGATTAGTTGCCAACTTTTGGGTAGTGACTGTCGTTGAGGGGTGCAAGCCCGTAAAACCTCATACGAGTAATGTCCTTACAAATACCAATCATTTTATTTTCTTATGAAACACACAATTTTCATCATCACCATTCCTAATCCTTTTGTGAGGTAAATTTTAACACCTGGTTTACGAGTAAACTGACTGAAAATAGTAGCACAGCAGAACTTCACTAGAAAACCCAGTTTGCCTATTCTTTCATTATTCAAAATCTTAAATTCATCACTGCAATGAAAATAAAATCACAAACTTCCAAAAATTATGTAAAAAATTGTGGTTATTTCAGAATCCTGAAAAAACCACTTTTCCTGCAATTTTTTATCCTCTTGTTTATGTTTTCTTAGAAACTATGTAACCAATAAACATCATGATAACTATCTCTCATAAAAACTTTAGTCCCATCCCTTTGGTCTTTTTCTCATAATGATGGAAAAACCAATTTTCAAGGAATTTTTTATTCTTCAGTTTTCTAGATAACTACTGAACAAATCACCACAAAACTTCTATCAAACCTGATCCAATATTAGGACTATAGCCCTGGAGACCATTTACAAACTGTTTATAAGTTTTATAGCTATGTCTATGAAGCTGCTATAAGGGTTGTATACTTCTTGCTTATCACTACTTTATCAATCTATATGGCCATGTCCAGGTCAATAAGACCTATAAAGAGTTTGGAATGTTAGTGTTTGTGATTTTTACTGTGGATTTTTATATTTATAATAAAAAAATTGATTTTTAATCAACAAATGGTTCACTTCTGCATGTACATTCTGGTTTCATTTATATTGACAACTTGTAAACACCTCTTTATAGTCATGATTTCTTTATAGTCCTTATAAAAAGTTCGTAAATGACACCCAGTTCGATTGGATTACACATGGTGTAGATTGGTGTAGATCAGTGTAGAGTGGTCTACTCAAGAAATTGATCTATAATGGAAGCAGGGAGTGTAGCCAGAATTAAAAATAAGACAATCACATTCCCTTTGAGAAATTAAAAACCACTATCACATCACATTGAAGGCAAAAAAAAAAAAAGACAAAAGTGGGCTCAAATTACATCATATCACCAAAAATTACCAGTAACCCATTTTGACTTCCCCCCACATCACCCCTATCCTAATTCTAGCCACTAAACATTATTTCTGAATAGGCCATCACAAATAAAAATAAAATATTGTACTCACAGAGAAATAACAGGAACAAATGACTCAGATTTTCATGGAGAACATTTTTTATTTGAAACTGCAATCAACATCATACTGTCAAAAACTTAATGGAACTCAGGAAAGCTAACAAAAAATAATTGTTTCTAATAAGTTTGAAAATATTCCATTTTCGATGAAACAAAGTTATTAAATGAAAATCAACAAATTTAGTTTTTTAATCATTATTAAAAAGTTAAAAAACGAACTTTTTTATTTACAAACACTTTGAGAAAATTTTATTACATTTTGAATTTTTTTTAATTATTAATATCAGTTCAGGAAAAACGTGAGTATTGAGATTTGCTTCTGTCAACCTCTAGGATGGAACTAAAATTGTGGTTAAAATTTAAAAGTGAAGTAACCAATTTCAACAAAAGAAAAGATAAAAACAAAATGAACAGAGCACATAAAAAGCTTTTCTGAATTCCCTCAAATTGCTAAAATACAAAGGAACATAGGAAAAGATAAAAAATAACAAAGGAAAGAACAGAATTGATAATTATAGATAAAAACTTCCTGACAACAGGAGAACAAAATGGAAGCTTCTAGTCGTAAGAACTTTCTCAAGTGGTGACAACAGAAGATAAGTAAAAACCCAAAATCGATAATGTTATTGAAAAATAAAAGATCGATGTCAAAAAAAAAGTGTGAGTATAGGAGTTTAATTTTATCAGGGATGTGTTGAGAGATAAATGGGAAATGAAGAAAAGTGGAATGTGTAAAAAAAAAAATAAGTAGGATGAAAAGAAGATAAAGAAAAATTGATTGAGAGGAATGATAGGAGATAGCTTTTAGAGGTGAGGTATAAAAAAAATATTAATGTATAAAATAAGGTATGTCTTCTTATCTCCTTTCACATTTTTACTTGAAATATAGAAAAAAGAATATTCTCATCCACCTCATTCCTTTTGCTTTTTAACTATAATTAAAATAATTCGTTATGTTTTTCTCTAGACTGAAATAATAATATGAAATTATATGTATGGTTTTTTGGGATACTCTATACTCACGTTTGCTGGGCAAGAACTCACAACTCGTCAACATCAGTGAAATAATGTAAAATGATTATAAAAAAAAAATAATTGAAAATTCTGAAGAGGTACCGGTACCAAAGTCCACAGTGTTATTGAATGCTTTTTGAAAATTCCATAATTTATCCATGGATTTCGCATTGAGACGACCCAATGAACAAAAATTAATGAACACGGATATGTGAGCTTAATGGCGGAATAACACATACGTAGGTAATAAGTATGTAAAAATCATAATGTTTCATTCGGTCTTACTTATTGAAAAAATAATAAATATTTTCAAAAAAATGCCGTAAATGGTTTAAAAAAATAGCTAATGACCCTATACCTACTTTGACGGGCTATAAAGGTACATAAGTTATGTTAATATTTGTTGAACAAAAGTTACGGAAACTAAAAAGGGTGCATTCACCATAAGGAAACGGGATAAAAGATGTAGCTTGCTAGTGCAACAATTTGTTTTTCAAGCATGTGGTAAGTGAAAAACGAAAAATGTCTCTTCTCCGCTCCCTTCCTTTCTTCTCCATTCGATGCAAATTGAAGATTAGCTACCATTTCAAAACCATGTTGTGTTGCGGATTGCCTGCACCAAATGCGTGTAATCGCCTCTACCTCTACGTGTAGTCTGTTCCAAATAAGAAGGTAATTTTCTACCCATAATACACCTAGTCAGCAGGCATCGTCGGTAATAGAGGGTAGAGGAAAAAATTAGGATACATACTGGGCACGAAATTCAGTACGCCTGTTCGTATACAGTTTTTATTTCGCTTAGAAATATTTTATTAATTAACTTCACTTACGTTTATCGGAGGCCGCAAAAAAAATTAGGTACCTTATCTTTTGGAACGAACTGTATAATTATAATATTTGTTCCGAGTAGTGTTCACATCTAGCTGACCATTATTAAATTCCTAAATCATTTGTATATTGTATGAAAAAGCATTTTGTGCCTATTAACTGTCTTATGCTGCATACAAGTTTGTGTGTGTACGTGTGTCTGTGTGTCTGTGTCTATCTGTCTGTGTGTCTGTGTCTATCTGTCTGTCTATCTGTCAGTTTGCCTGCTTCTTGCATAGTTTTATGATATCATTTATCCGGTGTGTGAACATTCAGCCTTCTACGTGGTTAAGCTTTCGAATTCGCTCGATGTCGATGAAACTTAAGAAATACGCGTCTTAACGTTTAGAAAAAAGACGCTTTTATTAGTAGCTGAATGCGAAACCTTACCGCATATTGATTTACGGTATTGTTAGCTGCCCCCATAGAGTTTCATACTTTATTACATTTTCGTGTGCGAACGAGTGACCTACCCAGCCTTTAACAGTACCTATGTGGGTGTATTGAGTGTGTTTGTAGTTTTACTTGTCGGATTGCATAGTGCGATCGACCGTTCGTCGTGAATTTGGTCAAAAAGTCGAAAAAAGTTCATAAATGTTGAGTTGACTTTGGTTAATTAGTCCCTAAAAGCAGCAGTATGATCGATATGTCGAGCTTGCGGGTTGGTGCTGGTATAGGGCGTAGAATAGTTTTGCATGTTTCGTAATGTTCAACGTAATTTTGAGAAAAAATAAAATTCTCTTTTCTGAATTATGAAAAGCACTTCGACGAGTGTGGTAGATCGATGAGCGAATGCCTTTGCACAAATAAATTGATGTTGGTAGGTACCAGTATAGTTTTTTCCCGAAAATTATGGCATAGAAGTTTGAAATTGTATTAAAATCGCTGCTTCTAGCTTCAAGAATATTCATAGTTTTTTCGTAATGACATTTCGAGATGAGTGCGAAACTTCGAGCCAGAATTCCGCTATTCATCGATAACGTTTGCTTGCTCTCAAACTTTACACAGCAGTGAAAAATTAGCTTCAATACAGGATCTGTTTTCACTTTTATGGCGATTGTCGGATCAGTTTACTCTTTTTCAATCTCGTCGTTGAAGACTCGACTTCAAAAAATCTTAATTTCTTTCAATAAAGTAGGTATCAAATCATGATATGAATAATTAGGGTTGAATATTCGTTGCTCCTTTTCTTAGATTGATCTCGCACCTCCTTAGGGAGTGCCTCCCTTGGTTGCTAACCATTGATTTAAAATTTGAAGCGAAAAACTATAGTTTTGCTAGAAACGCACTCAAAGTTGGATTTCTCATTTCATTCGGTACGGTCTCTATGAACCTTGAAACATCGCGGAAGTTTATTTATAAAAACCCCCAGAAAATTGCTATTGTTTGGCCTTTATAAAATTTGTTCATTTTAATTTCAATTTTTCCCCTTCACAAATACACCAATTAAAATGACGGTACGTACCTATATTTTATGCAGAATCAAGCGAAGGAAAAAGTGATCTTGCACATACCTACCTACCCATTTCTGAACAATTTCTTTTAAATATTTTGCCGATAATAAATGTAGAAACTTCTCGATCAGCATACGCCAACGGTAAAGTAGGTACCACCAAGTCGCCAATTGAAATAATTTCATAAAGGAAAAACTAATTTCGTCACAGTGTAAGTGAAGTCTGAAGTGCATTCGAGCGAAGTATGTATCATTTTCGTATTTTATTGTGGAACTCTGCAAACATTTGTTTGTTATTTATGACCTGTTTTTCTTCTGTTTTTTTTTTTTTTTTTTTTTTTTTTTGCGGTTGTTCAATTGCTTTGCTGCAATGAACAGGCTGTAAAACATCGCCAGTCGAGTATATTTGTGCTGAGCTGCGCTTCAAATTGCATCCTATTCGAATGAGTGGTTGGAATGTAGTACATAGGCCATGAAAAAAATAATAATACGAAAGCCATACGTAATCTGTATTCTCACATATAACTTTCAAATTATGTACTAATTATCCCGTTTTTCATGATATCCCACGTAAAGTGTACAGTTACTCATCAGAGACAAAAGTCCCAACAAAACTAAATTTGTTTGCTGTGCGAATCGATCGGTCCGAAATGTATGTCAAAGTCGTTATTTCATGGAAACATACCATTTTATTGAGCAGACGGGCGTCTTTTGCGAGTCCCTTTAATTGATCATCGTTGGACTCTTAAAATTGTCATAAATAGTGAGTTGGGGGCCGCGTATAGACGAAGGGGATGAGGTAAAAACCGATTTATATCCAAAATACGGTAAAATGAGACATAATATTACATAGAAACAGGGAGAAGCAGAGAGAGATCGAAAGTAAAAAGGGAGAGAAAAAAGCTTTTTGTCTTACGTAGGTACCATAATATTATACTGTTTATGGTAGTAGGTATAGCTGGTAAGGCGTGGAATTATGTAAGGCACCTGTGTCAACGTTTTGTTTCGCAATTAAGATTGTATAACGAAGCTGCGGTTTTCGGGTATACATTTATGAAACGTGTCGATGCGATGTCGCGAGTCGTAAACAATTAGCGCACGGTTCCACCGTTAAGTGCTGTTTATCGTCGAGTTTCTTTGCCAGATGATCGAACACCATGGCAGCATTATGTGAATTGGAAAAAATAAAATAAATTGAAAATACTATAATACTGTATATCGTATACTTATCCGTGAGCATTTCGGATGTGTTGGTGGTTACGTAAGTGCAGCCATGGTCTCATGGAAAAGTATTTGGGATCTGTTACATAAAGAAATTTGTCTGTTATGTTTGGAACGTAATACGAGTCAGCGGAATAGCTAAAGCCTAGCGTACACTGCGATAGTCTATCACGATGGTTGACCTCATTCCAGTAAATAATCACAGTGTAGTCAGTCACTCGCCCGTGAGTACTTTATTATTATCATGTTGATATGATACTGACTATAGAGATGTGCCGGTTGACTAAAAACTAATTCATTTGAATTAATCTTTTGAAAAACCTAAATGAACGAGACCGAAAGATGAGAATGAACTAGTTCACTTTGAACTAAAAGATATCAAATCAAAGTTATATGTATAGACATAAAAGCTAATTAACTCTTATATGTCATAGCACTGTTGTTAATCACTGGATGAGTGGAATTTCTTATCAATCAATAAAAAACGAAACGAACACCATTAGTATTAATACTTATTTAATTTTATTCAATTAGTTCAATTAGGTCTGGGCGATTCCAGTTTCCATTTTCCAAAGAAAACTGTCAATTTGGCGAAAATTGAAAAATGTTTTCGTCTGTAAAAAAATTATTTTCAATTATTTAAATTTTTTTTGTATTAATTTTTGGAAGCATTTTGGCACTTTTATTTATTTTTTATCTAATTTTGACTTCTTTTTCCTTTAAAATTGTATTATTTATTATATTTTGATGAAATACAGCATCTAACTTTGGTATGGAAAATTTAGAGTTCAACTGATGAGCCTGCGTACCTAGTTTAATCAATGTATATTTTTGATACTTCAATATGAGTAACTTACGAAAGTATTACTGGACAAAAATGAGCTTCAAATAGTTATTCAGTGGTTATTGAATAATGATAGTATGGTAAGTACCTCAATTCCTCTGTAATATTTTTCATTTGTTTGATTCATGCAACTCATTTCGTTCATTTTGAACTAGTTCATTCAAAAGACCGAGACCTGTTGAATTAAATCCACCAAATGAACTAAAACGCACATCTCTAATACTGACAACACTATCATGCTAGTACTGAGTATCATAGTGTACTCGAGGCTTAATGGAAAAGGGAGAGGTTGAGAAAGCTGCCGTTGTTTTTGTTTTTGACCTTCAAAAAAACGGCAACTGGCATATTGATTTAGATTGTGGTAGTTAACAAAATCATGTCTGCAAGCCAAAAAAAAGAAACTGACCTTCGAAATTATGCCTATTCATTAACACAAGCGTCTAGGGACACCGTAGGGTAAATTTTTTTCTGGTAGTTTTGGAATTGGTCGGAACACTTCGTTCGACTTGGGATTTTCGTTTGTTTTGTTTGTTAGTTTATTGATAATAATGGTAGTTGGAAAATGGGTTACCTAATTGTTTAATTTTTGATGTTTTTAAATATGAATTCCAAATTGCAATTCATCTGCGACCTATGTCAAACTTCTTTTGGTAAAAAACATCATGTACTCAGGCACATTGAAAACATTCATTTCATTAATAGGCCTACCAGTGTAAAAAAATTCAAAAACATCGAAGTAAAATCCAATGTTTTCTATGCTGTTTTTCCTGCAATACTTCCTGTGCATACGATCGTCATTTAGAAAATAAGTAATGTTCTTTTCTGTTTCGTTTTCTTTACATTCATGTTAAATTTAATAAATAAAGTTGACTCCGATTTTTTTTTTAATATTTTCAAAGGATAAATGAAGTTTTTCTGGTGGTTTATTCGAACATGTTCTCATGAATACTACACTTCGTTCTTCTTTACAGTGTCATTCAGTGTTTTTTATTCACAACTTAAAAATTTTTCAGATTCTTGCTTTAAAAAAATATATTAAAAAAAAATACAGCCTCTACAAATAAATAGTTTTTTTTAAAAAAATTCTAAATAATTTCAAATTTCAATAAAAACACAAAATAACTTTGAAAACTAAGTCAAACGAAATGTTCCGAACGATTCCAAAACCACCCGAAAAAATTTACCCTACGGTGTCCCTAGAGGCTTGTTTCATTAACTACCTAGTTTTATTTTTTCTCACGTGATATCGAGTGAGTATCTGGTGTATGTCGTCAACTTATATTTCGCAATTAACACTTTGCTGTGGTGTAGCTGTTAGGAATGGTCAGTCTGTAGTCGTGCTGACATTGTAATTTGTACGTGTAGTAATGGCACTGATAGTAACGGCGGTCAGCAGGTGACCATGGCAATGCTTGTGAAGAAAGTAGTGGTAGTAGAACCTAAGGTCTTGCATGTGTCCCAATTATTACGGCATTATGTCATTGTATTGAGACCCATGAGATTCACTTGTGTCAATCATTCTTCATCAATTATTTGCGTCATTCACTTGACCCATGTTTGTGAAATTTGTTTTTACGAATGTTTCAATATCTTTTTTGCCGATAATGCATTAAACCAGTTTTTGTTTTAAATGGTCATATGACTAATTGTCTAAAAATAATTTTTTATATTCTGTAAAATTCGACCCATAAGGCTGTCATACAGGATCAAATGAATTTTAATGCATTTCTCGATATCTGTTAAACTCTATGGTTTTGAAACATTTGAACCAGTTTTTGTTTTAAAATCTCATTCGACTGTTTTTTGGATTTTATGAAATTCCACCCCTAGGAGGGTCTAATAGTGATAAATATATTTCTATGTATTCCTCAATACATGAGATACTGAGCAGGTTTTTGTTTAAAAAAGTCATTCGACTAATTTAGGCTATTATCTAAAATTCATTTTTTAATTTAGAGAAATTCATTTCTTGAAGGGATCTTACGGAGATAAATAATTTTTTATGTGTTTCTCAAATTTCCTAAGGGGTGTAAAATTACACCATGCCCCTTTTTTTTTTGGGCTTTGGAGAAGACCTCATCAGATAGCAATGATTTCAGAAATGATACTTATTCATCAATAGAATTTATTTTTTAATGGTTCAAAAAGAGTTTTGCTGACTGATAAGGGCAATGAAGCCAAGGAAGAATTCTGTATGAAAATTTAACGAGCCTATAAGTAGATCATTAAATATAATTGAAGCGAGAAAGGCGAAGGCTAGCGAAGTTTGTATTCACTCACAGAACAACATTTTTGATGAAGCCATTGCTCTTATAGATGGTCAAACCAAAAATTACCAAGATTCTCAAATAACTATATCAATTATCAAGTTAAGCCTGACGTTGTGACGAAGCCAGATTTTTTAAATTCGATCTATGAGAAAAAATTTTATTTCTCTGTGGGGATTTAAACCTTTGTCGCACAATCTTAATTATTCACAAATTTCAATTTTTTCGGTTGGGATTCCAAACTTTGATAGGCAAGGGGTTAGGATATTGTTTTCTTGAAAATTGAGTGACAAATACGTCATCGATCAGGTTTTCTGAGGTGCGCAGTTCAAATTTTCAGTTCATTTTTGGATTGAACCACTCACTGTGCCTCTTGTAACCTCAAAACAGTGTTAGAGTAATGTTTCCTTGAAAAATTGAGTGATATGTCCTTGATTTTATTTTTTGAGATACTGAGTTAAAATTTTCAATTCTTTTGGACTGTGTGGGGACTCACTGGTATGAGGTAAAGGGGCTCGGACCCCTCGACGACAGTCGCCGCCCCAAAGGGCAGGCCAATTACTCGTCTATATGACGTTAAACACACAAAACTCGTTCGATTGTAATCACCTGCATGTACTTGCAGGTAATGTACGAGTACTGAATCGTGACACGGTACGATGACGTCATAATTTGTACACAAACTGGCCAGACATATCTTATCTTGGTAGGGGATGATATGACCTGGCCGTTCTCACTAACGTACGTATTACCTTACATACGTGTGTTTGTGTGCGTGTGCCAAAACCAGTATATAAACTCTTAGAACAGGCTTTAAAATCGCCAGTGTTCGGTCTGGTTCTGGCTTACTCGTACTTACGTACAAAGTGGCTGAACACGCTTAAATTCTGTTGAATTTCCTTCTGGTGAGAATATCTCTCACGACAAGGTATTCCACAGTGGTGACCCCGATGTGATTTTTGGCTACGTTGTGAGGTGTCTGGAGGCGCGTTGCACTATTACAAAAATTTGGCACGGTGAGCTGGCGAGATACTCGCTTGCTCGCCAAATAAAAATATTTTTTTGCAGACTAAGACACCTTTTAAGTCGTCGAAGTAGAGTCTGCTGAAGTGGGAATTTATACCCCTTTCCTTAAAATATATAAACAAGGAGAAACAAGACAGTAGACCTGGAGGAAGAAGGTTGGACTCATGCCCCAACTCCCCCAACTTTGACTCGACACTCTACGAATTTACCAAAAACTGAAGAAGGCCCTCAACACCCAGAATTAGCACGACTGGGAACTGCAATAAATAAAGAAGAACTCGCAGTTAAAACGTTGAGAAGTGGTCGAACTTTAAGCCAAAGTTCTGACCCGAAAACACCTGTCCTACAAACACAGGAGCCAGTGTTTTCAACCAGCAAGGAAGGAAGTAGTTCTGTGGAATACGCTTGTCACCAGAAAGACATAGCAATGGTTCCACCATCAACTGAAAACCCACAACCATCACAGGGAGGTAGTAGTCAGCCGCAGCTGACACCCAAAGTCTTGGCACAGATTATGCAACTTTTGCAATTGCAGCTAGGACAAAACCCCAACTTCTATAAACGGAGGATAGAGATCCCAGAATTTCTGCCCAATGAGGTAGATTTTTGGTTGACACTCTTGGAAGGCAGGTTCAAGACAGAAAACATAACACTGAACCAGCGGTACTTACACATCTGTGGAGGCATGCCCCCGCAGATAATCCGCCACATTCCAGACATCATGGAATGCCCTTCGACAGAAGAGGACAAATATGCCTGGTTTGTCAAGAAGATCAAAAACGTTTTTGGAAAAACAAAGAACAAAATAATTGATGATGTGATGGGTGGTATGAAGATGGGGGACGACAAACCCTCGATCTTCATGGCGAAGTTAAGGCAGAAGGCGGATAATATCGTAGCCCCTTCTGTCATGGGCAATCAATTTTGCAAGCAGCTTCCACAAAGTGTTGTGCAATGCCTAGCCGCTGTTGGTTCGACTGTGATCAATACATCCCCAGACTTGGACTTCCTTGCAAAATCAGCAGATAATTTGCTCGAATACACCAGGTCAAAGCTGGTGGTCAGTGCAGTATCTGCAGAGACTTCGAGCCCAAATAGCTCAGTTGACCGAAGAAGTTAAACGGAACAAAATCCAAGGCTCAACGAAACCCAACAGTAGCTGGCGACAAAGATCAAAATCTAGAAACAACAACAACAACAGCAATAGCAGAGGACGACAGTCCCAGTCCAGAGACCGCAGATCTAGTTCCAGTACCAGGGGTCAGAGTTCAACTCCCCCTAGAACATCATCTCCCAAAACCCAGTCTCAAAATTGGGATGATAAAAGTTGTTTCTTCCACAACCGGTTTGGCGTGGAGGCCACCAAATGCAACAATAGGTGCAAATGGTGGGGTAAATCCTACAATAAGAAAGCGTCAAACTAGAACGAGGGGCCATCTATGCGGCCAAAGACCCCTTGGAAAAACACTCATGCCGCCTTTTTGTCAAGGACAGGACTAACAGGAGATGGTACTTAATAGACTCAGGTGCAGACTTGAGTATATTGCCAGTAAATAAAAACAAAAAAGTACTTCCTCCGAAATACTATCTCTGTACTGTGAATGGTCAAAACCTTCCAGCTTACAGACTTGAGACCAGCAAAGTTGACATCAGACTTAAGGAAAAAATGACGTGGTCCTTCACAGTTGCTGATGTTCCAAACCCGATCCTGGGTGTAGATTTTCTTGCACATTATGGCCTGATCATTGGCCTCAAACACGGCAAACTGATCAATAGTGAAACTAAAAATTGTGTGGATGGCAAAACGCATGCTTACAGACTGGACACAAATATATCCAGCTGTACAAAAGTCGACGGACAACTCTTACGGATCCTGTCTGACTATTCTGGAGTCACTCAACCATCAATTCGCAGGCATCCTACATACAAACACGATACGGTTCATTACATAGAAACCAAAGGACAGCCCGAAGGTTACTGCCTGACAAACTCGAAGCGGCATGGGAGTACTTTCATCGAATCATTGAAGAGGGTGTATGTCGCCCCTCAAAAAGCTCATGGAGCTCCCCTATCCACATGACCAAAAAAGCAAGAGAGTGGCGAATTGTTGGAGACTAAAGAGCCTTAAATGCCATAACAGTTCCTGATCGCTACCCAGTCCCCAATATAATGGACTTGAACGCGAACATGAAGGGTAAAACGATGTTCACCAAAATTGACATCAACTGGGCATTCCACCAAATTCCTATGGCCGACCAGGACGTACCAAAGACAGTGGTTATAACCCCCTTTGGACTATTCGAATACCTTCGAATGCCGTTTGGACTTCGCAACTCAGCACAAACTTTCCAGAGATTCATCAACGGACTGTTTAGGGAATTGCCGTTCGCATATGCATACTTGGATGATATCTGCATTTGCTCAGAAGGCGGTGAGCAACAGCACGAGGAGAATGTGAGAGCCGTGGTACAGCGTATACATGCCGCCGGACTCACTATCAACGTAGGTAAAAGCTTATACGCACAAACTGAAATTGACTTCCTCGGCTACAAAGTCTCCACCAAAGGCATTTCCCCCTTGAAGACCAAAGTAGAGCCAATACTGAACTTCCCGAAACCCTCAAATGTCGCTGAACTCAGGCATTTCTTGGGGATGGTGAACTTCTATAGACGTTGCATAAAGAATGCAGCAGCCGAACAAAGTAAGCTGTTTGCACTAATTAAGATAAGTAAAAAGAAAGACAAAACTTCAAAGCTGAAAAGGCCTTTGAGAAAATCAAAGATATACTGGCAAATGCAACTCTATTGGCTCATTCAGACGAAAGTCTGCCGTTACGCGTGAGTACCGATGCATCTGATTTTGCTATTGGTGCAACCTTGTACCAACTGGATAAAGACAACAAAAAGTTACCGCTAGCTTTCTTCTCGAGGAAGCTCTCAAAAACAGAAAAGAACTATAGCACATACGTTAGGGAATTGCTCGGAATTTTTGCTGCGTTGAAGCATTTCAGGCACCAATTAGAGGGTAGATGTTTTTCTGTGTATACTGACCATAAACCCCTAACATATGCCTTCACACAAAAAGTAGAACCGGCATTGCCGAGAAGAGTACGACAATTAGACTATATTGGTCAATTGATTACCGACATTCAGTATATAAGTGGAGAATGCAACACTCCAGCTGATGCCTTAAGTAGTATCGAAGCTATCTCGGCTCCTGTCCAATTGCCTTATGCTGAAATAGCTAAAGCACAGCTTAAGGATGCAGAATTGCAAGAGTTGTTATCAAACGATGATACTACTCTCAAATTGAGACAGCAAAAAATTCCCGGTACTGATTTTTTATTAACATGTGACATCAGTACAGGTATTTCTACCAGTAAAATATCGCAGGCTAGCTTTCAACAGTGTACACAACTTGTCACATGCTGGGCCAAAATGTAGTGCTAAATTAATTTTATAAAGATTTGTACGGCCACGAATGAAGTCTGACTGCAACAAATGGGCTCACAGTTGCCTGAACTGTCAAGAATCCAAAGTAGGAAGACACACTCGCTCGCCCCTCAAATCCTTCAAACAAACAGAGCGGTTTAAAACGGTTCATATGGATTTGGTAGGCCCATTGCCACTATGTCAAGGACACAGATACCTGTTGACGATAATAGACAGGGCAACACGATGGCCAGAAGCAATCCCTCTACACGAGATGTCAGCTCCCACAGTAGCTGCAAGGTTATACGATACCTGGATTGCGAGGTATGGCGTACCAGAAGTCATAGTTACAGACCAAGGTCGCCAATTCGAGAGCTCGCTCTTCAAAGAGCTGTCCAATAAGCTTGGTGTTCAACACAGTCATACCACAGCTTACCATCCTCAAGCCAATGGCAAAATCGAGAGATGGTATAGAGCTGTCAAAGCCTCCATCATGTCTAATGATACTAAGAGATGGGAAGATATACTTCTTACCATCCTCTTAGGCCTTCGATCTGCCCTACAAACCGATACAGGTCACTCTGCAGCGCAATTAGCATTCGGCAAAGAGCTACGCCTCCTAGGGGACTTCTTCACAGAATCGAAAGAAGTTAGCCCCGAAATCATGGTACAAAACATAAGAAATGATGCCAACAACTTTCTAAAACAGGCAGCTTGCCATGGCCAGCCCAAGATTTATGGCCAATACCTCACACGTATTTGTTAGAGACAAAAAAATGAGATCTGCGCTGGAAAAACCATACGCCGGTCCTTACAAAGTAGTATCACGAGATGAGAAAAACTTTGTGATACTCATTGCAGGCGAACCTTGAACAATTTCAATTGACAGATTGAAGCCTGCATACATGGTAAGTGACGATAAAAGAATAAAAAGGTTGCAGAAGGAAAATGTAGAAAATATACAGACGGATTCGCCAATAAACACAGACGAATCCGTCGAAAAAAGTGAGAAAAATACCTCACAACAGAAAAGATCAAAGAAGTCAGTAAGATTTTCGGACAATGTTACAACCAAAACATTTGATCCTGAGGCCCCCTTATGTCCATGTAAAAGAGGCAGGCCCCTTGGCAGTAAAAAATGTAAAAATTCCCGCCCTTCTCGCATGTCTGAGGGTTAATGCGAAGAAAATAAAATTTACTCCCGAAAAAGTAATATCCGCTAAGTAAGTTAAAACCCGCTAAAAAAATATGCGAGGAATATCGGAACTCCGCGAGGCAAAAGAAACTCCGGAGATAAGCAAACGAGGAATGCCAACAAAAAGAAAATGACAGGAATAAACAAATCCACGTGCAATACGGAAACAAAACATTGCAACGTGCGTTTACCGTTAAACACAAAGATTATCTGAACGTTGTGACGTCACAAGCGGAGATTCCTTTGTAATAATAAATTCGAAAATTATATTCATTGAGTTTATTTCAGGCATAACTTTGCTTAAACCGATCATAACTTAACTGGAAAACTTGCATACGGCCGAGAATTTTAAGCGCTATCCCCTCTACATGTTGATAAGAAGATTTGGAAATAATGAAAAATAACTGTAATGGTAAATCGAAAAACGAAGTAAAATCACCCATTTCAGAACTGCCAGAATACTTGGACGTGTTTTTCTGATATATTTTTGGTTCCTTTTCCTAAATAACCTTATAATGATCATTGGGCCTTTTGTGATCCAGAAAGAGGTTGGTTAGTCAAATGGTTTATCATTGTATTGTGTGATACATTTTCGAATATCTTTATTGAAATGCGAAGTTTCACTTTTAACGTATATAATGTGGACCAAGTACACTTTTTTTGGCGGGGGTGTCATTCTGGGTAACCAACTTCGCTTCAGTTATGGTTCTGAGGTTCAATTGCAACCGGCGAATCCAACCTAGTAAACGTTGCCGCCTGTTTTTGCAGACGAAACACTTATAAAAATTTTACAAAAATTAATGAGATAAGTGAAAAAGAAAAGATAAAGGAAAAGAATCCTTTTACTCATTTTTAAATCACAAGGCCCGAAGTCCCGAAAAAATAACATCAAAGTGGTGTTGGGTCCTAATAGTTTTATATTATTTGCATCTTTTTTAAAGATACCTTATACTAAATCTTTATGCAAAATATCTGTGTCTTATCGGTTTACTCTTATTATATTTTCAGGAAACGCTCAACCCGAGGTGAACATTAAACCAAATCCGATTTTCGATACCAAAGTGGGTGACTACTCGGCGACGGATTTTGCCAAAACGGATTCACAAAAGCTGCCTCAATCCAGCAACGCCGTTCACGTACGAGTAAGTAAACTTTCCGAAAACGTGCACCTTCATCTTTCTTCTTCGTTCATTTTATATTGAATTTCAAGGAATCGAATTGAGATGAACCGAAAAAAGTGTACTTATTTCGTTTCCATGCGATATTTTTAAAATTTCTCTTTTTTTTTTCTGAACTTTCCAATGATCCGTTTCTTATTCGGTCAGATGTTCAGAATTAAAAAGAATAGACCTTACCAAATTTTCTACTAATTCGTGCGCATGTTAGACCCGGTGAACGATACTGTGGCCTACTCTTGGGCTAATATTTTTTTAGTGGTCCTGTACGTCAAGCTCATTAAATTCAGTTTTCAAATTATTATTTTATATTCTTTCATAATTTTAAAATCGAAGTAGGCTATAGTGTACAGTTTCGTGGCTAGAAAAATAATCTTATGCTATTATTTTTGAATGGTGTGCCTATAAAGTCTAATACGTTAATTCTTCAAAAGTGATGTGTATTTAATTTGCTGCGTCGTTAATCCCGGGCGAACATGCGACATTCGTTTCTCGTGTTTGAAATATTCACCTTTGCTATTCTCAGGTTCGTGTTCAGTTTGTTTCTTGTGGTTTATTGTTTTATTTTCGCGATTGTCGTCATTATTATGCCTTTCGTTTGATGTTCTCATTTTATAAAATTACCCTACACCCGAACGTGTTGGTTTGTAGTTTTCTCTGCTCTTTAATCTGAAATTTAGGTATGATATATATTCCTACTTGCATAGTCTCACCCAATGATATCTTTCACATCTGTATGACTTTTGTTTTCACTGGTCCTCTAATTTCCAACAATTATTGCTATGAGCACACTTGAAATTTCTGGTCTGGCGCAAAGGGTGTGGCATTTAATCCACATAATGGCTGCTTTTCGACTTAGCTGGCATCATTCAGCCACCACTTTCGACGAAAGTAAAATAAAACATTAAGGTTTAAGATGGATTATATTTAGGACTGAAGTAGATTTTAAATTCCTAAGACGTGTGTAAAAATCCTTGGTGAACAAACATATCACGTAAGATTGACATCTTTACTATTGATGTATGAGCATCTTAGCTCTTGATTGGGTATAATTTTATGCGAGGATGAAATAGGAAAAAAGGGATGTTTTAACACTGATTCAATGAAATCACGAACGAATATGAAGTTCGGTTAATTCATAAATAGCGCCATCAAAGGCGTAGGTATGGAGTGGTCCTGGAGGTTTAGACAACCCTTGGATTACGAGTAAGGATTTGCATATCAAAATAGTGTTTTTGTCGATTTTGGTGGGAGTCAGAAGAGACCACTGCTAATATGTGGTTCCTCTTTCGACGAAGCAATCTACGCCCTTCAATGCCGTCAAGTTGTTCAAGAGAAGTTGTTGAGTTAATACGCAAACTTTTATTCGTTTGATTCGATTTTCAGACTGAGAGACGCATTAATCGATTACTATTACGTAGGATAAGTCTGGAATTGTATGGAAAAAGTAATCAAGATTAAGTATTCCATAAAAATTTATAAATCGTGGTGTCTTCGTTCATCTGAGATTTTAATTTTAAAATCGTTAAAAGCAGGTTTTGATAGAAGGAAAAATTATATCGTTATTTGTACCGCTATGTGGAAAAATCAGTGAATTTTTAACGTACCTATGCATAAGTACATTATTCGAATTCTATTCAAGTGGTTTTGTATGCCTTACTTTTCAAACGTCTGTCTTACGTTATCATGTATCTTAGACTCTCGTGTATGAAAATCCTGTATTAAATAACATTCTAGCTCCTGGCTGAGTAATGGATCGGACTCCAGTCGTCAAACCTGCCCAAAGAGTGCGCCTGTGGTCACCATCATTTAAAACTCTGTGTCGAGTAGCCTTTCATCGTTGGTGCCGGCTGCAGCCACCATTCGCCGGGTCTAACCTTTTGAATTTATTTTCATCTTTTTCTCTCTACTACTCGTTATCCATTATATGCGCATCGGCCAGCGAAGACCTACCTGATTTTTTCTCGCGTTCGTAAATGCTGCGGAGCTGTGAACCCAGTCACCTGCCTCCTGCTACTGTTTTCCTGTCATGTGTGTCTACCGTTATTGTTTCAGTCTCGAAACGACAAACGAGACTACGCACCGTCGCGTCGAAGCAAATCCGAAGGACCTCCGGGCATCTCCAACAGACGAAGTTATTACGACCTTTACGGACTACCGTCTCCGGATTACGCGGATCTTTCGGAATTCGACGCTGAATATGGGGTAGGCCTTTGTAAAGAACGAACAAAAAAAAAACCTTGCGCAGACGCTTTTCCATTATTTTTTATCGCGCCCGTAATTTGTGTCTTATGCTGAGGCGTCATCCCTCCCGGTACAGCTGGGTACAAAATTCTGGTTCTTTTGAGCTTCTGGGTCGGGGTGAGATTTCCTTTTGAATCCGTTGAAATTCCAGCGGGAGTTGGTGATATTTGGAGATTTTATGCTCTTAGTTTGTGTTTCCGTGTCAGAATCAAGTGGCTATTGAAAGGGCATGACGTAGCATTTGATTGTAAGTAATTCAATAATTCGAATATTGAATAAAATTCGTCATTTTCGCGAGTTATATGGTTATGAGTGATTCAATAACTCGACTCACATCCAATACTTTCCAATACTTCCCCTTTTATGCCTTATTTAGTGCTGAGAGCTTTGTTATTCTCCAAGCCGTAAAATGTTCCTATTTTTTTTTTTCTTTCGTTGTCTATATCTGTATCGAAAATTTCCTACCCCCATGTACGAATTCATCTTCAATTATATTACGTATACGTGAAGTTGTTCATCAGATTCGTATATGAGGTAATGAAGAAGTATGTTCTTTAGCCCGTAATTTTTTTTTGATATCACTTCTCACATCACATTCTACAATTTCCACCATCAGATGCATTACCAAATATTAAAATATTAGACAGTCACTCTTTAAGAGTTGGTCCTGATATCATCGCGTACAAGTTAAATATTATTAAAGTCTCAATATAATCTTATTCAACTGAACTCCCCACATTTTCATTGTTGTTTCACTTTCCTCAAATGCCTCGTTAATCATTACCAAATTACTCGATTGAATAGTTGAGGAGATTGGAACGGATAATAATTGAAGTCTCCAATGGAATTTGATGAATTAGGTAGAAGGACGACAGACATGCAGTGTAGAGGAAGAAGTAGAAGAGAGTAATTAAAGCGAAGACAGCAAACTCGAGTAATTGAATATCGAGACTTTGAGGAAAGTAAGACAACCATGAGAATGTGGAAAGTTCAGTTGGAAATGACTATACGGTTTTGAATGGTTCAGCATTTTATATTCGGGTATAAAAGCCTGTATTGTAATAAATTCCGAGTAACTCAAGCTCCGTAATTCATTTGATTACTCATTTATTCATTTCTTACTTGCGCATGCTAATGATACTTTTTCTGTACTTCCCTTAACCTACCCTGCATTGATAAGTTTAATAAGGCGTTCATTTAATCCACTGATCTGAGTAGCCTCATTTTTCATTAATGTAGCAGCGAATTCCAAACCCAACTTCGAGTATTAGACTCAAATTTTTGTCCAATTGAATGACAATCTGTCAACGTCCTGTCCACTAATTCGTCTTAGTACTAAATGGCTACCTATAGAGTAGAAAATTCTTTATGTTGTTCCATTTATGTGACTTGACTTATTTAATTATTTAGTGTGTGGAGGGGAGACATAATGAACTTGTATTGAGTAACTTGAATGAAACTAATTTCAAATCTCCTCCTACGGGTGGCTAAACCATTTACAATATATTATTACTCGTGATGTACATCGTCACCCCCTCTATACACGGTTCATCGTGCATATCACCTCCAAAATATACTAATTAGTATCAGGTACAGAGGAATGCTCGTCACCTATCAGTCACCCTTACACATCTACTTTGTATCTCATTTGGATATTTAGAAATGCTGGCCTAAATTAAGTACTAAAAGTTACACGCATACATTCTCACTAAAACACTACAATCATCTCTTTCCACGGCGAAAAGTATCGTAAGTAGTCACCTCTAATTATTTCATCATCCATACTCACATTCGATCATTTTCAAGAAGGAACATCATCAACTAAATCGTTGTTAAAACACGCTTCTTAATTTATGTATTAAACCGCGCTCGGTACATGTGACATGGTTGATACGGACTTTTGGATGTTCAATTTTGTGAAGAATCATTTGTATTGTAACCTTCTATACAAAATCCTAATTCTTCAGTTACGATTTTTAAATGAGTTTCTATCGAATTTTATGGTTCTGGCATCTTCATTTTGTCCGTACAATATCATCCTTCAAAGATTAAAGAGTTCAGTTAACTACACCTATCAACAATCGATCTCTCAGGTCTTTTATTATTCTGTCTGTTCTTTCGTTATCTTAGATTCCTAGAAGTGTGTGTTTGTGTTGGGAGAATTTATGGAAGGCGTCAGTCAACTCTTTCTAGTACCTCTTGCTTCTAGCCTGCTTTACAATACTTACTTTTTTATTTTGATTTGATTTTTCAAATTTGAATAAGTGTATTCTTACTTTATGGACCAAACCCTTCTCTTCTTCTTTCTAAATCTGGTCCTGCTTATCATTTTTGAAGCACATGTAAAATATCTTGAAATAAAAAGTTGACTATCCTTTTGTCATTTTTCCTTGAACGTTTTTTCCCCTTCCTTCAAATGGTCCTCTTCAAGCATATAATGCTTGAGGGAGGATATGTGGGTTTTACTATATCACTCGAATCTAAGCTAGAAAATGTTTAACTCACCCTAAGACGCCTCAGTTTGACAGCCTCGACATTTCGTATGTAAAGTAGCCTTTATTTATCGAGGACCTCTTTTTTTCGTTTTTTCTTTTCATCTTGTATTTTTGATAATATAGCTTTTCTTTTTTCTTTTTTTTTCATTTCATTTCTTCTTTTTCTTTTTTCTTCTTTTTTATTTTTTTCATTTTTAAATGCTGCGATACAGCGATATGAAACCTTTAGTTACCTCCTCGCTTTTTCTCTTTTATAACCGTTTTACTTTTCGTGCATATACTTATATTGTATCTTTCTTAAATCGAAGCACCATACCTTGTTAGCTTGAATTCCGAAAGTACGTATTTTTTGAACGCTTTCATAACTATTCGTATGAACTTTGGAATGTATTATAGAATTTTTTGTGATAATTCTGTATGTTTATTGTACGATTCGTCTGCTTGCCAAACTCATCAAAGAACGCTCGTTTGTAGGTTGGTCAACCCTTTGCGGAATTTGACTCTCCATCTCATTAGTGAAAAAATGTGTTATTTTATGAAGTACCATACCTTAATTTGCGCGTTTTTGTCAAACTTGATTCGGTTCATTTAATCTTCGATTCCTCTGACGCGTTGAGATCGTTGAATTCATACTTAAAATTGCTGTGAAGAGGGTTTCAAGACATGGACCAATTTTTCTCCTTTTAAATTTGTTAAAGCCTTACGTGTAGCCATTTTCAGTGTAATTGAAAACTTAATCTGAATTCTTGGGTCAAAAAATTTATAATTTGGTAATTATTTTGCTCTGATTTATTTATATATTTGAAAATATGAAATTGTACATCATCAGTTCATCACAATTGCGACTTTTTTATATACTTTTATTCTACTTACTACTGCGATTTTAAAATACACCAGTACTGCAGCCAACCTTCCGCAACGAAGTAATATTTATTTCGCATGAAGCTAAAGCCCAAAAAAAATAAAAATAAAAGCTTATCTTTTAAAAACGCGTTTTTAACGTAAACTTATTTACGAATGCATTTTAAATTATATATTGCTTTAAAATTTATCATTTCCTTTGATAATAATGTCAGCGTTTAAATTCGAATTGTAAGTTGAAATAAAAAAAGTTATAGTCCGAACAACTGAGTAAAAAAATGGACATTTGGTGGATAAAATTGAATAAAATTGGCGCCAATTTTTGCTCCACAAATGATTGGAGATGAACCTTCAAAATAGACGCACCCCCTGGTTCTATTTTTACAAAACTTTTCTCTCTGAACTTCTAGTCTTCACCCTTTGATTGTGTTCTTAGTGTGCTATGAACTGTGATGTGCTATAACCATAACCATCTTGTTTTTCGGTCGCTATTTTCTACGATATCAGGATTAAAGTTAAATAGGTACTATTTGAATGAAAAACAGAGGGATACAAGGGTGTATTCAGAATTGATTAACAAAGCGCTTTATTAGCCATAGTAATACCCAAATGTAAGAACGATGATATACTGAAGTATCAACAGTGTCTTGAGAATTACTTATCTTGACAGAGTTCTATCTGTATGTGTTTACAAGCCTTGAGGCGCCGCTTCGTGGCCCTTTAGCTAGTGCCAGCCCTGGATTTTTGTTGGCATACAGGTAACGCTATAGAATCCATTATTTCGTCGGAAGCAACAAATTTTTTTTTCTCGTATTTATGTGTGGCTGTGTGGGTAGTGAGGCACCACGCATGCGCATCGAATATAAGGGAAAATATTGGTAAAATAGTTGAGGACAATAATATTTTGAAATAATTTCAACGAACGAATTAATTTTGATTGGCTTGTACATTTGTTATAACTGATAATAGCAAAAATGTAAGAATTACTTAAGTATCGTTCGTGCATTCGGCCCTAAGTTTTCACATAGTCGTTATGATTATGTGATTTTGGTATACTCCCTAAAAGTTTAAAATTTTGGATCTTATGATTTTACTTTGTCTTTCAAACTTTTTTACATAAACTACCAACGTTTCCATTTTTTCGTTTTGTACAAATATGGAAGAAATGGAAGTAAATACTTTGATCTTGATTTGAGTCATTTACTACACTAATTCTTGGCAGTTCAAATTGTACCCACATCAATATGCTCGATCCATTGAAAGATGTTTGCATCAATTTTTGTTTCAATAGTATTTATAGTCAAAAGTGAAAATTTTACGGAAGTATGCCTTTTAAAAAAAATTAAAATACATTTATAGTCTCAATTCTCCTGTGAAAATTGCCCTAAAAATGTGTCATGAATTTTCAAGACCCAGGAAGACCGGAATCCTGGGAATAGCATCCCTAAAAAAGCATAAACCGCCAGGTCCAGAATCCCAGAATTTTGAAAGTTGAGGGGCTTAGGGAAGAGTCTGTGTAAAGCATGAAGTCTACTAGCCTGTGAGGGAAAGGAGCCTGGAATGGAGTTTCAAGCTGTAAAAAGCAGAGGGCAGTGTAGTAGAGTCCGCTCAGTCAACCAAAAATTGTATAAATATAAAGAAGCAGGAACTCGAGAGTATATTTTCCCAGCATGGTGAAGAGCACCAAGTCCAGAAACATTGATGGCAAGGGCTTCAGGTTTATGGTTCTTAATCGCAACGTGAGTGTCAAGTATTGCAGAACACAGCCTTCTGCTTCTCCGAAACATGTTCTACACCTTTTTCATTCAATACGTGTTGATTGGCCCTATAAGAGAAGAATCGTCTGCCAATTTTGTCGAATAAACTTCTATTTTTTCATTGAATCGTGTCGACTAGACACTTGCTTGAATATGAAAACAAATACAGTATTTGTAATACTTCATATGATTTTATTAAAAATCCATATGTTCAAATACATTTTTGTACTCGTATCCATCTGTGAGTAGTCTATGTATTCTCAGAACACGGATCAGTAATGTATCCGGAGTTTTTGAAAATATCCGAATACCTATTGGTCGGAATATGTTACTCATTATTATTTTATACAAAATGTATTGATATGAAACAATTTGTGTCAAAGTCGTAGTTTTTACCCTCAAACTTTTGAAAAAAAAAAAAGAAAATAATATTTATACCAAAACGTATCGGCATAGGTGAATTCAAACTTTTTTATAGAGGAGAGGAAAGGTGGATGGAAATTTGATGAAAAAAATTATTCTTACAAAAATGTTTGTAAAACCAGGCCTGTGGGTCTGTGACTTTGTTATTTACATACATTTTCACGTTTGTCCCTAAAATTCATCCATATAGTCTTCTTATTACTTACCAAAATGTTTTTGGAAGACCCTACTTACTATATTTTACTGATGAAATGGTATTATTTAAAGTCATTTATAAATAAATGATTATTTGTTGTTTCGTAGTACAAAGAATATATTTTATTCAAGTATTGTGTGGTTATGAATTCATTTGCAAAATATCAGTTTGTTAGATGAATAGCCTACCCAAGTCCCAAGTTCCAGCCAATATACCATGTTTATACCCTGATCTTGAATTTCGTAATATATTTATGCACAGATACTATGTGATATTTTCACGTATGTGTCAAATATTAGGTACTTATTTTAGTGTGGTCTACTTCTACTTATTAGCTTTATCTGCGTACGATCGTATTCGGCATACATTATACCGCTAATGTGTCCTTCCTTTTTGCTGCAAATGCTTGCATGTTTGTATCTAGAAAAAAAAAAAAAAATCCTCGACATTACATTTTTGTAATTTTTTTAGCCAGTTTATTTTGTAAATTTTAAACTTGCGAGTTCGCCATACACGCAGAGTGCTAGTGCAGTGTTAATTTTGTAACGTTGTTACATGTGGAACGCCATTAGCCTTGTAATGAATGCAGGAAAATCGAACTACTCTTTGTAATCATTGTAATTATGTACAATAGCTGTGTTCGATATGCCAGAAATTACAAAGTACACTAAAACCTTTAGTTCTGGACCAGTTTTGTTAAAAATAAGTTCTCAATTCTTCTCTACGGTTTTAGTTTAGTGTCTGTTTTTTGAAGTGGAAAAATTAAAAGAATTGATAATTCAAATGAAATCATTTTTTTGATGAGAAAATCATTTGTTAAATAGAATTTTTCTTTAGAATTTACTCGCAAAGTTGGTTCAGGAATTTTGGCCCTTTTTTACTTTCGTTTTGCCCTCGTAAATGTAACAGCCTTTTCAGAGAACTTAGTGCCGCACTTTTTCAAATCAAACAACCAGTTAAAAAAAAAAAATAGTGAAAGTACTACACTTTTTGACTTATCGAACGGACCTAATGTATTTATTTTACATTCGAGCTTTTCGTTCACGTACCGGGCTACGTAGACACGGGTGAACGTGAATTTTGACGTACGCCGACTGGAAAAACCCACCCGTTTTTTCACCGTACAACGTGTACGTACCGACCTCTTTCGCAAAATATCGATCTAAACGCCTTTGGCATATAATTCGTACAGCTGTTGTTGGTGAACGACCTTTATTTTTCTCTTATTTTTCTCATTTATTTTTATATTTATGTTCTATTTTTTTTAAATTTTTTTACCATCTCGTTTCCCTTTATTCATATCGTGTTTTCGACACTGAGATTTCGTTCGTCGATTTATTGTTTATTGTATATGAAGGTATTTCGTACGCATGTTTCCAAAACCTTCTGTTCTTACGCATTTTTAAAGAAAACTATTATTTTGGAGCACGTATCTCGCCATATTACGGTTCTTCGCATGGTCTGGTTTCTCATTTCTTTTCTTTTTTTCCTCCGTTTGGTTTCCAGTTGATCAACAACTATGCAGATGACGGTGGCGACCTGGAGACGGCTGGAATTCCGGTGAAGGGCTCACGCGGCAACACCGAATATCGGTTGCAGTTCGCCTGGCCCAAAGGCAAAAATGGACCGGACGCGGCCGTCCATGACGAATTGAGGGCAGCTGGCGGCGGTTCCAGAAGGTCGGCATTTATTGCACCCAGTGGACACGAACGTCCTCCAGTGCCGGTGCATAAAAAACGGTTCATGGATGTGGATAAGAAAGACGGTAAGGACCACCATGCATATACATCTTTAGCTGTGCACGAAATCGCCGTGTAATTGTCTGAAGATAATCCGAAATTGGAGATACGTGTTATAGGAAGTTGGAGATCGAAACCATTTTCGGAACGTTTTTCTGGTGTGGGTCCTTACGTCACTGAAAAATATTTTTGGAGGGATGGGACTCTATCGAAATTCTACCAATCAACCATTCAGCTGTAAACTGTAACTACTCACCAGTCAGACCCTCATTCCCTCAACCAAAAAAACAAAACAAAATACGTACTAGTTGAATTTTGTCGCCTAGGTCACTTTGCCAACTTATGGAAGTTTGATAATGGCATGTTGGGTTAATTGGTTTGGTTTTGGTAGTGGACATTAACATAATTATGCAAGATGTCCTTTTTTATGGTTTGAAGTGTTGCCAGTGCCAGTCCTCGAATGTTGGGGCTTGCACCTATACTTCTCTAGTTGTAGGTTGTGTTCAGGTGTCCTTACTGTACTGAGCTCCAATCGCTTTACCTGATTGGGTTCTTAATATGCCTGTTCTGCGAACCTTTTTCTTTTTGGCTGCGCACCTGCAATACTTATACTAACGCTCAGTATCAAACAATTTTGAAGCTAAGCGCGATTGCTGAGCAATTTTTACATGGTGACGCTCAACATTCGTAGTCTTTATCTCAAGAACTGGGTACGGACATATTCAGTACATTGAAATCTCATTTTCTGCTCTTCATTTCCTTTATTCTACGCGTCTTGAAGCACCTGTTTTGTATAATATGTGTCACATACCTACGTGATGAACCAGTAGACCCACCAAGAGCTGTCCGTTTTTCTTGTATAGTTTCATTGGAAATTTCAGACGGTCCTTCTAAGCATATTTTGCTTATTTTCATGTCATCAGACGCATACCAGCAGTCCTTTTTCTGTTTCTTTACTAATGTTGCTATACCAGTTTTGATCTCGCAATATGCGAGAATTAATTCGGGATTTGGTCGTTTTGGTATTTCCATTAAGCCCTCCCTAGCCATTTTATCTGCTGCTTCATTCGCTTATACAACACAGTGGCTAGGTCTCCACATTATTGCAATCTGGTTTCTATCAGTTAGCTCGCCCATACAATCTGCTACAATGCTGAATTGGTTTTATTTACTACTACTGCTGCCATTGTAGATTGACTATCTATGCAAATAGAGCCTTCATTTTCACTTGTAAAACAATGACGTGGTTTCCTAGTGACTTAGAACATTCCGTTTTTTTGCCTGTCCGCCCGCACCAACCCCCACACCATGGTGATTTATGGAACATTATATTAACCACACATTCCACTTCTTCTTCAACATTCTAGGCCACTGCTCCCGTCAGTCCCTTTATGTAGGTATAACTACCTGGTATAGCCTGCCAAAGTAATTTTTCCCTGTTGTCCTCTTCCGCTTTCTTCCAAATCCTACCTATTTCACTCTATAGAACAGCCTATACTTGTTTCTTCAGAAAATAAGCCTTAGTCATAAATGCTGACTTTATTTCTATATGTAGAATTGGCATGTCCAGAAGCACTTCAAGCGCCCCTTAGCTGGTACTGTCCTCATCGATCTTGTGATCATCAGGTGTGATATCCTTTGTATGCCTGTTCCATGTCGCACTTTACTGCAATTATTTCAGTTATTCTATTTGATTCAGTCCAATTGAACGTATTCATCCAAACTTTTTTCAGTCAAAAATATTAGGCCTACTTGTGAATACTTTTCTGTTGAATAAGTGTTCAAAAATTTATATTTTTTAGCTGAAAATTTTGACATTTTTATTTCAAGAGAAAACAAATGATACGCGCTTTCTGACTATACATAACTATGTGTATTGAGCATAGTGATAAGAACATGAAAGCAAGATATCTCTTATAAATAAACATAGTTGGAAAAATAAGATCCTTCCTGTTTTGCTTTTTATCGATGATTTTTGACATGTTTCATGATCGAAAGATCTATAATAGATGAGAAAGTAATTTCAATTAAAATGAAAAATTTTCAGTATTCAGTTAATGATAAAATTTCTGAACTTTGGGTCATAAAAATCACCATTTGCCAATTATACTTATTATGTTGCCTTCACCCACACTATACCACCATTAAAGACATATAGCTAAAGAGATGTCCAACTTTTTATGTACGCTGTGGTACAAAAATGTGACAAAGATCTTTGACCATCATCATCATCATCATTAATGAAAAGTCAACTGTGTTTAACATTCAGCCCAGCTAAAGCTGCGCATATTTTGTTATGAAAACAGACATCTGTATACTAATACACACACATTAACAAGCTACAACACATGCGCAATAACAAATATTGGACTTGGTAGAGACATATAGTTAAAGAGATGTCCAATGCCAAATCAAAAAAATGACGAAGACAGAATGGTATAAAACGTTTCGAAGTCTGATATATGTTACTGTGCATGTGTCGTAGCTTGATAGTGTGTGTGTGTGTTGATATAGAGATGTCTTTTTTCACTACAAAATATGCGAAGCTTTGGCTGCGCAGAATGTTGAATGAAGTTAACTTTTTGTTGATGATCATAATGATGATGGTCGAAGATCTTTGTCACTTTTTTTTACCACAACGCATAATAGAGACTTGGACATTTCTTTAACTATATGTCTCTGACCGCCACCCATATTGAGCTCAGTCCTTATTATTGTGGTTATTATAATTATAATCTAAGTTGCCGCCTAAAAATTTTCATAAATTTAAAAATCGTTATTTCGATAAAATTTCTGTGAAAACTTGTTTAATGAAGTCAGGAAAGATGTAATTATATGAAGATGAAAATGTTCTGCAGGTGCTGCCGAACTGGAGCCACTTGTCGATCTAAATGGCGAATGTGACACGAGCGATGAGAAACATGAAAAAACACAAAATGGCAATGACAGGTTTAAAACTATGTTTAAGATTACTTTTTTAAGCTTTAAAATTCCCGACGTGATTACAAAAAGTTGAATTTCTCTGTTTGCACTGTCATCCTGTTGGCATCTTGTCTTTTGTGCTATCTTCCAGAAAAGATCTTAAGAGGAGAAAAATTGATTTTTTTCAGTTCGTCTCTTATTTAAGTTATTATTAAGGGTGGATAGCCTACTGTATGCTGTGTACAGCGCAATGAACCTACGATGTAAATTTGTACCTACGTAATGAAAGGAGAGGATCCGTATTGAATGTGCCACAAGTTTGCGACAGATTTAAGTGACGTATCTATGTCAGCGGTTAATAATATATGTATATAAGTTATTCGTCAGTAGATAACACTTGGTTCTTTGAACAAGTGAATGTATCTTGAGTTAGTTCTCACCCAATTCACGAAAGTTACTTTAGTGTGAGTACTTCGTTTATTACAATTGTCATAAACTTCGGTGCTTAGATAAGTTTCAAGTATTTGTTAATTTTAAAGTTGTTTTGAATCCAAAAAGAAAAAACAACCCAGAACTCATCTCTGGAAAATAAGTTTAAAGTTTAATTTTTAGAATTAATTAATTCTCTTTCCATAAGTGTCCTTGGAATAAATCACTAAAAATGTGTTATTTTTACTTTTCCCATAATTTGATGATTACAGATTAGTATTTTCCAGCGAATACCAAAAGAAATTTAGACCGTTTTCGCAGTACGATTACATAGCTGGTAAATTCTTGGCTAAAGATAGTGCTATTACACCAGCGTCTAGTTTAAGTTCTGGCTCGTGGTATGCTGAAGTTCTCGAATTACGTAAGAAGGCCGGCGAGTACAAAGTGAGAAGCTATATCTATTTGATCATCTTAAAAAATTGCATGTTTCTTCTCTCCATTTAATATGTTAATTGTTGCATTTGAATACAGCATCGTGGCTGGGGAACTGAGTTAGTGCCGCAGCACATAGCTGAAGTGTACAATAAACAAATTGCCTTATGGGAACACGTGTCCAGGCGTAGTTCCTTGTCTGCGCTGACGTTGGCTACAACTACGCAGAAACCTAGGTTAGTGATAATTTTTTCAAGTACCATATCTGTGTTTTAAAGGTTATATACTCGAAAGCTGAAATTTACTCAATAGTTTAAAGTTTAGAAAAACCCAAGACTTTCAACTGTTGAAAAAATTTCGTGTACTGTATATGATCGCAAATCAGAAGTTCGATGTTTTCAAGCCTACGCCGAAAATCTCCACAAGCTTTGAAGTCTGACGTTTTTTGTTTTACAAGTTCAATGTTCCGACACATTTTATAATTAGAGGAATTGATGAGGCAACCCATTGCTAGAATACAGGCATACAGGACTGGCGAGTATGTGATGTATTTTCTCAGATGTTTGGAAATAAATTTGAAAAATCCGTTCTAGTTTGAAGGCAGCAAAAAGTGCTAAAAACTCCTCTTCAAAGTTGAAATTCCGTATCGGTTTGTTCTGCCTCCTTATGATTTGAACTGTACTCACATTAGGGATCCGTTTGACAACCTCTTTTGGTTCAATGCTTCCATCACCCAAGTGCCAGAGTCTTACACCCGAGCGCTCCTATAGCAGTCACCATTTTATCAGCTAGTGAAATTAATGATTCAAGTGGTGCAGCTTTGTAAAAGCTAATTGAAAGGTCCAGGTGGATGAACTTCACTAGAATCTAACTGAATTTTGAATTTGTTTCAAGAAAAACACAATTTAATATTTTTAGACTCCGGGGAACTAAGGACATTGTAGATTTATAGACTTTATTCACCTAAATTAGCCTGTTTCGCCTCAAACCGATAGCATTATGTAAAAGAGCATCATTAACACATTTTGGGAAACTATTGGCATATCAGGCATATGGTGGCCTTTCCTGTGGACCTTTTTATTAATTCAATTAGAAATGGGATCGAATTGATCGTATAATACGCATAAAATAAAAATTAATCACTATAAAAGAAAAAAATTACGATTATTATAGTTTGCATAGTAGGTAAAATCTGGTATGCCTGCTCATCTCCTCTGTTCTTCGCTATTTTGAATTTCGAGTTGGTCTATTTTCGTCAAAAATTTTGTTTTCATGTCAAACTAAATATTTCGAAAATGAATGTACAGAATTTTGAGAAGTCAAACTACGTAATGAAGTGTTACGTGGTCTTCTCACCTGAGACGAATTTCTCTTTGTACTGCGGGTTGCATTTGTTTGTTGTTATTTCAAGAAATTTGTACTCAAATTCGTGGTGAAATTTCCATGGGTTTCGTGTTTACAGGTATTTCATTCATTCCTACAATTTTAATGACTTGAAAGTTGAAGCATTGTAAAATATGTCAAGCCGTGCTCGTTTCATCGTCTTGTGAATTCATAAAAAAAATCCTACGATTTAGTGACAAAGAGTGTGAGACATGATTGTGTTCACTGTTAGCTCTAATACCGAATGAAGCAAAAGCTTATGAACTAACTGTTGCTTTTGCTTCTTGTCAATACTGCAGTTCTCATTTTAATTTCTTAACCAAAACTTAAGGCTGTTATAACAAGAGTGCGTATTGTTTACCAATCAATTACTTTCTGAAACCTTCATTGATTTTTTGCGTTATTTTTGCAGAGCTCTTACCAAAGAAGAAAAAAGTAAAGAGAACAACCGAAAATTAGGACCGTACAAATTTCGTGAAACGAGACAAGCTTCGGTGGACAGGGCATCATCTGTTTTGCGTAAAAAGGTAAATTCCAACCATTTAATTATTTAGTTAGTGTAATTTTCAGGTATCTCAGTGCCATTTTTTGGAAAACATGACGCATTTTTTGTCGCTTGGAGGCAAATCTCTAAGCTCTAACCTATCCGAAATTAGAGAATTGTGTCATTATTGTCATTTATATGGCTCAAGTGTCTTTCATGAAGTAGAATGATGTCACATTGATATCATTATTGATTCACCTCCATGACAGATTCTGTCTGTCAGGATTGAGATATTTTTGTCGTACTGACACGTATGTGTGTCTCATTATTTACGCAAAAGAGGCACATTTGTGAAGTATTCCTGACACATTTGTGGTGCTAGTACTACGCTTTAAATGAATATATTTTGTTTGTAGTCTAATACCTATGTGTCTTACATATGGCCCCATTACTCCATCATGTCATTATTATAGTGACATTTATGTGACGCACTTTTGTCAGTATTTAAATCTATAATCTAAGGATTAATGTCAAACTTGTGGCATCCTTTGTGACCCTTATATGTTTAACTGAGATGTATTTTCCTTTGACAAATTAATATTATTCATTTATTGTTTCCCATTTTGTAGTTGTGAGTTTTAAACTCAAAGGATACTAACTCTTGTATAACTGTATACCACTGGGTAACGCCTGAGATGATGACTGGACTGTGACATACGTCTGACATTGTGTACAATAATATTGTAGTCCAGCCGTGGTAAACAAGTGATACGGAATTTCCGCCATAATTTTATTTCATGCGACAATCTTGTGACCTGTCATTGAACAAACGTATTATGTATATGTGACATCTGCATGATAAATGAGTGACTCTTTATTATTTTAGCATTTATCTTTATTGAGAGCCATTTTTGTTGTATTTACGGCTCTTTCTTGACATAGTTGTTTCATTATGACACATTTATAGCTAAAATTGTGATCAGTATAACCAATGGCGGGTCTATGGGGAAACTATGAGGCTATTGTCTCCTCTATAAAAAAAGTCCAGTGGTCAACGATTTTTGGTGTGATGGGGTGTGGGAGTTATTGGTTGATTAGAGAGGCAAAAATTATAATTAGGATTTGGCTCTTTTTTTTTGAAAATTCTATATTCGCCACCGGGTACAACCTTAGATGAGTCACTAGTGTTTCTTAAAAAACGTACCTCACATTTGCATTATATCACAGTGTTATCTGTAATTTCATTGTGGCCAAGTCAGCAATTAAGACTAGTGCCACTAGATTCATAAAAGTACCGTCACTGCATGCGTGCAGAATGTGATTTTTGTATTTTTGGGATTTTAATTTTTAAATTTTAAATCTTTTCGTTTTGAAGGATTCCCTAGATCGAAATTGTATTTCGGTTGTTGCTTCTATTTTAAAATTAATGTCCCCGACCAAATAAGGTGGATGTTACTACGAGTTGCCAAACAAATTCCTTCTGTCTCTTAACATTATACTTCTTTTTCTTAAAATCAATTTTTACGACTTACATACGTAATGATTGAACAAATGTTCTAAAAAAAGGGGCATTTATGCTGATGAGTGATGACGACGTGTGTTTGTGTTACAGGACTTATACTTGTTGTAGTAATAGACGTGAATGTCTAATTACATCGTGTTTATGCTTTTACAGACTGAAAAAAATGAAGAAATAAAACGTCATTCGGTGAAAGTGCCGAAAGAATCGTTAGCCAAAATTAATGGCGAAAAAAGTTCCTCAACTGCCGGTACTCCTGCCACGCCAAGTTCAGCAGGTAGCATTTGTCTTCTTTTGATTTTCACTCTTGTATACATTCGAAGTAATTTATTTGTCTACGATACGGTGTGTAATTATGATTTATGTCGGTTTTGTTGTTCGACAGCCCGTTTTCAACCAGGATTCGTTTGTGGCTCCCCAAAAAAACACGTCGTTCGTTCATCATCCGGTTCGCCAAAAAAGACGTCAAGTAATCAACCGGCAGAACCCCGTTCTAGATCGAGTAAGCAATAAATTACATAATTTTTTACTCTTATTTTGTTACAATTGACGCATTTTTCCCTAACTTTTTTCTTCGTGCTTTTATTTGCTTTCGTAAATACGTTTATCAATTTCAAGATTACTTAGTTTAGGCTATTAACTTCTTTTTGTATCTCTCTTCTCATATTTTACTGCTATCTATGGAGTAATTTTCGATGGCGTATTCTTTTTATATATGTATGCTTCCCAATAGTCAATTTCATTTTAGCAGTTCCGGATATTTAGTTAAAATTTCTGTAGCTTACCTGTTGCATTACAAGAGCAAAGTTTGTGTAATTACTCTTTTTCGCCTCAGTTTTTTTCTTTTTCTTTAAATTTTTTCCTATTACAATGGTGGTTTTAGTGTTGAAAATGATGCTAAACCTAACTCCAATCATGGATTTATGAGTATTATAACGAAATATAATGTCGCATCTTTGATAAGAAAAGGTCTACTACTACAAAAAAGTAAATTTTACAGAAGAGCCAAAAAAATGAAAATTATTTCTCAAAAATCTTCATTCAATGAAAAAATAACGCGCTACCATGAAACTTACGTCATACGAGTATAGTAATTAGCTTATCTGTGTCATTTTCTAGTACCTACTTAAGAAAAATCGAATAACTGCAAAATTTTCCTTCTTTCTTCTCTCTTTTTTTTTAGGTACCGTATGTTTTTATGACTTCAAAAAAAATCAGTCTTCTCGAACAACAATAGCGAAGAGATGAGTAGGCCTACCTAAAATTACATTTAAAATCCCCCTTTCGCAAACAATAGTGACAATCCAATAATATTGGTGTATTTTACGTCATTCACCTGAATGGAGTCTTGAAAGTAGGCCTCTTTTCACTAGAAAAATATCATTTATTAACTATTAATATTAGCTTCTGCATTGTACATGGTACCTCGTAAATATAGCGTGGAAAAATAAGGTTAAAAAATGGCGTTAAAGTGGAATTAATTGATTTAAAAGGTTTTTATGTCTGATGTCTGAAATATGATTCGTTAGAATCCTGAAAAAGTGATAAAAATGCGCCAACCTCATACTCTGTTCTTCTACCAGCCTGGGCTCGAACGTAAGACTACTTTCAGTTTTTTCAATTTTCCTTGACCGTTCAGCATGTATAAAGACACTTCATTAAGTAAATAATGTACATAAAATTTTAAATAATAAAGTTCTATCCATTTTTTTCGTTGGTGGCAGATATATAGGGGATAAAAAAAAAGTATTTAGAAAAAAAAATCATACTAGATAATTATAATATTCTAAAATAATAATATTCTGTATTATTTTCTTATTATGAAACTGAAAATGAATAGAGACATAAAGATTGTCAAAGAAATTAGCTTTGAGATTTTTCATCAATATGTAGTTCATTCATCATATTTTATGCCTGTATCTACATGCTGTCCTCGGACCACAATAATGGAAGTAAACTACCGGAAAAATCATTCTTAGACGAAATTAATATAATAGAACTACAGATTTTGCATTATTTTTCTAATGGTTTATTTCCATTATTGGAAACACCACGTATGTACAGGCATGAAATATGATGTATACTATGGACTACATATTAATGGAAAAACTGTACGCTAATTTCCAAATAAGATTATGAAAAAAAAAAAATTTATTTACCATCCTATTTTTTATCTCCCTTTGGATAGTTGAGACAAAATGTATAGAATCTTTTTTAAATTGTTTCAAATTTTATGTTCATTATTTTTTTACAGAATTGTTTTCATTATCTATCGCGTAGCTATTGAAGAAAATTGTAAAAACTAAATATATTTACTCGTAAGAGGCCTTTCGTCCAAACTTAAAATCCAGAACTCAATTTGTTAGCCAAAACTTCATGCTAATTGCTGAACTTTTTAATAATTTAAGATTTAAGAAGACCACTTTCTCCTAATAGTCTACCTACGTATTAAGTTTATATAAAAATGAATTTTTAAAATATTGATCTATTAATATTAGTGTAAAACGCTGTGTCAGCAAGAGTGGGCAAAATCACGAAAAAAATGACTCGGATAACGGATCATTTTCAATTTTAAAAAAAGTATTCAGATCATTTGCACGAATCCTGTGGATGATTTGTTAACAAAAGATGTCTTATCAATTAAAAAAAAATAAATTTATAATTCTAAATTACATTCTTTATTTTCCATGCCTTTTGTATTTTTTTGGGAAAATTTGAAAAAACGGATCCTGAGAAATGGATCCGAACAGATACTTCGGCTCCTTTCTCAGAAAATAATTCGAATTACGGATCCATCAAATAAAAATGATTTGAGTTTCGTTTAATGAATCATAAAAAGGATCCGTGGATCCTGCCCACTCTTGGTGTCAGTTGTATGAAATTTACAGCGTATTTTCACAGTGGATACTTTGACTATGAACCAGTAAAGCTTCATAAGTCTAATGTACTTTTTAATGTCAAGACATGCCGGCATTAAAGTTGACAACCCGAGTGTATTTTTTAGGAACTTTCAATGTTTTGCTTATTTTACCATTGTAGAATACATCTGATACAGGTCATCCTTTAAATTCACAGGGATAGGGTACATAAACATAGTTTAAAGGTACAAGTGGTACTCGATGGTTGCCTACTTAGTGCTGGCATGTCTAACCAGAAATCATCATTCTTTACTGGTCCAGTACTGTGAATTATATAGTCAAAGGGTCGATATGATTCTTTCTGTCTCATTCTGTTTTTTCTTTCTATTTCATTTGGGTCTATAAACAATGGGTTAGAACAATATTATTGGAGACTACGAAAGTGAAGCTGCGTGTTACAGCTTGTTTGATATAAAACGAAAAACCATCTTCCACCATGCCTTAGAAAAGCCAATTTCGAAAAAAATTTTTATCAAAGTAAAATGCTTGAAAAAATTTCAGGATTTATTGATGAAAATATTTTTCAAATTATCATTCGGAACAAGTAGGTATCCAACCACCTCTTATTCTTATTACTTATTATTTCGATAGGTGTTTGCACAGAAATACTTTTTCGGGAGAAAGAGAAGAAGGGAAGGAGGAGATTCAATAATGAAAAGTGGGTTCACACCCCAAATTTCCCTACTCATACACAACTACGCTCTTGGATGAAATCCTATCTCTCAAAAATGCCCCCCCAAAAAATGAAATTCTGGAACTGTCCCTGCTTTAAAAGACCATAAATGGTAACGTACTTAAATAAATATTGATAAAATAAAAGTACACAGATGTAAAATGTGCATGTTCAACTGTAGAATGCAGCAATGAAAAATTTAAGATTTGAATTTGTTTTCTGGAGTTTACGTATGTAGGTATGCCAACCTTTATTCACCCTCATCCTTCAAGTCGTAAAATTAGAGCAAAAGTTCAAACTGTTTAATTTATATCGATTTAGCTCATTTTTAGTATTTAATTAATATTATCGAGAAGAAAAACATCTTTCGTACATTTCGTACACTGTTGAATTTTGAAAAAATGTTAATATCAGATATCACCAAAATATATTTAATTGTTTCGGTTGCTTTTTTATACTCGGCTACTTTTACTTCTTCCCTTTTTTCAAACTGATGGTGAGTTATTTTAAGTTTGAACATTGAATTAAATTTTGAAGACCTCCTTTATCATTCTTGTACCTTACCCTAACTTCACGTTATAGTTGATTTGTTAAATACCTACCTGCTTCATTACTCCTTGTTTCTACGAAGTACTTCGCTCATATTTTATGGCGCAATCTGATGTACTAGTGTCAAAAACCCAACTAGGGTATAAAGATTCACTTCACAGCAAAATTTTTCAGTATAAGAAAAGAATAAATTAATCCGTTGGTCTGAAGAATATAGTGACTTTTTATGCGGTTCTTCTTGCGAAAATTCATCCGAAATTTCTAGTCTTGACGTTCGTGAAAGTTTTAAAAAAAATCGATGATGAATCTAATGTGAGATTTCTTTACACAAATTTTTATTATGGATACATGAGAGTTTTTGTATGAGCTCATCTCGTGTAATACCAAAATAAACTATACCTACTCGGTTTTATGATGCTCGATCATTCAAGTTGTTAAAGGAGACTGTTCCGGAGCTTAAAGTTTTGACGCCCACTGAACTACATTTGCCGTGAGAAATTAATGAAATAAAAAAAATTGAAAATTGTAATATTTCTTGGCATTTTTGAAAAATTTATTTCCGTTCAGGAAGTCGTGCAAAATATGGGAAAGAAAAAAGTTTGAAAATGGATAAAAATTCTTTTTTTTTTTTTTTTTTTTCGAAAGTAAGGCAGAAAAAAACTAGATAAAACTGGATGGAATCTGCAGGGTGGAAGAGAAACATAGTACGTAGGGAGTGAAATTGGGTTTGTCGAATGCGCCCATAATTTTTTGTCTCCGTTTCATCCCTCGCATTATTACAGTACGCAGTTCATTTTTGAATGCTGTAGCGTTTGCCAGTGTTACCTTTTCGTCTTTCTGTTTATTCGAACTTGATGTGTTTCTCGTGAATGTTTTCTTTGTGCAGCAATAAAAAAGTTTAATGAAGTTAAATCTACATCTACGTAATTATTTTCGTATATCCTCTATACTATGCTGTAAATGACGTATTGCTTTATTCTCTTTCTAAAAAATACTGATTTTTTGGTGGGCGAATGCTGAAATGATAGGCTTTTGTTTTAGATGTCTTTTATAAGGTCAATTTTATGGAACTCGGTTAAATCATACAGTTGGTTAACCGCTAGTTTTATTACAAAATGTGTGATTTAGGAGCAAACTATCTCCTTCATGGAGATCAGGTTATGAATTTCAGGTGTTAAATTATCACTTGAGGATAATTTTGAATTTAGATCAACGTTATTATTATTTTTATTATTTTTTTTTTCTTAATAAATATGAAAAATTTAAACTGACATTCATTTCAATTCGAAATCAATTTTGAAATGTGGTTAAATACCTATACCTATATTATTGACCTTTGGGTCTTATTCAAGGTCATAATTTATTCGTTATTTTTGGTATTACTAACCGTAATGAGACGTATTAAAGGTTCTTTTCGGTAAATTTTTGTATTGGTGGGTCATATATTATTCGAAATGAAGCTCTATGGTCCGCTCGCTCTGATGAACTACTTTCCCCCTCTCCTCCAAGGTAAGCCACCTCCAACCAATTTTGATGACTCAGCTCCCGCCTCCCCCATTGACTCGCATATTCATTAATATAAATAATGGAATGAATTATTTTACTGGCATTCATTTCTTTCTGACAATCAGTTCAGTTTCACGAGGCATCCTTGTTTTTGTCGCATTTCGTAGCCCTATATTGAGGAAAGTTTTGAAAGTAGAAACTAGCGCGATCATGAAATTGTGAATTCAGTATGATTATGATCCCCGTCTAAGGGTTCTTGATGGATTTATGTGATCGTACTTTTAGACTAAAGTTACTCATTTCGAGACAAAGGAGTCAATGATTTCGGTTTTTCTTTCTAATCGTTGTCCACTATACGCGTTTATGGAGGCGCTTCTTTCATGTCTGTATAGCAGCGCTTTATTTGTACAGCCAACAATCGAACTGCACCCTCAATCAGATATGCCTATCATATTTGGTAACCTGAACCTAATTGTCTTCCAATCTGTGGCTCTGTACCCTTGAAACTCTTCTTTATTTTCTTATTCTTGACTTATGATTATCTCTTTTATCATTTATACGTTAGAAGCTATAGGAACGGATTAAGGGTTTTGGAGATCCGAATCCAATGTCTAATGGAAGCCCCTCTCAATTAAAAAACTACAATAATTATAAATTATGAATTATTCAAATTTACACAGAAACTTCAGACCAGAAAATAGAAACATAGATTAGAATAAAAAGAAAAATATGATGAAAACCGTGCCGTTTTCAACAAATTTTGCCTGTATTTTTTTCCACGTTTCTGTTTTATTTGTTTATTTTTATGCTTATTGAGATTTTTTTATTTTATTTTTCTCAAATATTTCATACTAAATCCTTAATCAGAAGTTATATTAACGTATATCAAATAAGTGCCGAATGCTAGAACGATCCTTAAAAAATTCTTTTATAAGTATAAAAACTTCTCATTTTAATAGGCTAATTTTTACTGTGATGCTAAGACGATGATTTATGTTTAAGGAATACTTATGTATGGCATTGATTATAAATTAATCTTCCTACTACTTAAAAGAACATGTCTAACCATTTGACTAGCAGTGGTGGATCTAGAATTTTTTAAAGGGAGGGGCCAAATCCTGATTCAAATATTTTTCCTCCCCAATCATTCATACTCAAATTCCACTACGTTTTGTAACAAAAATTTACATTCAATTTTTTTTTAATATACAGGGCCAAGTTTTATCCATGAAAAAAAAATTCTGGTAGATTATAGTTTTATTCTTAGAGACCTTTAAAATGCATTTTAACTGGTGTCTCTATCTTGAAAATTGACGTCTGTAGAAAAGTTCAGTCGGGGTAATTTTGAAATACCTTTTTTTTTTTTTATTACAGGAATCGATTTTTTACATCTCAAATAGTCGTACCAAATTTCAACGAAATTGGCAAAAAATTCCCCAAAAAAATAGAGAAAAAGGAAGAAAAAAAAACAAAATTCAGATAAAAAAAAAAAATTTCCGTCATCATCCTTTTGATACGTAAGCAACCAGCATATTCCTGTATTTAACACCAAACTACAGTATTAGTGCTGAGAAGCAGTACTGCATCCAGAGGGAGTGATTTGGGTGATAGATCATCACATTGACTTTTTTCTCCCTTATTTACTATAGATCGTGGGAATTAGAAAAAATATGTCAAAATAAAAAAATAATTATGAGATTTTAGATTGGTTTTGATCCACCTTACTTGATAGAATCCTGAATGTAAAATTAAAATCAACCATTTAACTTTAATATTTATTAAATTTCAAAGTTACCCCAAAATGTAAATACTCAATTACTGAATTCGTTATAAATAAGTATCATTGGAGGAATAAGGTCCTTCCGATTTTGCTTTTTATCACGGTTTTTGACATCGTTCAAACTTGAATGATCTATAACAAATGAGAAATAAAGTAATTTTAACTAAAATGGAACATTTTAAGATTCAATCAATGGTAAAGATGCTAAGCTTTTCCTAATAATAATCACCTTCTACCAGTGAAACCTGTTATGTTGCCTTCACACACGCTTAGTCCATATTTCTTCTCTACATATTATAAAATACTATGAGCTAAAAACTGTTGGAAACACTATTACTCCAAAACCACTGGACGGATTTGTATGAGACTTTCCAGAAAAAAATTGTTTTTTTTTTCGAAGGATGGTTTTTTGCCATCAAGGAAGTCCATAGCCCCCTTTCAGTCAAAGCTGCCAATTTTTACAGTCTGTGAAAACAGAAAACGAACAAAACATTTCTTGAAACGAACAAAAGGGAGTAGAAATAGAAAAAAATAGAAAAAAAACTTATTCCCACTCTCTTTGTTCGTTGTCAGGTGTATATAATTCTCTCTTATCTCACTCAGTTTCTTTTTTTTTTTCCATCGAGTTTCATTTAGATCCCCAAAAAAAGATATTTAAACAATTATTAGACACTACACAAGTGAAGTCGCGGGTAACAGCTCGTAGTTACACATAAGGTAGTCAAAGAGAATTAGTCACTTTTGTACTAAAGAGATACGAATTTATTTTATGGTCAACGCATGTAGTAATAGCGTAATAGTCGGGTTACTTACCTTGTAATATTAATTAGTTTAAAATGCGCAGAGCTACTACTTTGCCTTCAATTTTTACTATTTTTCACAAATGAATTATTTCATCGCCGCCAAATTGCGTTGTATATTTTTCCAACAAATTTTAAATTTCCTTCTTGGTTTCAATGTTAGCTCATTTAACGTTACTATAGGTAGTAATCTAAGCGCGTTGACCACTGAGTTTCTTTTAGACAAGGAGGGCCATGGTTCCGTGGTCTCTCCGTCAGATCCGCCACTGCTGACCAGTACTTAAGTATTCCTTACATTTTCACCTTAAGAAACATTTTTGCTTAACAGATTTTCAGGTAAGAAGTTTTTATAAGCAATATTCAAATCATAGTTAATACTCGGAATATTTGAGTGGGTATCGATCTTGCATGTGGCCCACAGAGGCTGGACATATTTTTCTTTCAATTTGTTGCCCAATTCGACGAATGAAAATCGAATTTCTAAATTTTGTTTGAGTTCTTGAGAATTGCCTCTTCTGCATTATTCTGTGAATAGACGCATGGTTCGTTTGTTTTTGTTGCGGAGGTCCTTGGGACTCCTGAGCATCATTCGGAATCGGGGGTAAATTTCTTTTATAGAAAAAGAAGAGTTCATCTATCGTAATATTAGCAGCAGCACTCGCATCACTCTTTCCTGGTCGTTATCCTCAAATTATACGTGATATCCTCTGACGACGAAAAATTGCTATAGAAAATCAGACCATATATCATTATTTTGCTTTGTTGTTTTTTTTTTTTTTTGTCTCCGGCTGTTTTTTATATAGCAACGTTGGCGACTAACGCCCATACCCGCAATAGGCGCGATACGAGCCTTATGGCTAAAAAGAAAGAATCGCTTAAAATTAAAATCCCTTCGACAGCCAACGCCGCCAAAGTACCGGCTGCCAAAGTAAAAACGCCAAGTGTGTCACAAAGTGCAGCTGTCAAAAGCGAACTTACCGGTAAGTGCCTGGCTTTCTTTTTTTTCTTTTTTTTTCTTATTTTTTATTCACTTTTCGGATTTGAATTTTTTGACGTCTAATTTTTTGTCTGCATCTCACTTCGTCAAAACTCGGTACGTAAATGACATGTCAAAACTTTGATACCGTTTGTAAATGTTATTTTCACAGTGGTCGATTTAGCATTGTTTTTAGTGTATTTTTTTTTCAAGGAAAATACAATATATATATATATATAATACATTTCCACTTTTTGGTCATTTTGGCATTTTTTGGGAGTCTGTGGAGCCTTCGCTGTTTGACCTATGGCAGTGAAACTTAAGATAGAGTTAGAGGCTTCTATGGGCTAAACATTCGTGTTAAAATTTGGAAAATACAACTACTGCATTCAGCGCAGTGATCGGACCTGAAAGTGGGATGTGTGGAAAAGCGCCGATCCTGAGTCGTAGATCACGAATATATAGGTCACTCAAATTCTTCTACATAAATATATGTATTTCCACTTTTTGCTCATTTTGACACTTTTTGGGAGTCTGTGGAGCCATCGCTGTTTGACCTATGGCAATGAAACTTGGGATATTGTTAGAAGCTTCCATGGGCTACTTATTCTTGTTAAAATTTTTGAAATCACCCGTTAGTTTCGGAAGAAAGGGTTCTCAAAGTGTTGCAAACCCACCATGTTATCATGATGAATCCCGTAAACTGAAACATTTTGGCTTGAAATTTTTATAGTAGTTGGAGACTATTAAAGACTAATTTGGTATTGAATTTTAGTGAAATTAATCTACTGATTTTCGAATGGCAGCCATTACAAAATTTTACACTTTTGTGCAAAAGAGATATTTTGTTTTTGTGTTGTAAACTTAGTTCCCATTGTTTTCTCGAACGGTTGAAGTGCTAAAAGAAGAAAAAGTTGGAACATTAACACGGAAAGTGTTTTTAGGTTGGTTAATCTCTAAAGTCTCCGACCACTCGAAATGCAGTGTGTGTAATAAATCTAAAAACTTTTTTTTTTTTTTTTTTTGTATAAAATCCATTTTTATGTAACTTAAATAATGTCATTGGAATTATCCTTCAGCTCATGAAAACGGTTTTACAATGAAATTTTGACGTTGACTTGAGTAGGTCAAACCTCTGTTTTTCTTGAAGGATAACTGACCTCATTAATGTCTATCACCTTGATGACTAAGCAAATACGTTAATATTATAGGTCTACAGTGACTTATATTTTTCTTGACTTATATATTCATAAATACTTGACTTGTGATAGCTATTTTTAATGAGAAACATGTAGGGATTCATCTCCGTGGTGAGGTAGATAGGCTCGGACTCCTGCTAAGAGATTAAAGCCCTGATCCATTACCAGTGGTCACCAATTTTTGCCTTGTCCGTGAAACTTCGTAGCCTGTGAGCTGACAGAGTTACATGAATTTATTCTCTGCTTAGCCAATGTGTAACAAAATACGTACTTAAGCCAAATTACGTCAGAGGTAGTGTGGTTCAGTTCTATGCAACACAAAAAGTGAGTGGCTAGTATGTATTGGTTTCGTCGATACTTGCAGATAGTGCATGCGAATAGTTAGTACTATATATATAGGTGTGTGTATGTGTGTGTATTTCTAAATAAAATTTGCAGTCAGTTCTCAGTGGGTTATTAAAAGGATAGCTATTCCTCAGTTTGTGTGAGGCTGCGAACTCGAAAATCGTTTGAGCGATGACAATCATGAAACAACCCTTTTGTGAGTAGGTATCTCCTGTTAAACACAAAACCATAGTCTCTTAAATCAATATTTTATAACTTCTTTATTAGAAGTGGCACCCAGGGATGCAGGTAGGGGAGTCTTAAGGCGCTCTGCAAGGCGTGAAGCATCAGTTGTAGGACTTGAGGATTCAGTGAATGTCGGTGTGAATGAGATATGAGCTGACAAGTATTTAGTTTGTCAGTTTGTGAAAGCATGATCAACTTACGAATGCTGTACGCTCGTCCACGTGATGGAAATTCAGGAACGAAGTAGATCTCCTGTACTGTGTGGCCGTAGCAGTTGAACTGCGTTGATCCATTTCAACGAACGTCAGTTTGCCTGAAGGAACAAAATACACATTCTAGCCAATCTGATTGTTTCCCAGCGGGTTAAGTTGAGGGTGTGGCAGTTATCTGTTGGAAGCCTACCCACTCGTCAGTGTGGACCCTTTACCTATATCCTATGCTGTATGAATTCGACTTGATTTGATGCTAAAGAAAAAATTAGAAATTGGCTCATTTCCTCGGTATTCAACGAATAAAGTTCGCTCGTTTACACGAATCGACCATTGTGGATACGAGTATATTGCGTATTCTCTGCGGCCAATGTCGCCACCGATGTATATTATAGTCCCTGTTACCGTTGCAGAAGCCGAAGACAGTGAGCCAGCGGAGAAAGAGGCGACGATCATCGACGTCGAGCACATTGTGAAATCGCCACCCGAACCGACGCGCGTCAAATCGCCAGAGCAAATGATGATAAAGTCGCCAGAGCCGGTCAACTGGACCGTGCCGCTGGACACGAACCGAACGTTCACGGTCACGCAGAACATACCGGAAGGTGAGTCGACGCTAGGCAACGGCCGTAATACAATTCGACCTCGTCGTTGGTTCTAAAAATCGAGAAAAAAAACAAAAAACGCCAACCCTTATGTATTTCTCAGGTGATGGCCACCATCATCGTCTGGCCGGCGATGCAAAACCGCATCATGTGCAGTCGCATTTAACCGACAGCCAAGATACAGCGAGTATGTAAATCACTTTTTCGTATCGTTTATTTAAGCGATTGCGATGCGTAAAATAAGGTTTGCGGTTTCTTTTTCCACTTTTTCTGTGGTCTTTGTTGCCGGACTTTCCCGTCTTACCCCATCATCATCCACTGCTATAAAATCTCCGGTGGGTTTTGTTCCGCTCTCAGAATGTTCGGTTTTTAAATTTGGCAGGTCTTATTGTAGGCCCCACCAAAAATATTCGTTCAATTGCTTAGACAATCTTATGTATAGGTAAATGTACTGCTTGAAGCCATGAGAGATGAAGGACTTTCCTTCGGAATTTTTTTCAGTTAGGTGGAAACTGGAAATGATACTCTGTTTCCGAGTTTGTAATTTCTCAGAGTGGAGAGGAAAAAATCAAAAATCTTCTGTAACTTCCTCAAAAATTAATAAAATTGAACAAATTCGATATAAGTAGGTAAGTAAGAAATGCATTATATATTTTATGAATTTTCATCTAGCTCGGAAAGTTTTACCCATAATTGGAGAAGAAAGATGTTGAATTGTCACTTTTTAAATTGTCACTTTTCTCCATTCAATTTTATATCGCGAAATGAGTCCCGTCACCTAATTCGGGAAGGAAAATTACACAAAAAAGGTATACCTTACATTTCGCTCGAAATTCTGCAGTTTTCATGAAAAACAGAGTTGAAAATTAAAGTTTTATTAAATTTGTTTCCTAAGATTTCGTCTAGTAATGGATAACGGCTGATGAGTGCGGACGAAATATCACCTATGCCTAAATAAATGAAGTATTTTTAACTCTCTCTATAGTAACTAAATGAAATAAGTAGCCAAGTTATTTAATCTTTTTTTAGGAACTACTACAATTCTGCTTGAAAAAAATTGAAGCAATTTTAAAACATCTCTTACAAATAAAGATAATGAAAAACAGTACAAGGAATTATTTTAAAGTTTTGTCTAAAATTATAAGAAATTTAAGGCAGGTAGGAGAAGAAACTATAAAGACTTTTTAGGAAAGCCCGTTTTTCTCTGTATTTCTCATGTACATTTAAAGGGTATTTTGTGGCCATCTTTGCACAAAAAAAAAAAATCATTGAAATATCATTTTTAAAATTTTTTCTTCGCTCCTTCCTCGTGCTTTTTGTTTTTTTCGAAGATTCAACCATCGAAATGGACTGCTTTTGGTTTCAATTTATTTGGTAGGGTAGTGGTTCTCAAACCTTTTCAATTCATAGCACCCTTATTGAGTGAAGATTTCTCCGCTCCACTTTCAGTACGAACGTACCTAACAACTGCATTACCCAAGTAAGGTTAGTCATGCGAAAATGGCATACTAATTTCTTTATTCGAAAAATTAAATTATTAGAATTTCCAATATTCTGTGGCATTCGGGGATGCCAAGTCACCCAGTTTGAGAATCTCGGTGCTACGGTATGCTTTTTAATTTAGTTTACAGTGAAAGTAATAATTGTCTTCTTACTTAAGAGAATTATGGACGAAAAACCTTGTGCGAGTAATGTTGTTTGATTGAAACTTCAAAAATTAAGTCTCACTCCTTTCACATATCAAAGACATATCTGTAGATCACTATTCAACAGTCACTTAACTTGCACATAACTATTCACTCTTAAAGGAACCATACGTTGAAATTTTATCATCTACTCCAGAAATATCCTCTAAAGCTGACGCTAACCAGGTAAGTGTCATTTCGTACAAACGCACCTGTAGTCCGTGTCAGATTACTAAATGGGCAAAGTAGGCTCCCATTTCTGGGCCCCAGGCCTATCAAAGACGCCGTGATAACGGATCAGAATTGTTAGCTGATAAAATTGAAAACTTGGAAAATAATATTGGTGTGAGACTTCCGAAATTTCAACTCATTGGGAGCCTCCGCAGGGTTTAATTCGGCACGACCTGTAGATCAGAGTCCGCGCGTTCTAAATATGCTGTACTAAATATGTGTAGACCTGTCTCGAAACTCTTTTAAATGCTAATATTTTGCCACTAAGTGTTCGCATTGCCCGAAAACCGAGTCGCTTGGTTTCGATGTGTGCCTTACAATTTTGCTTTTTTCGTAGGTCTAAAACTGGAGGACGCCCCGGCGTCTGTATCCAGCGTCGATCAGTCCTCAACTGAGAAATCTTGCGAACGCGTGGCAACCCCCACCTATCTGTCGCCCTTGAATGGCGATGGCGCCGCCGCAAACAATCAGTCTACTGAACAGGAAGAGAAGGTGGCGGTGGTGGAGCAGTCGATCAAGGCGCCGATCGTCGCCGACCTACCGTCTACTGACGGTCCCTCCAGCCTTATCGACGCCACCGTCAGCGAAAGTAAATCATCCACCGCCTCATCCCCCCTTGGCGATCCCTCTGTCGTCGACGCCGACGCCAAGTCCGTCGAGGAACCCGACGCCGCCCTCATCGTCGATCGGATATCATCGGCCGAAGCGTTGGACAGTGCACGCGACCGTTTCGACCAGTTTTGGAATAAGCCGACGTTAAACGGAAAAGAGTCGTCCATGTAGGGTTAAAGGGTTTTGGAAGTTGAGAGAATGAGAGACAGAACTCGCCTGCCCTTTTCTCGTGAAGGAAGAAAATGAAAAAAAGAAGAAAAAAAAACAACAAATTTTAGTACCAAAACTTGTACATCGACCACCGCTTATGATGATGACGACGAAGAGCCCTGCTATAGTGCGTATGTCTAGAGCTTGGTAAATTTTTGATTGCTCTGGTCGTCTACTCTGTCTCTCTCATATCCCTTTTTGGTTCCTTGTGCTGGGTATTGTACGGATATTATGTCGAGTGTGCTTGTTGCGAAATTTAATTAAGGCTGTTATACTCGTCTGCTATTTTTATATTTCTTTTTTTGCTTAACCAGATCACGAATCACGATCTGGACTGGATAAAGCTTATCCTACATGTGCAGTCTTACAAACTAGATTATCTGCGAAATTCTGGCACATATTCGTAAATGTCATGGATTACATTAACCCCTTTGAAAAACTCGCAGTAAAATACATTGCCACAGCAAGTATCTGTTTGTTTTAATTTCAAAAACTAAATGTCACCATATGTAAATTTTTGTAGTGGTTTTCAACCGAGAATGGTTATCAAATTCCTTCCAATGCGTTCATAATGTGTTTTGAATTTTTGACGTGTATGTAATTCAGAAACTTGGATGTCTGAAAAAGTGTGTACTAGAGTTGGTATTCTTAGAAGTTTTAGGATTTATGGTACGATAGTATAATTAATTTTTAGCAGTTATGATAGCTTGAAAAAAGATCGGTAGCAACATTGTTCTCGTCTATCGCAAAGTTCAAGAATACCATTCAACTGATGCTAAATTCTTTAGGCTGTCGTAGTATTCATGCTATAAATCTCGTCCTCCAATAATTCAAAAACTGATAGTTAAGATATAAAAAAAAGCTGACATCAAGAGAGGAAGAATCAAAGAGTCTAACTAAGGGGATAATTTCCTCGTGACCTTTTTGTTTTGCTATTTTTGTTCGTCATTTTTCAAATTTGAAAAAAATTTTAGTAATATAAGCATGCGACATAGGGCCTCATAGATGCTAAATTCTTTAAATTTTGTAAAAAAAGTCATCAAATTTTTTTGGCCTCGCCCGTGAAGAAATTCGTGCTACGTCCTTGACTCTAACAAAGTGTATTATTCTAGGTCATACCTCGCACGTCATGCGACCAATTATTGATCGGTGCTCGTATCTGACATTTTGCTGTGAAATTGTCGCACTCGCCATGCTCGTAAAATTAATATAACGCTGGATAGAGACGTTGATTGATTAATATTCCACGAAGAGTCATTAGTTTTGTCTATGTATGATCTATTGATATCTGTGTTAATAAAAAAAGTCGATTAGGTGTGTAAAAAATTTATTTTGATGTAATGGGTAATTTTATGAAACTCAAAAATATGTCAATATCTCCATTTAAATAGAGTGATAGTCGATCTACTTCCCTGCCCCTAAAAAAACACTATGTTGATGAAGAAAATTTGTCAAAAAGAATCGAATTTACCTAAAATGTCCGAGATTGCGAGATTGAGACTTGAGTCTACGATAGCCTAATCATTTATTATTTTTTAGGATCCTTCGAGAAACGAAGTGCCTTTGTTACAACTTTTGACGTAGGTATCTTTACAATAGGAAATGTAAAGATTTCTGCGAATTGCGGAGCAAGAATTAATTGGATAAATTGAAAACCTGTTTAATATGGTGGACCTATTAGCTGTGTAATGTTGGGTATCCAATATTCACTCCAACATCCAACAACCACCCAACGTATTATGCCCCCCAAAGACCTGCGACATGGCTCTGACACATTATTTTGTAATTATAAAAAAAAAAAAGTGCGTTATAGAACCATAGTTTAATCGTTTAATGTGATCCATGACACTTGAGGTTTTGTGTGCGTCTGGTTCATGTGGCAGAGTTTTTCATTCTTCCTCCGCACTTCCATTCCCTAATTTCTAATTCATCATTTCGCTACCATCCCGTTATATTGAGGTTTTCGTTTTATCTTTTTCTTCGCAAATTAATTTATTCGGTTACCATGTACAATTTTCCCCGAAAGCTGCAGAGTTTCTGTTTCAAAACTGATTATTGTTTTATACGTATATTTATTATTGTTCACTTTTTTCCTCTAGGTTTTTTCTGATTTTTCATTTTATGAATTCTGTAGGCAAATACAGGCTTTATGAACGGAGGGTGTGAATTTGGTAAAAGTAAATTCAAGTAGTATCCGCCTGTGATCATTTCTTAAATTTTGACTTTTGAATGTTCGCTTTTGACTTCAATTAGTAATCATTTTGTACACAAACTGTAAAACCTGTTCCTACTTACCTCTATCTTCTCTACATATAAAATACTTCGGGTTAAAAACGATCACTCCAGAACCACTTGAAAGATTTGCATAAGATTTTCCAGAAAAAATAGTGTTATTTCAAGGAAGGTTTATTCCAACGAGGAAGTCCGTAGCCCACCAGGGCAAAGTTACCAATTTTTACATCTGTGAAAACAGAAAACGGACAAAACATTTCTTGAGCCTAACAAAAAGGAGTACAAAAGAGAATTAAAAAAAAAATTTCTCCCCCTCTATTTTTTATCGTGGAACGACTATGGGTTGATGAGGTGGATATGATTCTCTCTACCTCACTCCGTTACCGTTTTTTTCATCGGGTTTCATTCGAGTCGACAAAAAATGAGTTAAAACAATCATTAGAGTTAGACACTACGCAAGTGAAACTGTGCGAGACAGCTCGTACACGAATAAAATGCGATTTTTGAAACTCATTATGCATAATTGATCTTAATTGTACTGATTAAAAATGTTTCTATCGTTCAAGAAGAGGCTTGAAAAATATTTTTTATTTTCATTTGGCAATTATCACTGAGCTAAACCGAGGGCTGTGTTATATACGAAAAGTGTTATTCAATAGACAATTATAATAATATTACGTTGATATATTTTTTATGGAGACTGACGAATAATTTCGTGAATGTTTAGGTGTGCTTCCTGTCTTTTAAATGGTATAGAGTTAACAGAAAAATTTTCGAAAGAATATAATATGTATTTTGATTTATTCTTCGTCCACTCGTCCCGCATCACTATCAATAATTTAGACGATAAGATCCTTTTTTTTTCTTTTTCTCATTTTAATTTCTGTAAATTAGGCGTGTACTTCAAAATTTTCACGCAAGTAGGTAGCTACCTACCTAATTTTTTTTTTTCAATTTTCTTTATTTCAACAAAGTTAACGCCCATACATTCGTTTATTTTTCTCACTGTGATGCTTAACAAACGAAAAATACGTCCTAATTTTTATTAATTTCTTCTATGTTTTCCTTTTTTATTTATTTATTCATTTATTTTTTAATGCAAATGCAAAAATATATGGCGTATTTCCTGTGATCACGGTATCGGAAACGTTAACCGCTTAAAAGTATTTTTCGTTGGAATATTTTCATTGTTTTTTCTTCTTTTTTTTCCCTCATCGTAAGGAATGTGATTGCTTGAATATTTTTACAAATTTTATGAAATTATAAAGAAAGAAAAAAAATTTTTTTTAAATTGTCCACTCTTGCTCACCCGATTGCTTAATATGCAAGCTACAAAGTTTATACAAATTTGTTTCGTTATAATAAAAATTAATTTTGTTGATGTAGTTTTAGTACACGAAACGAAAACCCATCTGCGTTTGTACATTTTTGTTTAGCATTATCTCGTATATAATTGGAAGGGTTAACAAAAATGAATAAAATACCTATATAGATTATAATAATAATATTAAATTATAATATATGTTAACGCGGTCGTTTCGTCCAGGACAGTTTTTAATAAATTTGGTTGTAAAATACTTGCCTTTACCTATATACGTGTTAATGTTAAGTTACGCTGTGGAATGAAAATTAATTTCATTTCCTAAAGAAACAGCTGGATTCTCATCTGTAATCGAGTTCGATTGAATATATTTCGAATATTTCAATTAAAATAAATGTTTTAACGTGTTTGCTTGTATGGATTTTAATATTCAATTTTCTATCTGGTGATTTTGAAAGTTCGCGGTATTGAAATTTTGTACCGGTAGATAAATGCTGGGGAAATCAAAAAAATAATCTTTCGTAGCTCGTACCACTGCCGGATCTAAAGGGGGCGATAGTGCGCACCCACCTCTGAGATGAAAAATGGTTATCATTTTCTAATTGGGGAGCTGTGAAAATTCTCGGGAGAACAATAATGATAGTTGTCGAGGGTCACATCAATGCTGAGATGAAGCTTCTTTTAAATCAGCGTTCTTTTTTTTTGACGCTAATGTTTTTTGGTTGGTGTGGAAGGACCATGGGCAACACCAAACATCGTTTTGGGACTGAGCCTTCTACCTAGCCTCATCCGTATTTACGATTGTAGGTTAATGCGTCCTCTCCTCATTGAAATCCTAGAGTCGTTCCTGGCTTATGTTTCGAAATCCTGGAAAGTTAAGGTAACCTCTGGATAACAAATAAAGGAATATTCGTCACATTTATTGCCTATTTAATCCTTTAAAAAAAAAACCATTAGTTAAAGTTCTATTTTCGCACCAAAATAGAACTTTCTTCAGTTTGTTCAACCAACCTATCCTTAAAATGTGGTACCAATTGCAAGTAAAATTTACAATGTCTCAGAAACTGTTTGGGCTGAATTTTTTTGTCCTTTTTGTAGCTGGCCCATAGCCAGAAAAATTTTGAAAAGGAGCTTACGAACTCTTAAAAAACAAACAGCAGGGATATTTAGGGTCGGGCCACAATTCCCGAAGTCCTATGTATATATATAGGTACTAAAAGTGAAAAACCAGTTCTGTCGCCTCATTTATATGAATTACGTTACTTAAAAATGATTTCGATTAATTAATTTTTCGTTAAAACTGAACTTTGCGTCTGTTGTTGTCTAATATTTTTCAGAAAAGGGCGTTTTTGTCACTGGCACCTTATTATTTCGCCGGAATTTAGTTCGACTATTGACTGTATTTAAATTGTCGCCTCGTGCTAGAAGAATTTTTCTGGCCTGCCCGAAAGGAAATTACAAGAAAACAGCAAAATCACACGATGATTTCGAACAGAAAGATGTTAAACTTTATTTTTTATAATTCATCATAAGAATAACCATATTTACAATCGTATTTTTTGGGCAAAAAGCAGCCCTTGCCATTCGTGAATTTATGCTAGCCTCAAAGTAAAGTTATTTCTCCCAATGTAAAATTATAATTTTATAGAAAAATTCGATTTCTGTCATAGGATTCGAACCTGCGATATCTATGTATGTAAGTCTAACTTTTGAACCAGTAAGCTAAACGAGTAAGTAAGGAACTATCGTCAGTTTGACTATATATCTGTTTATTTTGATTATTTTTGTCTCTTTGAAATTGCTAACTAATGATTTTATCGTTTTTCTGATAATTAATTAGAAAATATCTTCCTCATCATGGTTTAATATATACTATTCTTTTCTTGTGTAAAATGGAAACTCTGAACTTAATCTTGCACATTGTCTTCTTTTTATTCCTGGGCTCCCTCACTCGAGACTGTAAATCGAGTCAAAATTTCACGTGTAATGGCGTCGCACCATAGTACTAATTTTCTGTTTGGAAAGAAACCAAAATTACCACAACTTATTGCCATAAAATAGAATAAATCTCTATTTCTTGTGGGCTTTATTCAAAACTAATATTGTTAAAACGTTACAGAGAAAAACGTGCAAAATGTTAACGTCTCTACGTAGTAATTTCTTCTGATTGAAGTAGCGGTACTGAATTTGATTTCGTGTTTTGTCCATTAAAAAACATATTATTTTCAATGGCTATTTGAGCAAATAATAACATCGTGGATTTTTCTCGACGTATCTACCTATTGTTTTGTAGTTTTGTTGGGATTCCTCAAATAGGTAGGTAAGTCATTATATTTCACCTCCTAATAATTGTGTAGAGTAAGCTATCGGTACTATACGAACCACGAAAATACATTAACAGAACTTTCGCTGTTTTCGCTTTCAGTTTATATAGTTGTTGCAAATTAAAACTAAGAAACTATTGTTCTTACTCTTTTCTCTTGTTCATAAAGCTGCAATGAATGTGAGTGTATAAATTTAAACGACTCCGTGTGAGAGTTGTTACGTGTAATAAATAAAATTATACGCATTCTTCTTATAAGATAGCTCTCCAGGATGCCGTTACAATACAGCTAGCCTTCCTTACACCTACCTACTATGTAGGTAAAGGAACATGCCTAAAAGAAACTGTAAGTATGTATTTATTTCTATACGAATTTAATAATTTACATGTATACTGCGTACTACGTAGTATGTACACGATAATGAAAAAAAGTAAAAATAATTTATGTTTTCTAATTTAAATATAGAAGCTTAGGGAAATGCATTACAATTACGAGTTCACGGCCATGGGAAACAGACTTATTCTGATAACGTTTTTGTTATGTAATCGAAAAGGTAACTTAAAATTCCATGTCTTAGATAGGTAATAAGTTCGCCATTTCTACATTAATTCGTGATTTTTCGATTGCAAGAAATTATTCACTATGAATATTGAGACGTCGATTAGAAATAATTATTATCTGTTGTGCAGGGGGACTCGTAGCAGAGGGAGGGGGCAAGGGGACACTGCCCTCATGGCGTTGTCATTTGCCCCCATTGGAAAAAAATTGAAATATATAAATTTACTTTTCTTTTGGTATATTAGTAAAAAGTTTAAAGAAATTGAGAACTTATCATGTAGTAGTTAAATTACGGTATTTTTTTTTAAATCTCCTTCCCCCTAAAATGATATTTACTCTTCCAGGATATAAATGATCTGGCTGCGGATCCGTATATATGCTGTGTAAGTTTCTCATTTATACCGACGTGAATTTTATCGTCAGTTTATATAGAATTCATTCTTACAGATGAAGCAGATACCGTATTAGAAATAGTTAGCTGTCATTGATCCTCAAGATGAGTTTGTGTATTGAATTCAAGATAAGTTGGTCAACAAACACTGTAAGTGCCGATTTTTACAATTGTGTTTAGCTAGGAAAAAGTTCTTGTAAGGCTCTATAGTTTCACTTCACTGAGGAATATGGTCTGCCATTTTCGTTCTGTCTGTCTTCACCGATTTCTTACAGAGGTCAAGATTCATTTGGATTCGCTTCTCTTGCTCACATATACCCAACAAGCATGTTGCGAATTTGTCATTCTGTTAAAACGTGTGTAGGTACCTGAAGAAAGGAATGGCAGGCCAGCGTAACCAAATCTCAACAATTTTATTTTTAACCACATTCTCACTCAGTTAATAATCTGTAAAGGTTATCGACGTTCTCGTTCTTATTTTATTGAAATGACAAAAGTTTAAAAAATGACTGATGAATGCAAATATGTAGAACTATAAGATAGCTACCCAACTTTTAAGATGAGATGGTTGAGGCACAAACCGGGACAAATCTTTGGAACAGAACTTTGTGTTACAACCTCCTCGAGAAGTCGGTTGCGGAATTTCTGCACTCTTTGAGAACAAACTTTCTTGAAAGAACAGCTTTTTCTGAGAACTATATTTCCACACTCTTTTCAAAACTAAAAATCTGAACAGTCTGTTATCTAAAAAGTGCTCCAACAGGTCTAAGCTTTATGAAAATTCCCTTCGAAAGTTTCAGACTTTTTTCTACGTTAATCAAAGCTGAATCCTAGGTTGAATTCCTTTATACCAAGTTGAACGTGAGTTATCTTTTTTTGGACTCTGCTGATGTCGCGTGAATTTTGATAAGGTGCCAAAGTATCTAAGTGAAGCTGTATTATGTAGGTACAGAAATTTTCTTCAACCGTCTCATTTTTCAAACTTCAAATATTTTGATTATTTATATTATTTATTTAGCTCCGCGTATTGTATTGCCTGCCTCTGCTTCAATAAATTGGTTTATAAATTATAACTGCATTCAGCCCTTCACTGAAAAAATCAGTTATAAATGAATTTTCAGGATTTTGTGTGAACTGTGAAGTGTGAATTGATTGAAATTACAAAGGTTCGTAGAAACGGCGAACTGAAAACCAAAATCTGAAACAAAAAGATATGGCTCAAAGCATGGCTTTTGATAATTCTTTTGACTCATCAGTGAGATAATTTGGTTGACTTCTGAAGATCTGAATTTTTCTAGATGCAGTGTTATTCTGGTCCCACTGCATACCAAAGGACAAATAAAGCACCAAATTAGCTGGTCAAGTTGTTCGATTTACTGGCAGTTGCATCGTAAAGTTGTCGCAGATGGTTGACGAATGAGAAATTCTCTTTAGTCGGATCACTTTGGGTTTGCGGTGCGTCCTGGATTTCATTCTCCTCATCAGAATTGAATTTCTGTTTCCACGTGTTGAGCCACCTTTCGCTCGGATTGGCTGCATTGAAATTTAGCTTGGTCGGTGAACCATGGTGCTGCGTTTGTCGTTTTCGTGACGAACTGCTGGTAGTGGCATTTGGAGGTCCAATAGGTTGTGTATTCAGCTGAGGACCAATTTCAAACTGTACTTGAAAGTCGGCATTTGGGCCGAGTCGGAATCCGATTCCAATTCGCGAATCAGTACCTGCAATATGAAAACAAAGTATGTGTGACAATAGAAGCGTTTGATGCAAAGAGGATAATGCATCCTCATTTTGGTCGCTAGATTAATGGTGCATTACTAATGGGCAGAAGGTGCGGACCAGTTTAATGCCAGGAGATTAATTTAGTCTCTACGGGCAGCTGAGAGAAATTTATTAACAATTTAATAAATAGATAATTCATCAGAAAAGAAGTTGAGTTCTGATAGGTATGATAATTTATATTTCTACATTAATCACTGTTTTGTACAACCACAAACATCTCGCGGGAGGAAGTTTTTCCAGCAGGTTTACATATTATGACGTCGTGTTTGAAGTTCAGTTGGAATGAGAGTGTTAAAGCTTCGTCTATTTATTGTTAAATACAAGAAATTATATCATTACTTTTCAAATTGGTGGGTGGCACTATGGACGAGGATGAATGATAGCATGCTGCGGGTCATAGGTTCAAATCCTATGTATTTTTTTGAATTTTCTATTTTAATTTTTTTTCTCTTGCTTTTCAGCCATGCTGTGAATCTGGTGCGTGTAAAGCACGCCCATTTATTTTTATTGTTTTTTTGAAATGCTTTTATTTAACTTAGCACTCTAAAAAGTATAAAAACAATTCTTCATGACATACTTGACTTATTTATTCTTGTAACACAAAATAAAAGCATGGGGCAAAAGAAAAGAAATATTTCAATTAGAATACAAATCCAGTTGGTAGATGGAGATAGACAGAATTATCCACTGAAAAAGGGTCTTAAACAAATAATTTGAAGGTTGTTGATTAGTGTGGGAACCACCATACCCTGTCTAATATAAAATACATTCGCCAGTTATAGATGGTGGTGAGATGGCCGTGTGGTTAAGTTCACTGCTTGTAGCTGGTGAACATGTAGGTCCCAAGTTCGATTCCCTGAGCTGACAAAACCTACAATTAGTTTTTTGATAATTTGGATATTGATAATAATGACTGATAATACACGTTACTATAAGAATTAGGTCAGCATGGAGATAAATTTTAATTTATAATAATAGTTGAGAAAGTCTGTAGGCTACTCATATTAATATTCAAAGTTTTTCAACAATATTTGTAGGTTTCTTTTTGTACAACAAAGAAAATATATAATGATGAGTCAAGTTTGCCCCATGCTTTTATTTTGTGTTGCAAGAATAAATAAGTTAAGTAGGTCATGAAAAATTATTTTTCTACTTTTTAGAGTGCTAAGTTAAATAAAAGTGTATCTTTAAATTTTTTTTTTTTTTATTTATTTTATTTGATCATACGATGATCCCGTTCCAACAAAATTCAGTTATCCTAAGGATTCAGTCGCACGTTAATTATACTTGTACATTTAGTGAGGTACAATGAATCAATCAGTCAAGAAGCTTTGTGAAATTTGCATATTTAGGTTTTGACAAATTTTACACTTGGATTTGTGAATTCTTTTACACGAAAATAATTTTTTTTCTCTCCAAATTATTGACTACCTATAATAACTGATCCTGATCGATCAACATTGCATGTGGAATATTTTGAGGGAACATTTTACTCATCTATGCATACGCATGAATTCACTTTCCACTTAATACATATAACCCAAAACCAATATCGGGCAAATTCAAGGTATTACCTTCTATAATTTTTAATCAAACTTTATACTATGATTTACGCCCTCGGGAAGAATTAATAAATTTTCGTAGCGATGACACTTTAAAAATCTACTTATTAAAATTGCCCGAGTATTCCGATTCGAGGGTGAAAGTCATGATTTTCTGAGCATTTTGGCACTGTTTCTGAAAATTCATATTTTTTTCATGTACTCCCTTTTTTGTTTAGTCCATTTCCAGGCGTAATTTTGATCGGATGGTTTCGAAATTTGAAACACATATTAGGATCCGTCTAAGGAAGAACCCTATTGTTTTGATCCGAATCGGCCGCATAGTCCATCCGGTAGGTAAGTTTATATTCATTTTTTATTGAACAGCGTACAGGTTGAAATTTTCAATCGATAAGCTTGAAATTTGGTATGCGGATGTGCTTTAGGGCTTTAGGTCAACGACAGTACCTACCAATTTTGGTGCAGATAGGCCTTACGGTACGTCTGATAGGAGTGATTTTTTAGCAGTTTTGGCAGATTAATGGCTGTAAAAGGAGTAATTTTCAAGCTATAGTCACAAAATTTGGTTCAGGTATTGACTTGAAGTAAATCTAAGACTATTCCAAATTTGGTTCATAATGGTTTTATGGTTTATTCCCTCGGGCTGTTGGAGGTGCTAATTTTTTATGTTATCTCAATAAAACTTGCAATTCTCTTTTGATGGTCACAAAAATTGGTACAAAGAGTATCTTTCGTACAAGGACCAGATCTACCAATTTTGCTTTTAATTCATCAATTTGTTCCCAACTTATTAGCTATTCAGTGTGATTTTCCCTCTTACCCTTCTGATAATGGTCCAGAAAAATTCATTTTCTAGCCTTCATCGAGGAAACCACTTGTTTTAACCTAAAAACAACTCGGTCTCAGAAAAAGGTCAATTTTAGTCCACCCCCCACCCGCTGTTTACACTAGATTTGAATAAGGACACTAAAATTTTCGCTAATATTTTCGTGACCAGCACGTAGAAAATGCACTATACTTCGTTTTGTCATGTGAGATATTTTTCTCTCATATAAGTTTTTTTTTTTTTTTTTTTTATATATAATCCACAATTATTGTCACTGCAAGAAAGAAAACCATCGAATTATTTTCTAAATTGTGCTTATTAAAACTTAAAATAATTTTTCATTTCACAAAAAAATAATGATTTGTAACAGATTTATATTTTGAAAACATGATACTTATCAGTATATTTTATCGCATGCATCGTATTTGAGGGATATTGGTAATTTTTTGAAAAAAATATAAATATTTACATACTACTTTATGAGAAGAATGTTGGTGATATGTAGCTAATTTTTAAACAAAGAAAAACTATGCGGCGCAAGTTTTTTTTTTTTTTCTTTATTAGACATTGCTAGTCCTATTCAAGAATTTTTCTACTTCGATTGTTTTTAACAGATTCAAATTGGGAATGCATACACCTTTACAATTTTTAAAATTTATCGAGTGTGTGGATAGATTAGTGAGTTAAATTGAATTCGATCATTCATTACCTTTTTTTATGGGCAGAATGCTACCATAAAGTATGGATAATAGCGACGGCAGTTCCTCCGGAATCAAAATGAACGACTGCACCCCTGCAAGAACAATTCGTATCATCGTAAATTTTCGTCTAACGAATATCGCTTCAAGCCTCTTCCCCCTCTCCGAAAATCCCTGTCTTAAAAACTTACCCAAAGTACACCACCACGTGCACCACAATACCGCCAAACACTCAAAATTCATTTTTTTTAAATTTTTTAAATTTTGTCACTTTCGCCCAAATCACACACGTAAATATATCCACACATTTACCATTGTATTAAAATTTGGTTTTAAACTGTATTTTTACTATATAAAATATTCACTTCATGGACACATACCATCGGCATAACATTAAGTCAGTACAATTCACTTCACTCGCGTGTATGGGCACCGATAATATTAAGTCAGTTTGTTTTCTATAACATTGACGTACTTTTTTCCCTATTTTTTTTTCCTCCAAAAATTTTTACGTAAATTTAAATTTTACTTTCATTACCTTATACCGAGACGTTCACGTATGCTTGAAAAGCGAAAAGAAACTGGTTCAGAACGCAACGGTTTGTCGAAGTGTTTGAAGAGTATCCACACGGAGGAGAGAGAGTAAAGCCTAAGTAGGTCAACCTGTGTCTTCTTATTTTATTTTCGTATTCTTTTCTCTTTTTGGTTTTGTCTCGTTCTCTGTTTCTTTTTTGTCTCGGATCCAGTGGAGTTGATTTATGTACCTACGTGTGTATCGTAAATAACGTAGGGACCTACCTATTCATATGCATATAGGTATAATATCAAAATGGCAGTTGTTTTTGTAGTTGACAAATTGGTTGACTACAAATTGGTTGGCGTAATTGTTCACTGATCGAAAAGAAATTGTGCTTGTGCATACTTTGCGTGTATACATCGATCGCAAGCGTGAAGATGGGCCCAATCCGTCTGTTAGTTTCTGAATTACTGCTTGTTGAACTATTCTTTATAATGTAAAAAAACTCCTAAAACCTGTATAGAACGCAACCCGCAATACACATAATTTGCAAACTTGTCCGCCTGTTCTAGGCGAAATCTACTTTTCTTTCCGATTGGCATGCCATTGAAAAGGATGTAACCAGAGCCGGTCGCAAGGGGTGTGCTTTGGGTGTTCAACCCCTCTGGACCCAAACAAAAAAGAAAAAAAAGAAAAATTATTACTAAGTAATCTGGCGTATTATTTTTAATTAGGAATAATGCTATCACACCAGGTTAAGGCTCTTTACTAGCAGGTATGCGCATGGGGGTGATATGAGATGAACTGCCATTTTGTGTTATTATATATATATATAGTAATAATAATAAATGTAAAATTTATGAAAAACTATCAGTTCCTTAGAAAAACCAAATAACTCAAGATGGCTACTCATCTCTTATCACCCTCATGCGCATACCTGCCAGTAAAGAGTCTTAATCAGGTCTCCCGTTTCAATTCAATCGTCATTTCATTTATTTTCAGAAAAACTTCGTTGTTTACTGTATTAAAAAATATACAAAACTTTTAATTACAAATTAACTTGTTCAATTTTCATTTTCAAACTTCTTTAAGTAATTTGTCTTACAATGAGGGGGAGGTCCATTTCTGAGAAAGAAATCTTTTAAAAAAATCCCTTTCAAGGAGCTCGTAAAATAAAATAAAAATTATAATTTACACTTAAGTACCAAAAAACAAACCCCCTCGAGGAAATCCTGCAACCGGCAGTGGATGTAGCCATGAAAGCACTAATCAATTTGTTTCGAAGTGTATAATATTATGTATAGGCATATTGCTTTATTATGTCTCATCGAGTCTTTGCATGAATCTGGCGACTTCAAAACTGGTCATTCACCTGCGCCAATTTCGTTTAATTTTTTTTCCTCCTCTCGGCTTTCTTTATCGAAAATGAACTTGACTTCGATTAATTATTGATGACGGTATAAAAATATTAATGATTTAAGTTAATATGTCATTGAGGTGGGCTCCGATCATAATGTCGTGAAAAATCATTAAAACGAAGGTCGTTTTGTAACCGGTTCGAGAATACGGATCGGGGGAAAGTGCATTTTTGATTATGCAATTGTGTTTTTTCTGCGTGCTTGCGTGGTGTGTAATTTTGTGTGTTTTGTGTTTTTTTTTTCTTTCAATGATTACATTTTAGAAATTTTATCGAGGTCGTGGTCTACTGTACCTGCATTCAATTTGGATAGGTAAAGTGGACAACGATTACGAAAAATATGATAGGAAGTTTTTCAAGTTTTGACTCAACTGGTGGTGGTGGTGGTTGTTGTTTTTGTTTTTTGGTAGTCCTGTGTTGGTACGTAATTTCGTGAAATTTAGGTTACGAATTTTAAATTATCGACCAAATTTTAGCATCGATTACACCAGGTGGTTAATCAATACATCTCATCCTGTTTGAATTACGAAAGATGTCGATTTCCATGCATATTTTTGTAATTGATATTTAAATTTTTACTCAGTTGTTGAAAAATAAATTCATGTTTTATTAAAGTTTTAATTGAAGGGGGTCTTTCAGTCCAGTTTGTCAGAGTAGAGGTTATTAATTCATCGGGAATACATAATACCACATTGCGAGGTGTTTGCTTTGTACATTTTAGGGTTAATTAGGCTCAGCCTCATTCCTTTCTCCTTAATTATTTATCATTTTCAGAGGCAAGAAATGTTTGTTTATTATTATTTATTTTATTATTTTGTGTTACACCGCTATACTTATTGTTCATATTTTTTGTAAATACTTATTAACTTTTATTTTTTTTATTTTTTTTAATGGCAATCTTTATGCTCAATTCTGAGTTTTGAGCTTCATTTGAGTTTGTTCGTTTCTAGCTGTTAATGTTAATTCGATAAATCGGCCTAGTCGAGAGCTATGTTAATTTCCTCGGAATTCGACAATTGAATTAGATACTTTGAAAATTTATCTTGATTTTTTAACATTCCATAAATTATTTTTCATAATACATTATAGGTGTACGTAAAACTTTTCAAAATCTGGAAAAAACGAGAGCACTTTTCGAAACTTTTTAAAATTTCGTAATAATTTTTCTATAAATTACACCAAAACTCCTACCCTTACCACTATCACGTGATCTATACCCCTAGGATGCTTAATTGTTGTATACACACGCGAATAATAAATAATCAATTTGGCAGCATTTATAGGTAAACAAAAAAGTTTAATACCTACTATAGAACACTACGGCAAGCAACTGTCACTGTAAAATAGGTTCTGTTGTAGATTAAACTATATTTTTTTTACCTAGTTTGCTTGCAAACGGGGTATTAAAATTGACCTCATGGAATGGTTATGGTTATGGGTTGGGACGATGAAAATTATTCGTTTCATGATAAAATAAAACGACTGGTACTATTTTTTCACTTTGACCTAATTTTGTTTTATGTGTATATATATATATATATACACACTTATCGCCCAAAATTTTGTGTTCATGGTTCTGAAAAAACTAGCTGCTGGATAGGGCTAAAATTTTTAAGAAAGATAGTTCTCATATTGGAGCAGGTCTGAAAGAAGTTTTTCACCTATTGGTTAATTAGTTTACTAGAAAACAAAAAATTCCTGGAAAAGTCGGTTTTCCTGGATTCTGAGAAAATGACAAAATGGATCGGGCTGGAATTCTCAAGATACATTTTTCTTATATTGATGCAAGTTCCTTAGAAGTTTGGTGCCTATTAATTCAGTAGTTTCCAAGAAAACTGGAGAAGAAAAGTTTCTGAAAAAAAGTTCATGTTCACAGTTTTGAGAAAACTACAAAACAGATAGGGCTGAAATTTTTACAAAAGAAAGCTATTGTAAGGGAGCAGGTCTGAAAGAAGTTTGGTGCTCATCGGTTTAGTAGTTCTCGAGAAAGCTGGAAACAAAAAGTCTTTGGAAAATTGGTTTTTAGTGGTAGAATATTAATAGATCGATATTTTTGTTAAAGATATGGATAGTTGTCGATAGTTTTTTTATAATTTTTTAATCTGAAACTAGCAATGAAATATTGATATAAATATCGATTACTATCGATATAAATATCGAACAAATGGGTTTTCTGGCAAAGCATTGCTGCGCTAGAGTTTTTTTATTTATATATTACCAACTGGGTACAGAGGAGGTTATGGCCCATATTCCCAAACGTCATTTTAACCTCCCTTCACTTAAACTTCATTTGAACATGACTTTTGGCACAATTTTGTATTTAAGAAAGTTGTAAAATTTTATTTTTACATTGGAACTCTCATAAGAGGTACAACGTTCCCACATTTTTAAATACAAAATTGTACAAAAAAATTTTTTAAAGTGAAATGTAAGTGAAGGGAGGTTAAAGTGATGTTTGTGAATATTGGCCAATATGTTTGGTTTATCTATCTCCAGAACTAACAGAATTTTGTTCGCTAAGAATAAGTGTCAATAAGTGTCTTACGTTATAAATTTTAATGAAAGTAGGCTGAAAATGTTCCTGACTATTTGGAGAATGTTCTAGGCTATTCATATTTGAAAATTAAAATATTAGAAGGGTATAATTGAAGAAAATGAGAATTTAAAGATTGAACAAATTACAGAACTATATTTACTTTTGTGTTAAAGGAAAATTGGCTACAAAAAATCTGGCATCCAAAAACCATCATTTACAAGTTGATTTAGGAGCCAATTGAAGCCAAGAAACTCTGTACAACATATGCTTTCTTAATTTTTTTCATACAACAAGACTCTTTTTCCTCCAATCTCAATATTATTACGGTGGTCACTTTTATGCTTCTAAAAAATACCATGTTTGATTCAGGCAATATACAATTGCTCTTTAACAACCAGTGAGAGTAAAAATGTATTTTTGATCATTGCTACTGATCAATTTGCAACTACCATTATTTTATATGCCCACATAGCTATTACAACCCAGTTACAGCATTCTGTTTGTTGTACCCAGCTAGCAGATATAACAAGGTGAGGATACAAAAAACTAATTTCACATCCTTTGTAATTTGCTGTAGCCAATTTCTAATGTGTCAAAATAATTTCATTTTTTTTTTAACATTATCATTAACATATTTGTGTGTCCTCATTCATATAACTTATATGAACCTACTCACAGATCGTTCTGTTAAATGATTTAGATGTAAGGGATTGCATGTATACCTGTAATCTCAACCCAAAAACACATCTGTCATAGGAAATTTTGGCCCAGGTGACAAAAAATTTATGGGCTCTCCAAAAAATTGAAAATTTTGCAAGCATTTAATGCTGTATCCAAGATTTATCTGCGAGAGGGGCTTAACAACATTGCAATTTTTAATGTGTAAACATTATTGCTATCTAGTCCGCTTTCTCCCAGGTGTAAAAAAATATTAGATACAAAAAAGTTGAGATTACATAAAAAAACTGCACAGCCCACTGTCCAGTTTCAAATTCTGTTTGTCACAACACACACACACACACACTTACAAGCAGACATCTGGGGCGAGCTGGTGGTGCGATACATGCACACACACATACACTAGATACATATTTATCATGTTTTAGCTGAATGTTTACACATTAAATATGCGAGGAGGGACTCTTGCACACCTTTTTTTTGGGGGGGTGTTTCGTACTTACATATTAGTGATTTTACTTTGGAAAATACAACTATTGCATTTAGTGTAATGGTGGAACCTGGGTGTAGAACCTGGGTGTGGAACCTATGGAAAAGTGCCAATCATGAGTTGTAGATCATGAATATATAGGTCACTCAAATTCTTCTGTATACAATATGTTGTGACATCTGATTACTGGTAACCTTCCCTTCACGTCATCATCGACTTGTACTAACTATTACAATAGGGAACGGCTCTCGAATTATAAGCTTGTAATAACGATAAGGTAAGCGGGAAGTACGTCGATTCCCCAACGGAAATAAATTCCCAAAGTTTAAGAAACATCAAAGACACGTTGATTAACTATTATTTAACGATATGGTGACGTGTAGAAATATGATATCGATCATCGGTGAACCAATTCTAATCTCTTTGACTGTTCACGTTTTTGAAGAGTGGACAGTCAGTCTCGTTTTAGACGTGATAGTTTTGTCGTGAATACGAAACATTATTCACGACATAATACAGCTCTTTTATACGACAGCAAGTCACCTTTTAAATTGTTTTCACCGATACTTTTGAATGTGAACGTCGGTAGTAGATCTAAATAACTCGCGATACTATTCTTTCGAACTCAAAAGGAATATCCGATCGAGATTTGATGGTTCACCGAACTTCGAGAACCATGAGGCGATGTGAAGAATAATCTGCACGACCTGATATTAGTTACCATATCTGTAAGTAACCTTTTCGATTGTAATAAAGTGTATACTGTGATAATGGGTCGGCCAACTTATTTATTTCCACTTATGTAAATTCGCCCGATATACTTTGTAGGCCTTGGGAGCTATCGCTGGTAGGCTGGTGGCCTAACTGTTTGAGCTGGTTTGTGGTTTCGACTCTACGATTGATCGAGACTTATTGATATACTTCGAATCGTGATATCATTCCCTATACTCGGCATGTACGTTCGTTTTCGGAAGTCACAATGTATATATTAAGACATCTAAAAACCCACAGTCTTAACATGTTACCATACTTCAAAAGACTCTTAATATTGTATACTTATAAGTTGAAGGGATTGGCTCACAAACTTTAAGATTGTTTAGTTCTAAAACCTATCAAAAATAAACTCAATCACCAATGTTACATCGACAATATCCGTTTTACACAATATAGGGATATTTAATTCAATGGTTTTTAAATGTGTAGATTTTGATATACAATGATGAACCAACGATGTTCTAGGTTCTTTTTGTTGTCTCTCTTCCCCAAACTATTCACAATTTTTCCTTACTTCTCAGTGAACAGTCAGTCTTGTTTTTTACCCACTTTAATGTACAAGTATTTGCTTCACATGAACATTAAAATGTTCACAGATTATACAGTTTGGTTCGACATTCTAAGTAATTTTGTTTCCAGGTATGGGAACTAAGTTCATTACTATGAAATCGAATATAAACAACTGATAGTGGAAACATTGTACTCCGTTTTATGATTGGAGAGTTTTCAATATTCTCAACAACTCGTCAATAATAATTGGGATTATTGGTTTGCCATTTGTATGGATGAATCGATGAAGAAGACTATGAAATAAATAATCTGAAATGACCGACTCAATAATATTTCTTTCTGAACTCGACAATTGTAAGTTATTTTTTGTATACTATCATTCATGCGATAATAAGTCGGCCTTGAATTGTGATTCCAACTATATCGTTTAGACTTCTTCAACATTCCATTTTTGTCCTCATCACTTGGGATTTTGGCTCTTTTTCGGACTCCACATTATATATTTATATTTTTACACTTTTTGCTCATTTTCCGCTATTTGACCTATAGCAATGAAATTTGGGCTAATATTAGAAGCTTTCATGGGTTACATATTCCTGTTAAAATTTTTAAAATTCATTCACTAGTTTTAGAGGAAGGGGTTCATAAAATGTTGCAAACCCACCATGTTGTCATCACGATAACTCCCGTAAATTAATAGATTTTGGCTTGAAATTGTATGGCAGTGGGAGACTATTAGGGACTGGTTTGGTATTGAATTTGAGTGAAATTGGTCTCCTGGTTTTCGAATGGCAGCCATTACAAAATTTGACACTTTTGGAAAAAACACACTGCAGTTAATGCGCGGCAGAGATATTTTTATTTTTATGTTTTGATAATACTGAACCCATAAAAAGTACGGCCCCGGAGAGAATCTTTTTCGCCTCGTCAGGCCTGTTGTCATAGTCGCAAAAGAAAGTTTCATGTATAATTTTCGACGATACAGAGGTCTCGTTTAATAATAGGTATTATAGGCCTACTATATATATGCATACAGACTATGCAGATGATGATTAGTGTAAAGGTCATCAAACAGATAGTACATATCATGTCTAGAATCCGTTTTCATAAGGAAAAATGACTCAATAGGTATACATTATACAGTTATCAAACCACGACAACACAAATCGCACGGATAATGGTGCGATGAAATAGTTGACCATCATGGTAAAAGTAGAACTTGTCGAGCATATAGATACAGGAGCAGGTCTGAAAGAAGTTTAGTGCCTATTGGTTCAGTTGTTTTGGAGAAATGGCTGTGCAATTTTTTTTGTTTTTTTTTATTGCTCATTGTAACTACCGGATTTAACTTTCATGTAGGATTATAAACGTACACCTTGGAAAACACAATTATGTAGGTATATTATGAAACTTCGTATCTATTAGATCTTATGACTGTCTACCGTTGACTATGCTTCGTATACCTTCGTTAAAACTTAGGAATTAATTTGGTATTAGCGTCATCTAAGAAAGAATCTGAAGAGAGATTTTAGAGATAAGTAAAAATAAGATACCCTTAACCGTGGGCAATAGTACAACCAATTTTAAAACTATAATTTGTCGCTAATTTGAATTTAACATATTTAAACATTTTTCATTTGGAATTGATGGGTACAAAAAACTGTTGTGTACGTTTTTGTTGAGTACCTACCTAACTTGGTGTTTTTTTTTTTTTTTTTCTTCCAAAATAAGTAAGTAAAAGTTGAAGGTTACTCAGATCCGTACAACATTAAATGACATAAGTTATTGGAATATTTTTAAATTTTGAATTCCTCTATTTTTTATCATAACTCATTTGGAGTAGATAATAGGTATCTTGGTCTGGATAATTAAGAAATTCAAAAAGTTTCATTGCACGAAAAATGTAGAGAAGAAACTTTCTTTGTAATGGCTAGATGAACGTCAAAACTAAAAAAAATTCAAAATCAATCACAAGTGACCTAAATCTCATGCTGCGCTTGAAAATTTTCCCCGTCCTTAAATTAATGGATTAAATTTTCTTATAGAGAAAAAATCCTTTATGTGGTCGAGTTCCAAGGTTCTCTGTGAAAAGTTGCATTAAAATTTATTGGGATACGATTCCCTCACTACCTCACGAACACAAAACTATACATTAACCAACACTGTATGTAACATAGTATTACATTTATTCGTTTTACATGTGGCAACACTGATCGCCAATATAATATTCTTTCCGCCACTGCTCGATGGAGAATGTTCTCCGCTCGTCAGTCGTTGTACTAACGTTGTGATTAAACATTTCTAAAAATGGAAGTCCGTACTTATCTTCTTTGGGTAAAGTAACTAATCCTCACCTCAACATGGTAGCCAGAGCTGCAGACCAGGAAAATAAGTGCGGAAATTGAAATGTGTTTGTGTTAATCGTGAAATTTGTTAAAAGTTAAAAAGTTAGTGTTTCACGCAAAGTGAAAGGCTTAGTGCCGTGTGATACCTCCACGCAAAGTGGAAGGAAAAGTTAAAAGTTCTTGAACGCAAAGTTTGGTTCCAGTGATCAAGTAATTATCCTGGAAAAGTTGAAAAAATCTCAAACCAAGCATATCAAAGGTAAAAGTTAAATTTAATGAAAACATCAGTGAAATCTTGGGCGCCGGTGAAAACGTCGAAATCGAGAGTTTGGTGTAAGCAGATCAGATACGAGAGAATCCTGTGGTTTGGTAAACCAGCTTGCAGAGTCAAAAATGGCTGGCAATTGTTCGTACTGTGTTCCGAAAAGGAAATCAAAGTCAAAAAGTCGAAAGTCTGAAAGTTGCAGCGTCGGAAGTCTAAGTCACCTTCGAAAGGAAGCAGCAGAAGAACACCGAAAATACGAAAAAGAACTTAAGATAAGTAGAAATTTAAAATAATTAATGGATAATTGATGTGGTTTTATTCAAAAGTAATGGTAAAAAATTTTAAAATTTCAGTAAAACAAAGTAAAAATTTCGAAATATTTTCATGTTAACTCTGAACCAAAATCGTAGGAAAGTTGAAACTTGAAAGGCACCATTGGTAACCTTTCAAACTTTATCTTGTTGGTCGAGAGTGGTCGAAAAAAGGAAATATTTGTTGAATGACCTACATTTAGCACAACAATAGAAAAATAATTGTATAACCATTGTACTTTGGTGACAGATTTTTCCTGTTCTGAATTATTTTCTTTTCAGCATTAACCTTTTGTATTTCTGTTGAATAATTTTTACCTTGAGATTTAATTTATGTTTTAACGTGTTCAACAGAATCATTTTCATTCTGGAACAAGATCCAAAGCTCCAACCAATTCGATTTAGAACCTTTTGGCGCTAAAGCACTAGTAATTTGATCGATTGAAAAGAAGTAGAAACAACGGCGGAGAGATCAACTCATCATCGGCGGCAGATTTCGTGAGATTTATTTTAGAACACTGATTAATTATTAAGAATTATAAAATAATATTTTAACTTGCATTCCCGATCGAGCGGTTAAGACGGTGTTGTGCATTATCGTGCGGTTGAGACCATGTTACCCCCTAGATTTAAGTTCTCGTGTTTCTGAGGTAGGAAATAAACCCCCAAAAAACAAAAATTTAATAAAATGTCACGATTTGACACAAAGAAAGTATTTGATGGGAGGAATTATGACGCCTGGAGGACCACGATGGTCTCCACACTCTACGCAGAGGGTTATACCCAATCATGCAGGATACTGAAACAGAAATACTATTTTTGGGATTAGAGTTAAACAGTTTTTTAAACCCTGAATCTAGTAATGCTAACCCAGCGACTCGGATGACATATTTCCGAAATCAGGAAAAGGGAAAGGCCCTCATATATCAGGGATTAAATAACGAATTAATCGAAAGAGTTAAAGACCTCAAAACAATAAACCAAATTTTAAAAGTCCTCGATGAGAGATATAAAAGCTGCACACAGGTCACATACATTAATGCAAAACGGGCATTCCAGAGACTGAAATTTAACAGCGATGGGAACATGAGAAGTTATTTAGATGTTTTCTCGAGGTCAGCCCAGAAAATAAGGGACTGTGGAAAAAATCTGGACAAGCAGGAGGAGATAGAACAGCTCCTAATCTCATTAAACATGGACTACAATATGACTAGGCTGGAGTTTAATACTTTAAGTCAGGATCAAAAAACAATTGTAACACTCCACGCCATGTTAATCGAAAGGTTGGATAGGTTATATGACGAGAAAAAGTCAAGAAATAATAATAATAATAGATTTCGTAATTTCACCAATAATAATAAAAATCAGAGATTTCAATATGGAGGAAATTACAATAGATATAATTATACAAACAGAAATCAAAACCATAGTCAAAACCTAGATCAGGGGAAAACAAAATATAATAATAACCAACAAACAGAAACGTCTCAGTATAATAATAATGACTATGAAAATAAAAAATATGATAACAACCAAAATCAAAATACTTTGCCAAGTTCGAGTACACTAGTTTGTTTTAAGTGTCATGGTAAAGGGCACATAGCTAAAGTATGTCCGTCAAATAAAGAGGGTGCAAGACCCCAAAATAAATTAGATGGTCCTGCACAAAATACGAGATACGGACGAAGTAACACTAATAATAATAATAATAAAAACAAAAAAGAAAATGACGTTCAGTGGTCAATGATGATCAGATATAGGGATCAAGGACCGAATAATAACACAAATAACAAATTAATAAACCTGATAACATCGAAAGATACAAAACAGGAGTCAGATTCTAATTACATTACCCTAACTAAAAGAATTATGTTAGATGGTGGAGCTGTTGCCCACATCATATCAGACCTGTCGAAACTATCCAACCCAATAATGTTAGAAAAACCTATTGAACTGGAATGTGCCATTCAAGATACACTCCTGGTGGCTACCCATATAGGTACGATGTTTATTAGAGTAGAGAATTCAGAACGTAACCAACAAGTCATAAGACTAAAAAATGTACACTATGTACCGTCCCTCAATGTAGACCTGATGTCAGGAATTAAAATAACTGAAAATAGGGCACTTGGCATAGATCAGAATTTCTCGGCAGCGCATATATATGTCAGAGGAACGAATGAAGTAGTTTTCTCAGCCCCAAAAATAAGGGGGTATACATGGTTAAATACGATATTGTACCGGAATCCACAGTTAATATAATAGAAGATGAAGATGACTTAAATAAAATATGTCCTTATAAAAATGAGTCGAATAAACTGGCATGTATGCCTAATATAAATTCCCAGGATGAATGGATGGAATATGAGATAGAGGAAGAAGTTATTGAGGAAAGTCAGGAGGAAGTGGAAGAGAATACAGAGAATATTAATAATAATACACAAGATAAAACAAATAATAATAATTTAAATAATAATGACATAATAAATGTCAATGACGAATATAATAATAATGAACCACATAACAATGAGTTGAATGAAGGTGGTAGTGAACTGAATGAGGATGTAGGTACAAATAGTAATGATATAGCAAACAAAAATAATATAGTAGATGACAATCAGGAATTAAGCCAGGATATAGAAGGGCTAAAGATAGATAAAAAAATGATATGGCATAGGAGATTGGGACATTTGTCGGGAAAGAACTTAAAACTATTGACAAAAGTCTCAAGAGGAATTCCAAACGGGATCACGTTTCGTGATGACGAATTTAGTCTGTGCGACATATGTATAAAAGCAAATTCCAAAAGATTAGGACACAGTGGAAGCCACACAAGACCCGAAAGAAAATTGGAACTCGTTTCATCGGATACTATGGGCTCCTTTTCACCAGGTATATATGGTGAGAAGTACGTTTTAATATTCGTGGATCATGCCACAAAGTATACATTCATCTCCACTATTGAAAAAAAATCAATGGTTTGTGAGGAATTTAGAAAATTGTACATGAAATTGAAGTTGAAATTCCCGGATCACCCTATAGCCACTTTAAGATGTGACAATGCTAGGGAGTATCTTGACTCAAATATGAAAACATTTTGTGAGGAGAACGGTGTGAGCCTTGAGCCTGTCGTTCCGTATTTGCCGGAGCTGAATGCGATGGTTGAAAGACAGAATCAAACGATTATGGCTAGGACTAGGGCCATGCTGTTCGATTCCGATCTGGATTTCAGATTTTGGACATTGGCTGTTTTGACAGCTGTTTATATAATAAACAGAAGCCCAACTAGGGCCAATAAGGACAATAAAACCCCGTTCAAAATGTTTTATGGCATAAAGCCGGATTTATCCAATATGAGAGTTTTTGGATCTCTCGCATTTAGACATATCCCAATAGAAATCCGTCAACAGCAGGCTACAAAAAATAAAAGAAACAAAACCAATGTAGAACATCCGAAATTGACCCAAAGATCTGATAAGGGTATATTTGTGGGATACACAAATAGTGGCTATTGTATAAGGAACCCGTTAATAGACAAATCGCATGTCACTTGCGACGTTAGATTCGATGAAACGAGAAATATCACAAAAATAATAAATAAAGATAATAATAATAAGAAAATACAGGAGAACAATAATATAATAGAAACCCCTGTAATATTAAACCTATTTAAATCAAGATACAAAAATTACATTGACGACCACTTCCCTCAAAAATGGGAGGATGTCGACAATAACCCTTTTAGGGAAGAAAGGCGACAAGCTATAAATGACGAGCTGAAATCACTGTCTGATATGGGCGTATGGGAAGTTGTACCCTGGGAGAGAAATGTGAGGTTAGTAGACACAAAGTGGTGTTTCACCACAAAGCCCAACAACCGAGGCATTCACATACCGAAGGCCAGATTGGTTGCTAGGGGCTTCAAAGATCTCACCCACTATTCTCTGACCGAGACATATGCCCCAGTGATCCAATATTGGCTCATAAGATGGATGTTATTTATCACAAACAAATATAACCTAAATATAATACAATTCGATATAAAAACAGCCTTTCTTAACTCAGAAATAAAATATCCTATTTTCATATCTAACCCCAAGGGATGCCAACTAGGCGAAAATAAATGCCTAAGACTAATTAAGTCAATATATGGACTGGAAACGTCTTTGAAAAGTTGGTACGATTTATTGAATTCAACGATAACACAAGCGGGATTTATACAATCAAAAATAGATAGATGTCTATATTTAAAAAAGGATGATACTGGTGCAATGGCATTTTTGATAGTCTATGTGGATGACATGTTGTTGGCTAGCAACCACAACGAGTGGACACAAGACTTGATAAGTATTTTCAATAAAAATTTCACTTTAAAAATAGAAGATAACCCAACTCTCTTTGTAGGATTTGAGATAAGTCAAGACATCCCGAAAAAACAAATAATATTAACTCAAAATCGATATATAGATAAAATCGTCAGAAAATTTGGCATGGCAGAATGTAAACCGTCAACCACACCAATGGAAACAGGGCTTAAAATAAGGAAGCCAACAAACGGATTGGATGACACTGAATATAGGGCCATGATAGGGAATTTGCTATATGTAGCAAGACTGACCCGCCCGGATATTGCGTTCGCCGTCAATTATTTGTCGCGATTTCAGGCATCCTCCAATAGAGAAATAAAAAACTATGTTCGTCGCATTATTAGGTACCTTAAAACAACAAGGGATTTCTCTTTGGTATTCCACTCTGACCAAACTCAAATTAAGGCATTTGTCGATGCGTCGTATGCACCCGACGTAGACGATTCACCCATAGAAATAAATAATTTGGAGAAGGGGTGCTCCACAACTGGCTATATGATATTTGTTAACGGGAGACTTGTCAATCTGGGCCATTCACCGGCAGAACTCGGTTGCAACCTCGTCAACTGCAGCCGAATTAATTGCGTTGAATGACGCACTGGACAACATATATGTGATCTGGAGACTCACTGAGAGTGTTTTCTCTGTAACCGACTCAGTGCAAGTGTACGAGGATAATATATCCGCGTCACGTATTGCATCTGGGGGAGGCCAGAAACGCTCCAGGTCCCTAGCGATCAAATGCTATGCAGTTTTGGAAGCATTTCAAAATAAATTAATAATGTTTAACGATATTAGGTCATATGATCGGGTTGCTGATATTTTAACCAAGGCACTTGATTGGAAAACCTTTCAAAATATTGTTATGAGAATACTCCGGACAAGTCAACTTTTTGGCCAATAGTCTTAACTGACTCAACCCTCAAAATTTTTCGATATTTGGTTTTGGACTGCGGATGGGCGTCGGTCTTTTAGCGCCTATTGTAAACCGAGTGGTCCATATGTCGTTTCACAATTCACCTCACAATGTACAATAGGTTCCCCGTCGCTGCTCTGCCTCTCTTATTGGTATCAGCATTCCCTAATATATACAATTGATTCCCACAATAGTACACTTATATTAAAAACCCACACGACTAATTATAAGGATATATATATATATATATATATATATAATAATAATATTATCTCTCTACAGCTGACGATGAGGAGATATTGATCTCTCTGACCTGCCATTTTATCTTTATATTTTTTAAATTAAAATCACACAATATTTATAAGATGTGACACAACAACAGAGGCTCATATGTATACTTCATGTTGATAATTACACGATATATTTAAGAGAAATCACATAACACATACTTCCACACACAAATTAATTATATATTATAATACTAGTCAACGACTTATTCAATTTTTTTTTTTTTTTTTTTTTAACATTTTATATATATAGCAATTGTATATGACACTTACATGTAATAATTTTGACTGCTTTTGCTTATTTTAATATTTGTTGTTTATATGTTTTTTTTAATACATACAATATGTGACAAACTTTTACTTATATGTTCGTTCGTCCATTTTGAATTGCAGGGGGGTGTTGGGATACGATTCCCTCACTACCTCACGAACACGAAACTATACATTAACCAACACTGTATGTAACATAGTATTACATTTATTCGTTTTACATGTGGCGACACTGATCGCCAATATAATATTCTTTCCGCCACTGCTCGACGGAGAATGTTCTCCGCTCGTCAGTCATTGTACTAACGTTGTGATTAAACATTTCTAAAAATGGAAGTCCGTACTTATCTTCTTTGGGTAAAGTAACTAATCCTCACCTCAACAAAATTAAAATTGCAAATGATAATCTTTCAAGTCTGTTAAAAATCCGGGTTTCAATTCATTAAAGGCAAGAAAAAGACGGGAGGATTTGGCTGATGACGTTTTCTCTCTTACGTTCGCTAGTGATTTTTCTCACTGTCCGTTCAAAAATAATTTTTTCAATTCATCGTTTCTTTCATATTTAATAGAATAAAAAACAACACCAATTAAAATTTCTGAGGGATTTACAGCCGTTTTTCACTTCTTAATTTTTCTTAAATATTCTCAGTTCTTAATTTGTTAGATTTTATTTTACTTTATTTTATTTTTTTTAGCTTACTTACTATTAAGCAGGTAGGTACCTACCTATTATTATTAGTTATGTGGGTATACTTATCATTAGTTATGTATTTTATTATTAAGTGTTATTAACTTTTTTTTTCTGTTTATATAGTTTTTTTATATTCTTTTTATTGTTTACTTTAATTTTTGGTACAATAGACATCTTATAATTGGCTATGCGTACTGTTAGAGCAGACTCAAATTTATAGTAACTTTAATACATTCATCTATTGAATTACTTTTTATTTGGCATGATATTTTCCCCATTTTTAACAGAAGGATGAAGTATCAGTAAAATTTTGAAACCAGATAATTTATTACATTCTTCTCTGAAGAATGGAGTTTCATTATCTGATGTGTTTTCCCAATATCATCTTCCATTTCTGCTCGTTGCTTGTTTATTTTGTTAAATGGAATTTGATATAGTGATTTCTCCTTCTCTTGCGAACTTTTGGGCTAGCTCTAAGTTTTTAAGATAAGAAGTATTCACTCCGTTTGGTACTCTTACTTTAGTAAGACCTACGAATTTTCTTGTTGTAATTTCGCTTTTAACATTGTATAAAAAATTCACTTTGATGAAACCTCATACTTCGTCCAATTCTGCAATATGAATATTACTTTTCTTGAAAAACAAAGGTATGTTTCTTCCGTTTCCGAATAAACCGGTATTTTTTGTTTACTCGTAAGTATTTTGTTTAACAATATGTCCGGCTAACGTGGTCACGTATGGTAGGAGAATTCAGTGGTTAAAGATGTAGGTTTTCAAAATGGGGTATAAAAAGTTCCGAAAAAATAAGGGAAAAACGAGAAAAGGAAATGGTGTAATTTTCGATCTTTTAGATTTCTTATTATGAAATAGCACATGAGTTCGGCGAGAACAAACCTTGGGCTTATCCCTTTCAGTTTTTCTCCCCCACAGTGAATTTTGGAATATCTCACTGTGAGGAAATATTAATTTAATATTTAAAATTTCTGAATTATTTTTACTTTCAACATTTTTATTTCGACAATTCTTTTAATTTTCACCTTCACTCACTTACGGGTAAAACATGTATTTTATCGATGTTTTCATCTTCAGATACCATGTGTATGGTATCTTGTTACGTACTTTAAGAGTCAATCCAGGTAAGTAATTGATTTAAAAAATTGAGGGAGCCAATAAAAAACCAAAACTCGTATAACTGGTAAAAACCAATTTGGCATACCACAAGGACGATGATTCGAACTTTTTGGCATCAAAATTGGTAAAACAATTGGGTACCATTTGTTGAATTTGTTGAAGGTAATTATAACCAGAGTATGACTTTAGTTGGAAACAATTTTCCTATTTATCCCATTTGCAAACAAACTGGGTGAAAACAACAAGTAGAAGTTTCTAATGACTGAAATTTGACCGAAAAAATTACCTTGTTTTGTAGCCCTCCAAATTGATGTAGTTCAGCTTAGTTAAGTAGGTATTATTTTATCAATAATTGAAGTGTAATTCTTTGAAGTTATCAACTGAAAAATCTTTTATCTCAAGTTTAGTGGCGTGGTGACAATAGAGCTTTAATATAGGAGTAGAGTGGCCACAGAGTATTAAATATAATAGAGGACACATGCGAGAAGTAAAATGGCAACATTTTTGAGACAAATATCCCCATAACTAATGATCAGTAAAATTTTTGTCTCATTCTAATCTATGAAATTCAGTTTGATGTGGTTTTTGAACTGTCAGTTATATTTATTCATTTATTCAATTCAATTATTTGAAGAAAAAAAATTATTATTGTTAATGGGCCTGAATATTGGCAAATGAATTTGAATTTGATATCAAAAGGATAAAGACAGCTCTTTAAAAGTGGTGCAATTTTTTTAGCAGCTTTAGATGAGAATGCGTCCTCTATTATATTCAATACTCTGTGCTCTTTACTAGCAGGTATGCGCATGTGAGTGATAAGAGATGAGCAGCCATCTTGTGTTATTTGGTTTTTCTAAGGAACTGACAATTTTTCATGAATTTGACATAGTTTATTATTACTATATACATGATAAAATTAATAACACAGGATGGTGTTTCATCTTTTAACACCCTCATGATCATACCTGCTAATAAAGAGCCTTACTTTGGGCACCTAACTGTGGAAGGGGAAAAATTTATAAGAGGGGAAGGGCCATCAAATTATGTTTACTGCAAGGAACCCCAAATCTTCTTACACTATTCTTAAGTTTATCATTTGAAACTATGACTGAAACGGTATTATAAAATTCTTTTAGATTCTGAAAGAATCAGCAATTTTTGAATCAGTTTATTTGTTGAATCTCTCATCTCTGCATCAATAGATAGGTATATGTATCAAGACAATTAAAGTATTAAATTGTATTGGATTCAGTTAAATTTTTCATTTTTAAAATTAAAAATAGTTTCAAATTTGAAAATTTTTGGCATTATCATTGGAGTGTTGTAAGAAATTTCAACTTTCATCCACTTTAGCTTATTATGGTGGGAGTTGTAGTGTGGTTAAAGGCAACATAATAAGTATCATTGGAGGAATAAGGTGATTCTTATTACAAGAAGTGTCGCTACTTTACTGTATTTGAACTCTGATTTTCAATTTTAGTTATAATTTTATTAAAATCAATTTATTTTTCTGTTGATGGATATTCTCAAGTATAAAAATGTCAAAAATTGTCATTGATAATGATAATTTCACTACTTAAACAGTTGAATTAATAATAGGTGAGTAAACTTACTGATAAAATGTTATTTTTTTGTTCAACTGTAACATTGTTCCAATTAAATCAAATTAAGTAAATGTGGATTCACTGAATAAATGTTTAATGTCTTTAATTCTTGATCAATTAAAAACCATGTACATCATTTTTATTTGATTAGGTGTTTGATATTATAACTTGAATGAGAGATGAGCTGGACTGAACATCCTATATTCCACTATAACTTTACTCCAAATGTTCTTAATGAAATGAATAAGGGCTTATTTGATAATGCACAACATCATCAGTATCACGTCTATAATACAGTACTCTGACTCCATCAGATGTCATGATAGTTTTGTTGGAATAAGAAAGGAACAGACTAGGGAAGTGCTTCACTTTTCATATTTACATGTAACTCTGGTTCGAGGGGACCAAATGAAGTGAATAAGGACTCATTCGATCAAGTATAATGTCCCAAGTATTTTAACTTTTCATTCATCATCATAGCTTTATTAAGTGGCGAGATATTCTAGTTTAATAAAAAACATGGAACCCCTTCCTTCACTGATACTTATTTTGTAATCTTGCCTTCTCATTTTTATCACTATGCTCAGTTCATATAGAGGCCCATATTCACAAATTGATGTGAGGTGGTAAAGACGAGGAACGAAAAAGAGTAAGAGAGAAGTATTCACGACAGAATTTATTAGCAGACTAAAAATACATTTGGAAATAAAATATGAATTAATATGAAATGGCGAAGCAACAGCGTTATTGGTTTGAGAGTAGTAGGGGAAGCACTTTGTGACGAGAGTGTACGTATGACATATATATATATATATAGAGTATGATCGTGATGATGATGAAGAAAGAGAGAAGGTGGGATTTCGTATCAACACCCCCCTGAAATTTTACCGATCGAGTTCTTCATCATCTATGCTGAAAGTGAACGAGAAAAAAATATTAAGTACAAAATAATATATGCATACTAAAAAAAATTTCAAAAAAAAATATTCACATCGTATTATTTAAATATTATTACGGTAACTTTGGTTCCAAGAAAAAATTTTGTTTCCTGTGCTTCGAACAAAAAATAAAATAAATGATTAAAATAAATAAATAAATAGGTAAGTACATTAATATGGTAACATGCAAAGAGTATAGCACATTAATATGTGATGTATAGAATAGTATATGGTATATGCAATAGGCAAAAAAAATAAAAATATAAAAATTGGTAACATGCAAAAAAAATTTTCGTATACATAAATGACTAATAAATGATTCATTAAGAAGTGTGTTCGAATATATTCTCGAACATTTACGAGTATGTAATAGAAGAAATAAAAAAAAAAAAAATCACAAGGTAATAAAATTAACAAAAGAGTATACGATCGTTTATCGGAAACGTTACGTTTAACAATTTTATCAATACATTGGCATGCAATAATATGAAGCGATAATATATGATGTCCGTTAGCTTTATCTTTTACATTTCTCTTTTGTGTTTGAGGTGGCGTTTGAAATGTTTATTTTTGGATAAGGCAAGCTATTAGGTTTATCTTTATTGAGGTCATGTAATGAGTTTTTATCTCTCGTATATTGTTCAGATTTTCCTTTCATACTTTTGTGTGGGAATTTGTCGTGTATTTTTCTCACGCTTGTTCAAAGTTGTATGCTGTTTCTATTATTAGCGTTTGTAGGGTTTAAGCTTGCTCGATTTTAATTCTGTTTTCATTGTTGGGTTTGCAGTGAAATTGTGTATTTTTCTTTGACAAGTATTTTCGAGTGTATTTTTCTCATGAGTATTATTTATGAACAATGTAAGAGTATTTTTTCTTGTACAATATGTTTCAAGTTTGGACTTTAGTATTTGACTTGGCACGACTTGACTTTTTTTGGACGGGTATTTTCTTTTTCAAATAAATGTATATAATATTATGTGAACAGATTCGTATTTTCTAGCACTTTTACAATTAAATTTTCCAATTTTGTTCTGTCTAAAGATTTCGTAAGTAAATCTGCAAGCTGATTTTTGGAATTAACAGATCTGAAATGGATTATTTTTTCTTCCATGGCCTCTAAAATCGAGTAACACTTTATCATGAGGGCCCGCGATTTCTTTTTGACTTCCACCTGAGCAAATTTTTTGAGTTGATATATTATCCTCCATTACGTCCACTATTATTTTTTCCCCAAAAATTTCAAAATTCATGTGTTGAATTACCTTTATTATATCGAGAGTGTCAAAAACTGCTATAATTTCTGCAGCGTTACTGGATGAAGCGTGGATTGTCTGTTTTGAACAATTCCACTCTATCAAATCCCCATTTGCAAAAATCATAAAACCAGTAATTGATTTACCTTTTTGTAACTTATTTAGGTCAATATTGTTATCGTCTACTTGGGGGGCATACGAAGCATCAATATATGCTTGTATTCCGTCTCCCTCCGATCTATATGTTATATTTTAATTTTTTGTGGAACTAATGTATCTGAATATTCTTCTTACATAATTTTTTAGTGTATCGTTTGAATTATTTTGGAAATGTGAGAAAAAGTTTACTGGGAATAATATATCAGGTCTGGTGAGTCTGGCTAGGTACAATAATCCACCAATCATCGATCTATATTCTGTGTCGTCCCTTCCATTTTCAACTTTTTCGATCTTAAGGGCAGTTTCCATTGGGGTATTTGTCTTTTTTATTTCCAAAATACCAAACTTTTTTATAATTTTTTCTATATGTTTATTTTGGGATAGTACTATTGTTCCATTTTCTATATTTCTTTCTATTTCCAACCCCACGAAAAATTTTGGATTATTTATGATTATGATAGTAAAAGACTTTTCCAGTTGTTCATTAATTTTTGTGATTGCTATTTGTGAATTTGAAGCTATCAGGATATCATCTACATAGCTTAAAAAGTATGTTTTTTCTTTGTCTTTATTCATTTGATATAGACATCTATCTGCTTTTGTTCTTGCAAAACCCATTTCCTTAATTTTATAGTCAAGTAAATCGTACCAAGATTTACTTGATGTTTTTAGTCCGTATATTGATTTTTTTAATTCAAGAACTTGGTTCGAGTTAATGTTTATCCCCTCTGGTTTTTTTACATAAATAGGTTTTATAACGGGGGAGTTTAAGTGTGCCATTTTGACATCATATTGTACAAGAATCAATTTTAATTTATTAACCATAGAGAGCAACCATCTAATTGTACTTATTGATGCAACAGGATCATGTGTTTCTGTAATACTATACTCAGTTCGATCTTTGAATCCTCTCACCACTAATCTGGCTTTGGGTTTTGGGTTTCCGTATTCATCGTATTTTATTGTAAATATCCACCTAGTATCTATTAATTTCTGCCTGTCATAATCCACAATTTCCCAGACATTCATATCATTTAATGAATTATATTCGTCATTTATTGCATTTACCCATTCTCTTCTAAAAGGATTATTATTAATTTCATTAAAATTCTTTGGGACACAATCTTCTATATATGTTTTGCTATATTTGACATTAATATTCATTATTATTGGGTTTATTATTCCTAAATCTTGTTCGTAATTTGCCGGTTGAATTATTAACTTTCTGTTGGATGTTTCCAAAGATTTGATATTTTAAGACTCATCTACCCGTACATCACATGCAATATACGATTTTGTTTCAAAAGGGTCTCTCAGACAATATCCCGTATTTGTGTATCCCATCATTATGCTTTTTTCTGCTCTTGGGGCCAATTTTGGATCTATTTTATTTTTTGATTTTTCCTTGGCTTTAGTTGCATTTTGTTTTCTTACTTCAAAAGGAATGTGACGATATGTTAATGAGCCAAATACTTTTAAATTCTTCAAATTTGGTTTTGTGCCATAAAATAATTCATATGGAGTTTTAAAATCTATATTTGCTTTTGTTGGTGAACGATTTAGTAAATATGCTGATGTAACAATTGCGTAAGACCAATATTTAATGTCGAGATTGGCATCAATGAGCATAGCTTTTACTCTCCTCATGAGTGTCTGGTTCTGCCTTTTGGCTACACCATTTAACTCTGGGGAATAAGGAACTACGTAATCCATTGTTATACCATTTTCCTGACAATAATTTATTATTTTTACATCAGTGTATTCCTTTGCATTGTCACATCTAATAGTTCCAATGGAAAAATTTGGGAATTTATTTTTCATTGACATTATCATATTTTTAAACTCAGTTGCCACTTGATTTTTTGTTGTAATGGGCATGACGAATGTGTATTTTGAGTAATGATCGATAAAGGTTAAAATATATTTTTGGTTTGCGATCGATGGTGTAAATGGACCCATTATGTCTGATGATGTTATTTCTAATTTCCTTGATGGTTTTGTTCTCATTCCATTATGCCCCAGTCTCGTATTATTTGCAATGCAACAGATTTGGCAGTTTTTAAAATCATCGTCTCTAAAATTCATATTTTCCAGAATACCAACAGATAAGTTTTTTAATTTTTGGATATAGCGTGCATTTAAGTGACCCAGCCTTCTATGTATAATCATTTTTTTATTTAATATATTATTATTATTATTTGAAGTATCATTTATACCATCAGTATTATCATTGTTATTTGATTTTTCATCATTTGGTATATTTTCTTCATTATTATTGTTACTATTTTCACCCCCCTCAAATGAATCTATATTATTATTTTCTAACGGGTTTTCAACTTCTTCTTGTATTTCTAGTTCAATTGAAAAATCCTCCCATTCATCCTCATTTTCTTGGGTTACTGGACATATTTGTGTAATGCTATCTAATTTTGTATTAGTGTATTCATCATCATTAATTTTTTTTTGTTATTATTATGTATATTGTAATGGATATAAAATATTCCATTTTCTTTTGGGGCAGTTATCAAAGTTTCCCCATTTTCTATAAAATATATATTAGCACAATTTTTTTGTTGGTTGATATTTACTGTACCCGTATTTGTGATTTTTATTGCACTAATTATATCAGTGATTAAGTCAGGTACGTAATGTACATCATTTAATTCTATTAATGATTGTATTTTATTCGAATTTTCAAATTTAATTGTCATTTGACCAGTATGGGTGGCATACAAGAAAGCATTTTTCCCCGCACATTGAAGTTTTACGGGGGTGACAAATTTTTTAATATTATTCAATTTATTTATGTCAGCTGTTAGGTGCACTTCCGCAGCTCCATCCAAAATTGCTTTGTTTTCTAGGTGTGTATAATTTTCATTTATTTCATTATTTTTTATTAATTTATTCAATAACCATTCATTTGAATTATTCGTGTGTTTTCTAACCATGCAGGACATTTTTACCTGTTGTTCAGGATTCTCTTTTTTATTCGAGGCAGTATTATTATTTTGAGTTGTTTTTGGTGGATAATTATTTTGGTTTTTATTCGTATTATCATTATTACTATTTTGTTGGGTGTTATTATTATTACAATTTTGGGCTATGTGCCCATTTTGACCACATTTATAGCATTTTGGGTTATTTTGGTTGTAATTTCTATTATTACCTCTATAATTATTTCCACGGTAATTCCCATTATTTCAATAATTATTTCCCCTATAATTTCCATTTCCAGTACTATTCGAATTATTATTATTATTATTATTATGTTGTGAATTTGGTTCATTCCCGTTTGCATTACTATTTGTACCATAATTTCGATTGTTGCCTCTATAGTTACTATAATTATTACCTCTGTAATTGTTCCTTCCTCGATAATTATTATTACGACCTCTATAATTATTATTGTTGCCATTTCCATTATTACGATAGTTATTATTATTATTATTCGGGTAATTATTATTCTGTTTCTTTAATGTCTGATCTCTAAATTTTTGATCAGCATCTTCCCTTTAAAATTCGTTTAAAATTATCGATATTTCGTTCATTGGGGGGTAGATTTTCAAATTGCATTTTCGCTAATGCTTGTTCATAACACAGTGCAAGTTGCAAGTTTTCCAATTCTTCCTCTTCTCTTACTTTTTTTCCACTATCTCTTACATCTGTAACAAGTTCATCCCATTTTTTAAGAAATCCTCTCATATTTCCCCCAGGTTGAAATCTGAACTCCATCCATTTAGATTTGGCCATGTTGGCTGTAACTGATGTTTTTGTACCATATATATTATCTAATTATTTTAACATCATTATGGCCGTGTTACAATCTCGTATTTGTTTGGTAATGTCATTCAAAACTCTTTCAAGTACAAATGCTTTGGCATTGTCTTGCATTTTACAATAGTTAATCATTTCCTTATTAGGCCTAAAATTCAAATCATCGATATGGGATATATACGATTCTAAAAATTCATGTTCTCCAAAAATGTCTTAGTAACCGGCACCCCTAATGGCCGAAATAATCATTCGTCTCCAATCTAAGTAATACTTTCCATTGAACACCTTTCCCAATGGAGCCTGAATGGTTTTAATTTCATTTACACTGGACATCTTTTCTTCAATTTTTTTAAAGCCTAATAAATTATCTTCTAAATTCGTGATAGGTAAAAATTTTTTATTTTCTTCTTTTTCTTTTTCTATATTACTTACTAAATTTTGTTTTTTGAATTCAATATTTTGATATTCTGGTTGTTTTTCTTTTTTATCCAGTTTTCTTAGTCTTTTAAAATTTTATTATTTATTATTTCAAGAATCTATTTACGAATTTTTTCTCTGATTCCAATGAACTATATATTCTATTTGAAAAGTAATTTGGTGTTGAATTAGATATTTTGATATATTTAAATGAACTAATTTCTTCTATTCTACCTGAGATATCAATTGTGAAGGACTCTAATATTATTTCTCCCATAAAATACGTGTAATAAGGAAGATTATATTTCTCAATTTTCAAATCTACCACTTTTTCCCCTTCAAACTTTTTCAACAATTCCTCCAATTCCTCTTTCTGAATACTATATTCGCCTATTTTATTTTCTAATACGTTTATTAAATTTGACATATATTTTATAAGTGCGAAGGGAAAAACAATTTTATATCACCACCTCAAATGCACAATCAAAAATAAACGTAAAAAATAATTTAACTACACATATATTACCTTTATATAAATTAATTTTCTTCGTTGATCTGTTGTTGTGTGTGTTCGTATTTTTTGACTCCAATTTTCACCGTCGTAATCTTCGCCGAATTTTGTTGTAGATTGGCCCAAAAATTTGTGGTCTTCGTAGTTGACAATCTCTGATAGAGTCCTCGAAGACGGGAGCAGAAGATTTCCTCAGGTGGTTCTCTGTATCGTTGGCGGTCCTTTCTGAATTGTAGTTCGTTGACTTTCAGGGTCGGCCGTTATTGGATCAGAAACAATTTTTAGTTACGTTTTTATTTTTTTCGACTTCGAAAAAAAAATTTAATTAAAAAATTCGAGTTTTAACTTTCTTGATTTGCACGACACTTTCTGTGTATCATTCACTTTAAAAATATAAATTTTTCCACAACAATGAATCAATTTAAAAAAAAAATCAGTCTGCTATTTCATAATTTAATTTTATTCTTCTCTTACTGTTCAACCGCAGAGATGGCTACCATGATGTGAGGCGGTAAAGACGAGGAATGAAAAAGTGTAAGAGAGAAGTATTCACAACAGAATTTATTAGCAGACTAAAAATACATTTGGAAATAAAATATGAATTAATATGAAATGGCGAAGCAACAGCGTTATCGGTTCGAGAGTAGTAGGGGAAGCACTTCGTGACGAGAGTGTACGTATGACATATATATATAGAGTATGATCGTGATGATGATGAAGAAAGAGAGAAGGTGGGATTTCGTATCAACACAAATGTCACTTTAACGTCTCCATCATTTATATATTCTTGAAGGAGAGTTCCAATATAAAAATAAAATATTACCACACTCTTAAGTACAAAATTGTGCCAAAAGTTATTTTCAAGTGAAGTTTAAGTGAAGGGAGGTTAAAGTGACATTTGTGATTTGTGAATATGGGCCAAAGTTTGTCTATGAGATTCATGATAAATTGACTAGGTAAGTTTTGAAATTCGTTTTTTGATGACACTGTAATAAAAAATCGGCATCTGCCTACACTGCAACTTTCCACTATTTTGTTCTGTTGTCTAACTTGTTCAATTGTTGTAATGTTGATTACCGCCTTTCAGCTTTAGCTTTCAACTTATCTTTAAAGTAAGTTTCTGGAATGGAAAGCTTATCATCAGCTATTAGGGTTATTTTGTTTATTAGTAAGTTAAATTTTGCTTTCTCAATTTCGCTTTTATTTATTCAAATTTAATATGGATTCCCCGGAGCTTAATTCCTATATCTCCCAAATGACGCATGAATTGAAACTATGCTTGTGGTAAGTGTTGATTCACACCAGATGTTTTATTTTTTTCTTGCTGAAATTTTCGTTAACTGTGACTGTTCTAAATTTTTAGTGATACTTCTGGGAACGAAACTGATAGAGGACAGTTTCATTCTTCATTTGCTCAAGTATTCGCTGAAAAATATCAGTCGAACCAATCCCACATGGAATCGATTGATACTCCGGCCATTATTTGTCCTAATTGTCAGGGAAGAATTTCAGACATGGACCAGAAAATTGTCGGTCAAATGCAACATGCTCTACTTAGCTCTATGCAGAATACTGGGATGTGAGTTGCTTTTTTTTGTTAATTAGCTTGTAATTATTTGTTAAATTGTGGCAGTATTTTTAGAAATTTAAATGCGGTACCACCTCCAGCCAGTATTGAAGAATTGAGGACATCCGACGATGGTAATTTTACCATATCATGCGATGTGAAGTATTTGAAACGAAATGCCAAAGGAGAGACTCCCTTGCATACAGCTGCTCGGAAGGTATTTCGTCAAACTGTTGAAGCCATTTGCTATGTGTATATGTTGAAATAGTTAAATTTCTGTAATTGATTTAATCTTGTAGAAAGACTTGGATGCTGTGATAACTATGTTAAAGAATAATGTTAATCCAAACACTCAAGATAATGCTGGGTGGACTCCGCTGGTGAGCATTGAACCGCAATCTTGAGTATCTGGGTATCTGATGTTATATTCTCAGATATTCATTTTTTCTAGCACGAAGCTGTTTTCGATGATAATTTTGAAATTTCATCAGAATTACTTTCGGCTGGTGCCATAGTCAATGTTCCTGGTTACGATTTTACCACGCCTTTACATATAGCGACGCATCATAATAATTTTCAGATGGTAAAATTGTTATTGAAATTCGGAGCAGACCCCTCGGCTCGCGATATCAGTGGAAGATGTCCTGAGTAACTTTTTTTTTTTGTTGCTACTTTGAATAGTTTTTATGTATATTGTGAAAAATTAGTAATATGATTATATTTATTTCAGGTTTTATGCTAAAAATCCTGATATCATATCGAGCTTAAAAGAATATTCATCCTCTACAGAGATGATCGAAAATGCGAAACGATTTCAACGAATGGCTGCTCCAAGACCTATTGTCGTTTTTCTGACCGCTGAGGATGCTCTGAGTTTTGACGAGCAGCATCATCTAGAAACAGATTTGAATATTCGATTTTCAAGACATCTCGAGTACGTGGGTCGTGAAATTATAATACTTCTTTAAACTAATTATTTATGTTACTGATGTATTTTCTTTTTTTTTTCCTTACTTCGTGTAGTAAGTCAGTCACCCATGTTATCGTCGACCATAGGGAGAACAACGTTTGCGAACCTTCATTCGATGTTATGAAAGCTATCTTATTGGGCTGTGTTATTGTTAACAAAAATTGTGAGTATGAGGTTCCATGACCGGATTACTTAAATTTCGAATCAATTATTTACCGGTGAAGATGAATAAATTTTTCTAATTTCCCTGTGCGCCATAACGAAGTTACTTTTCGTTCAATATAATTCAAGGCTCAGTATTCTGATCCAGTTTTTACTCGGTTACGTCAGTAAAAAGCCAATAATCGAGTTGCTCTACAGATACCTATTTAAGTTCGGTTGAAAATTCTTTTTATGGTTACTTTTGGGGCCATACTGAAAATTACTTTTTTCTACATGTGATTTAAATTTTCCTGTATTGACCTACTTTCTACCTGATTGTGTCTGAAACAATGAAATTATCAAATATCTCGTGTTTGCCTACTCAAATGGTTTGTTTGAAATTTTTTCACGCTGCGAAGTACTGAAATGACGAAACCACCTTGAGCAGGATTTCCATTGTGTGTAAGTGTCGCAGTAGTTGTCCGATTGAATTAAAAATCAAATATTTTTGTGTTTTTTATACGCTTTTATTGCATTTAAATGCTACCGCAACGAATTATGTCGTAGTTCATGTACTAGCCACTGCAATCGGTAAAATCGTGGTTAGTTCTTATCAGTTATTACTGATCAATGGTGATTTTTTTCTCTTTTTTACACTCATCAAAGTGTATCTTGAAAATTCATTTTTAACGTAATTTATCTATAAATTGTTCATAGTTTTCACCTTTTCTCGAATTTTGTATTAAGGCCTAACGAGAAGGGGAAGGAGGATTCTCTCGAGGCCGGAATTCTAAAAGAAAAAAGAGAAAAATAAGTATTTTCTTGGAAAATCTCATGAAAAACCATTAAAAAATCTTTTTCGCTCGATCCACTCGCGAAGTTGGCTACTTGGATATTATGAAACCCTTCCCGTAGTTTAATTCTCGACATTGCTTCTGAATATAGATGCTATTTTCAATTTTTTAAGGAGCTCATAAATTTTTTCTCATCCGTGCTCAGATTTCCTCTAAGGCTCTGTTTACAAGAATCGTCTTCGAGCATTTTACAATGATGAATTGGTAATTATCAATTCTTTTCGTAATTTCTTGTTTCTCGGAAAGTGTTTTTAAGAGAGCTTTTCCAGCAACTGAAGTGGACTAGTTTAAGTGAACAGCCAGTAATGAGGACTATGGAATCATGTTCTATACTAGTGAGCTTGCTGAATTAAAAAAAAATTAATAAATTTTATTTACTTTTCATTAAATTTAAAATTATTTAATCAAGTTTATGCTTTGCATCCAATATGTATTTTCTAAAAACATAGTGAGAACTGTTTGAACTGTTTTCCTCTTCAGTCAAGGGTTTAATTTTGTAGAAAAATTATGTCCATCTTTATTTAGAACAAACACTATTACAAATCTTGAAATGTAAAGTCGTATTCGTATACTGAAATGGTATTCTTTAATTTATACTAAAATTTATTGATTCTTGATACAAGGTTATGGTTTAAGAACACTTGTTTCTTCATTCTGTTGCGACAGTCGGATGGTGAGAAAATCGAAATAGTGACTCTTGATCTTAGTTGAAGTTATTTGTTGTGGATGGAATTGGAAATTCTGACTTGGCGGAGAACATCTTTTACGTTAGATGATGTGTGCGAGTGCTGCGCACAATTTATTGTTAGTTGACGGGTGCTGGGCTACTCGTAAAAGAATCAGTACGTTTAAAATATATGGAGAAGAAAATTGTACTGAAAACTGAATTACGAAGTTCTATAAAAATTTCGTCTTTTATTCAAAGCATTTCAGGAAAATGTTCCATTGATTTTTGTTTTCTTTAATAAGGTAAATGAATTTCTGAAATTATTTCTGATCAAATTCATCGGTTACATTATTCAGCCGTGTCAAAGTGAAAGAAATTGATTAAAAAATCAGCCAAAAACTATTTTAAATTCTTAAATTTTCCTTTTTGAAAGTTACGACTCCTCATTGACTCGACTTATTTTCATTTCAAAGGGGGTTTGTATTATTTTTATTATTGAAAGATGAAATAACGATGTTAGAAATGTTGTTCTGTCGTGTTTCACACCCAAGTTTTCAGGCCGTCGTATTAGAATCTAGCTTTTTTTTTTTTTTTATATTCGCTTGTATTTTTTAGGGTTACTCGCCTGTGATTCTGTGAATGATTTAGTGAGCTTTAGTGAATACGAAATCAATGGGACGACCAAATTTCCAACCGCCAACGGTCCGCGTAAAGCACGAAATAATTTTCTCAATCTGGTAACTTTTTTTTCGAAATATTTGAAGCGAAATTATTTAACGATAATCGGCGTATGTGTTTTTAAAATATTCTTATGTACGTGTAGCATCCGCCGCTATTTACCGGTTTTCACATTTTCTTGAAGAAAGTACAGCTCTACCAGTTGAGGGATCTAGTTTTGGCCAGCGGTGCCAAACTTTTGAATCGGGAACCAAATCCCGAACACGCCCCGGCGAATTATTACCTATACCACTGCCCGCCGGGTCACGTTATGGAGAACACGGCCACAATTATTTTATACGAAACTGGAAATCGTGAACCCAAATTGAAGTACAATATGAGACACATGAAATCGTTATCCGTCGAATGGTTCTTCGATTGCATTCAAACGTTTACCATTCATAAACCGGAAATGACTGAAGAAAGCTAACGTAATTTGAATACTCTTTTTTTTTCCTTTTTTTGTTTTTTCTAATACTGTATTTTTTTTGTTTCAATTTCGACGAGGTCTACTTCCTACATTAAAACGTTTCCAAAAACAATTGTGTGTCAGGCTACGGATTAACTATACAGGCGTATTAAACGTTTATTTTCATTTCAATAACAAGATTATACATACCAAAAAGGGATAAAATTTTACAGTGGTAATACCTATTTACACGACCGATGATTTTTCTGCATCAGATTTATCGTTTGAGGTACTTTTTTCGGCGTCAGTAGTATCCTCTTCCTTTGGTGGTAAGATATGAAACTTCAGATTACCGGATTTGAAAATTTTTTGAACTATTCGCGATTTTTCTTCTAAAGTTTTTTTAAATTTATTATATATTTCCTCCTAGAAAAGCAGAACGAAACAAAAGTTCATTTAGTTCGCGAAACTATGGAGCAAAATGTCGATGTATAAGGAAAGCAAGAATGCAAAGCCTTACAGGTGCTATCTCATAGGTATTTGTAATTTGAGACACATGAAATCATCGAATTTGCTTCAAAATGTAGGAAATATTACTGTGTTCACTTTAGAACGACGGAATAGCTGTTGAAATTATTTTGTTATAATTCCGCTAAACCAATTTTCTGACTATGCTATTGCACGCTATAATGACGAAGTACCGGAACCAACGTTAATGTTCCGTGAGTGTTAGTTTTGGGTATGTGATTGCGACAAGAAAACGAAATTTTGGTTCAAACCGTAGAGATTAAGTTGAAGACAATGGTGCATGAAACGTGGAAGGCTTAATTTTATACGATTTTTTTTTTTTTAAGAACTAAAAAATTATAGAAAATGATATTGCTTCTAGGAATGGTTGCAAAACTATAATAATGAGAAACGTAAGAATTTTAACGCGTGAAATCAAACGATAACGTTGAGCAAATTCAGAGAATTACGGTAGTGAGGAATCATTACTGAAAATAAAATAAAACGGGGTCTGTTCTTTTCGTTAGAAAAGTGTGAATTTAGTTCAAAGTATGTTCAAAATGGGGACAGGAAATTGTAAAAAATTTCTCAGTTCTGCCATCTAAAGAACGTTTTAGGACGAAGTGTCAGCTAAGCAAAATAGAGGGTTTTTACTAGGTTTTTAAAAAGCTGGATTGTAACTTGTAAAAATCCCTGTGAAAATCTCCCTCTTATCAGTTATCATACAACGAATTCTTAATTCATCGTATTTAAAATGTCGAGAACCTTTTTCGGACTTTTTCTACTCCTCCTTTTCATTCAGTACGATAAGTTTACGCACCTTCTAAACTTTTCTCTTGACTAAGTTGGCATTAAACTGAAAAGAACGCCATTACTTTGCACTATTTCCTTTAAGTAGAGATAGCACAATATTGAAAATTATGGATATAATTTTTAATATCGATAACAATGATTGATCTTTTTTATAAGTTTTCGAAGATAATCTACGTATTAAAATCGATCTGTTATTGAAACCTAATGGGTTTGTTCATTTTTTGTCTCATGACCACAGGAAACTTTTAACACTAGTAGCTAAAATTCGTATATACATATGTACACTTTTTGATTTAACTCGTTGTAGGTCGCACTTGTCATCCGGTCATGAAATTTGGTATACTTATTCGGATGTATACATTCAGCATGAATGGCAGGACAGACAAGGAAAATTAGAAAGTTAACTTTATTTTCAAAATAAAATCTGTAAATATTAGAGAATACAAAAAAGTAATTTTTTTTCCTCAAAAAGCTTTTAAATCGTGAACGACAGGTGATTTTTTACCTAGTTTGCTTACAGAAGAGGAATTAATTTTTTATATAATTATATTGTCATTAATTTCTGAATGCGGTTAAGTAAATCAATAACAAAAGATTGGCTTTTATGAGTTGAGAACAGACAAAATAATGATAATTTTAAAATAAAATTCGAGATTGAAAACTAATTTTATTTTATCCGTTTGGTATTATACAGGAAATGAAAAGTAATTTATTTAAATTGTGGCTTATTCTGAAGTGTTGAACTTACGAAAAAAAACAAACCTCTAACGCAGCAGAGGCTCCATCAGAAAAAGTAGGTTTTCAAAAAGTATAAAATTAGTCACTAAAAGTTAGTAATTGATTGTAATTTTATTAATGATTGAATTAAATTTTGTAATTGTTGTCTGTTGACGTAAAGTTACACAATTTAAAATCATTAGATATTTCTTTCAAAATCGAAACAAAAATGGATTTTTTGGAAGTACCTTCTGATCGATACACATTAGAATTGGTAAAATGTTGCAATAAATTATAGTAAATATTTTTTGCAAATTTCGTAGTTATCGGTTCAAAATTAAGCATTTCATAGCCATAATAATATCGAAAATAACTATACGGTAAGTACCGTTCACCCGATCGGCACCAAAATTAATAGCATTTTAGAGTAGGTCATAGAAAATACTTGTTCCGTATTTTGTAGCCATTGTTTCAAAATTCAGAATTTTTTAGCCAAAATAAAAACAAAAATAGCGATACCGGAACTCGGAAGTAGGGTTTGGGTGTCTGGAGGCTCTCCCCTCCGCAAAGAAAGAGGTTGAATCTCTAAAAATTGTGTCTTTGTCGGTTTTGATGATTTTTTTGTTTGAGGGGAGATTAGAAGAGAGCACTGAGAATGTGTGAATTTTACCCCTTTTTGACGGACCTATTTATGCCCTTGCAATCGAACAAAAATTGCGACCTGAATCATGGTAACAAGAAATTTGCTTATACATATATACTATACTTACGAATTTGAGTTTTCGGTACCAAAATCTTGCTTCAGATATTAAACGAAAAATGTACTTACCCCCACCACCAAGTTGTTTCATGAAGCCAAAATTAATACGTAGATTTTCATTGAAAACCTATTTTAAAAAAACGATAAAACAACGATCAGGCAGATAAGGAAAAAAATCGAGATATGACAAAACATCCAATTAATGTTAAAGTTTTAATCTCAACTTGAAACTTCGGAGTAAATCCTTCTCCAAGAAATTCCCCCAAAAATACACCTAAGCCTCCATAATGAAGATGACTCGAATTTCAATAACAAAATTATGACATTTTCAACAATGAGGGTTTAGGCTCATATTCACAAACGTCACTTTAACCTCCACTTAAATTTCACTTCAAAAAAGTTTTTTGCACAATTTTGTATTTAGAAATGTGGGAACATTGTATCTCTTGAGAAAGTTCCGATGTAAAATAAAATGTTGCCACTCTTTTAAATACAAAATTGTGCCAAAAGTCATTTTTAAGTGAAGTTTAAATGAAGGGAAGTTAAAGTGACTTTTGTGAATATGGGCCTTAGTATACGGTAAATAAATCAAATACCTGAACAGCGGTCGACGGATTTTTCGGGTCACCGGATATTAAGACACGTACTTCAAATTTCTTCTGCAACCATTTTTCTGCCTTGTGTAGTTTCATTTCCAAATCGAAAGTCGTGATATTTGACGAAATGAGCATCAATTTTTCTCCCTTAACATAACTGAAAGTTTTTTTCCTCTCTTCTCTGTTTTGCTTTCGTAATTTAAGGTCTTCTTCAATATAATCGGTCTCCGACATGAGTTTGTAAACGGGACGAGTTGTTCGAATATCTTTGTCGATCATTTTAACCAGCCTTAATTTTCTGGCGTTGGCCATTTTTTCAGCTTCATCTACTGTTGCGACGCAAAGAATTTTATCATTCGTATCAAGGAGAGATATTTTCGGAGCCTCGGGCGTTTTGGCACGCTCTTTCTTGTTAATAGGTTTGGCATTATCTTGAGGACTAGTTTTGAAGCTAAAGAATCGACATGGTATTACTGTATTTTGATTTGCACTTGTTGTCGCCGTCATTAGTGCGTGAACAGTCGAGGGAAAGCGTTGCTTCTGACAAAACAGAAAAGCACGGCTTGATGATGCGAACATTTAAACAAATGATTAACTGAACATTAAAACAAAATTTTAAGCAACTCGTTTACATATGGTGAAGGAAAATATTAGCCTAAAAACTACCTTGATTGATTGTTAACAATTACGTATTCCGAACTTTGACTTTACATTACTATTACTACATATGGACTAATTGTGATAAGAGCAGCGACTTAACATCTCTGAAACTAATTGTGATATGGGCGAATGAAATTGTAAACAAAACTTAGATCATATACTACATAGACACGCTGTGTCAAAGGAAAATTGAAGCAAACATAAATGACGTCACATTAAGGAAAATTCATGTTAAATCATGTTATTCTACACTCCACCAGCACTCTCTTACTAACACTTAGCGCAACTACTATCGATAACATAAACTAACACTATTCAGGTTGTGCGAACAAACACGACTTTTTCATTTGTTCACCCGAGAACGCTGAAACTCATTTCCCACTCAAACTTTAATCTCGTAATGGAGGGAGATCGTTCATCTTCTTCAAACTTGTAAATTGTATTTTAAATCATTGCATTAAAGTATCTCTAACTAACTTGTTCCTTTCCTCGGATTTTAACCTCACTTTATGGTAGGCAGAGCTGCAATTTCTGAATAGTTAGTACAGAGCTGTGAGAAAATATGAACTGCCAACGGATCGAACTACACGAAAATACGACGATGAAACCTAAACTAACGAAGACATTGAGCAAAGACTAGACACACACATTACGAACATATAAATAAGTGTGAGAAGATGAGGAAGAAATCAACGGATCGAGACGACTAAAAACATATGAAACGAACCTAAACTAAAGACGACATCGAACAGAGACTAGACACACACATTACGAACACATAAATAAAGACACAAGATTCACTAATTACGAACTTTTATTTCCACATTAAGAGTAGTGGAGTTGTTAACAACATGAATAACAAAAACGACTAGAGGCGTATGATTACATAATATCACAGTCAGGTACAAAACACTAAAAATCACAGATCACAAAAATATATCGACAGTGTTGCCACCACAAATGATACGTGAGAATAATAGTCACGAGTATAATTTAATTTGCTATAATTCTCACACGCCTCCTCAAATTAAACTTATACGATTACGGTAAAATGGTAAAAACGAATTATTAAATTAATAAGGTCATTAAAAACATAAATGACAAAAGTCAACAAAAAATACAAAAAGTTACAACAATAAATACTACATGAATGGTAAACATATACAATAAGTTACAACAACTTTAACATTTTACAGAATACATCAAATTTAGGCCTCGGGCAGCCCTTCGTAGAAACATCAGCCAACTGTCGCGAAGTTGACACGTATGAATACTTAAAGTCTAAATTTACGTGATTGCACACAAAACGGTACTTTACGTCCACATGTTTTGATCTGCGTGTGTTCCATTTTCCAGAGTGCAAGATAGCCAGACAACTCTGATTGTCATCGTAAATTACAGCTCTGTCATCAGTTTGAATGCAAAAGTCACCCAATAAATATTTCAACCAAATTGATTCAGTGGTAGCATCGCATATGGCGATCAACTCACTTTCAGTGCTAGACAGAGCTACCGTTGGTTGTTTCTTACTAGACCAGGACACCAGCGACCCATAAATAAAGACACAGTAACCCGAGATAGACCGTCTTGTGTTAACACAGTTACCCCAATCGGCATCCGAATATGTTTCGACTATATTGCCATTATTATTATGTTCATATGAATATATAAGTTTTTTGTCTTTAGTAGTCACTAAATATTTCAGAACTCTCAATAAATATTTGAAATGTTCATCTGTGGCATAACTGGAGAACTGGCTGAAGTACGATATTGCAAAGCAAATATCAGGCCGTGATCCTAGCATTAGGTACATCAAACATCCCACGAGCTGTTGATAGTTATTATTCAGCACACTATCACACGCATTGAGGTCCCTGTCCAATTGGAGTTTGGGGTCAATAGGTGTGTAGGTAGGTGCACATTTATCAACACCGAATCGCCTAGCAACAGACTCGATGAGATTCTTCTGCTCGATCTCCAGTATGCCCTCTTCGCGACTGTAATTAATATTTAAACCTAGATGTTTATTAACCTTTCCAAGATCCTTACACTTGAATCTCTTATTAATTTTATTTTTGAAAAATATAATTTGTTCTTTATTATTGGAACTAATGAGAACGTCATCAACGTAAGTGAGTAGATAAACTATCGTTCCATCATGTTTATTTTTGAACACATACAGACAGTCATCAGCCATGCTTTGTACAAAGCCAAGTGACAACAGGAACTCATTAAATAACTTATTCCACACTTTTGGCGACTGTTTAAGACAATATATAGACCTATTTAATTTTAATACATTATTATATTTATCAACCTGCGTTTCAATACCTTCAGGTATCTCGAGGTACACATCCTCAGAAAGAATACCGTTCAGAACGCACTACAGATATCTATTTGTTCTATATAAAATTTTAATTTATTACTGACAGCCAAGAGGGTCCTCACAGTTGAAAGTTTCGCCACTGGCGCATATACTTCATTAAAATTGAAGCCTTTCTTCTGCTGACAGCCTCTGGCAACTAACCTAGCTTTATATAAGACATTATTTTCATTATCATATTTTTTATTAAATATCCAACGACACGTGATGGTAGGGGCGTCCTTTGGACGTTTGGTCACCTTCCAAGTCTGATTGGAGTTCAGGGCACTTATTTCAGATGAAATAGCCTCTTTCCACATCAGACTATCAGGTGCTACACTCGCCTCCTCAAACGTCAAAGGAATGCCGTCCTCAGCCAGGTATATATTTCCTGCTGCTTGATCACGTGTAGTCGCCTCCTGTGAAAGACAATCTAAATTTAGATCACCATCAACTTCAATATTCTCCAAGTTGGATTCAGTGACCTCCTTAAACAATCATCATTTTTTGTATATTTATTATATTCAGAGTTACTTATTGCACCTTCAAAGAACTCAACATCACGTGACAGACGTATCTCCTTAGTGCTTAAGTCCAGCAACCTGTACCCACATGGTGAATAACCTACCATTACTAACTTTTCACTTTTACTCTTAAATTTGTCAGAGTCATGTTTGAATGATAACATATATGCATCACATCCAAACGTTTTTAATTTATTATAGTTATATTTTTCACCAAACCATCTCTCAAATGGAATAAAATCTTTATTTGTGGGGCATCTGTTCACGATATAGGCGGAGCACAATATGGCTTCCGACCAAAATATCTTCCCAAGACCACTCTCAAACAACAGTGTCCATGCCCTCTCGCACAGTGTCCTGTTCATTCTCTCAGCTTTTCCATTCTGCTGAGGACAACCACCAACAGTAGGTTCAACCACAATTCCTTCTCAGTACAATATGACTGGAAGGTGGTATTCAAGTACTCTGTGCCGCGATCACAACGGAGTCTCTTTACATTATAGCCAAACTTATTCGAGACCATCTCGTGATATTCTTTAAATTTTGTAAAAGCTTCTGTCTTGTTCGCCAGCAAGTAAACACAACAAAAATTGGAATAATCGTCGATAAAAGTCATGAAATACTTAGCTCCTTTATATGCAGGAGGGTTAATAGGTCCACAGAGATCAGTATGAACCAACTCCAACAGCTTATTTGTTTTTCTTTCATGCCTTGGAATGGTTTTCGACTCTGTTTCCCCATAACACAGGGCTCACACAGCAATCTGCGATTGGAGTCAACATTAGGTATCAAACCCCTACTTGACAACAATCTAACATCGTTCACATTTAGATGAGCAAGTCATTTATGCCACACGAACAGTGGGCTCAATTCATCTCCCAACGTCAGATTACACGATTGACTTGACATTTTCACAAAGTCAATTGTGTACAAATCCGAGTCTACGCTAACACCAGTAGTAACTACTTTTCCACTGCAGCGTTGGATGATCTCAACAGACTCTTCCCGAAACAAAGTGTCAAATCCCGACTTGCTCATACGTTTAACCGAAAGCAGATTCTGCGGCAGCTCCCGAGCATACCTTACATTTTTCAACTCAATTACAATTCCATTCAAAAGTTTTAATTTTACAGTACCAACCGACGTGACAGACAGAGAGACACCCTTCTTCGCAACACAGATACTATGTGGTCTGATCAAGTCTATATAATCACTGAACAAGTTTATATCATTACTATGTGAATTGTGCATCCACTGTCAACTATAAATGTGGTTCGAGGCATCAAGTTTAAATTTTCTTTTGCATTGCAAGAGTCATTAATTTTATTATTATCGTCATTATTCAATGTGAAGCTGTAACCCACTTCAGAGCAAACGTCATTAGCATTAAAATTTTCATTGCACATCTGTGCCGAGCTCCTATTACTATTATTATTATTGTAACTTTGGTCATTAACTCGATTTTCACTGTTATGATTACTATTATTACAATTATTATTATTATTACGATTTTTGACATAACAGTTTCGGGGTATATGCCCTATTTTGTTACAATAGTGACATTTCACACTAGAGTGTCCACCGTCAGTATTATTATTACGACCACGTCCATTAAAATTATTACTATTATTATTATTTGAGCTCGAATTTTGACTATTATTATTAAAATTATTATTTCCGCCTCGACTGAAACCACGACTATTATTATTATTTCGAGATCGACCACGATTAAAACGATTTCCATTACTACTATTACTAGAATTTCGTCCAACATTATTGCAATTACCAAAATAAATATTCTCCTCACCAGTGACACCCACTGATGAAGGTTTTTGAGATGTAGTGTTCAGAGTGTTACCTCGAACTGTTGATTTGCTATCAGAAGATAGCTCACGCTGGAAGTTATTCAATTTCATGAAAACCCCATCCCAGGTGACGACTTCTGCATCTTCAATTACAACCTTAATTGGACGAAATTCCTGCAGGTAATGACCTCAGCAATACCAAAATAAATTGTTTCGTGGTCGTTAAATCTCCTAATTCTGTCAAACGTCTACAACGAGAACGAAAATCCAACAAATATTTATGCAAATCAATTCCAGACACATACCGTTTTGCGTACAAATCACCTCGTAAATCCATCAGCGTCTGGTCATTGCCGTTGTCAATGAGGTTCGTTAGGACATGAAACATCTCCTTCGCCGTCGTGTACGTCTGGATCATCTCAAGGTACTCGTCAGTCACGTTGTTTGCTATCAGGAACATCGCCTTCGCGTTCTCCTTGGACCAAGCATCTCCCCTGTTACGAACAGTCGGCAAAGAATCGATTATAATATTAGTTAATGACTCCTTTGCCAACAACAGCTCCATCCGGAACTTCCATGTACGGCCATTCTGCCCATTGAACGGCTCAATCATGTTCTTCTTTCGCGCTTCCATCTCGTTGACAGGTACGAACGATCAGTTACACCGCAAACACAGCGATTTTCAGCAACTTTCAGACACGTCGACCAACAATTCAACACGAACGAGATCACAGGAACATCGAACAGAGAACATATCAAACAATCGAAAAACAATTAGCAGGCATGATACTACTTGGGTGTGGCGAGCAGAATTCGACAGCACAACATTGACGAACTATGACAATGGCGACCACGTTGACATCCAGGTATCTGGGCCCATAACCTGTGAGAAGATGAGGAAGAAATCAACGGATCGAGACGACTAAAAACCTATGAAACAAACCTAAACTAAAAACGACATCGAACAGAGACTAGACACACACATTACGAACACATAAATAAAGACACAAGATTCACTAATTACGAACTTTTATTTCCACATTAAGAGTAGTGGAGTTGTTAACAACATGAATAACAAAAAGCGACTAGAGGCGTATGATTACATAATATCACAGTCAGGTACAAAACACTAAAAATCACAGATCACAAAAATATATCGACAGTGTTGCCACCACAAATGATACGTGAGAATAATAGTCACGAGTATAATTTAATTTGCTATAATTCTCACACATATATATATAATGTGTTCATGATGATGATGAAGAAAGAGAGAAGGTGGGATTTCTGTTACAACAGTAACCAAAACATATTTGGGGTTTTTGGTTACAGGGAACCAATAATAATTTATATTTGGTTCTGGTTACTGGTTATTGGTTAAAAATGTAATTATTTGGAAACCAGTTATTGTTCTGGTTAACCAAAACAACTTTTCTGGTTATTGTTTGTGATTACTGGTTATTGGTTAAGACAAAATTTGGTTTAAAATAGACAAAAAAAATTTTCTCCAGGTCAAATTATCTATAATTAATAATTTTCCAAAAAATGATTAGTAATTTTAAAGAAAAAAAATCGATCATATTTGTTAAGGTCAGTAAAGATATTTCAAAATCAAACACATTTAAAGAAATACGAACTCACATATATTTATTCGACATTGTAACGACTAACTGAATGGAGAACTGTCTCAGTCAATCAAAGCATAATTGTAACTGTGAGAAAAACGGTGGAATTCTCAACGGATCACCATACACGAACTACGATGATGAAGAACTTAAAACGACGAATTAAAGAAACGATGACTAGAAGCACACATTACGACATATAAAAGAGAAGACTAGATACTTTGAATGTTTCACGAATTTTTATTAAACACCATGATGACATACATGTTAATGCATCGACGAGAGATGAGCGACAAGAAGGCACACAAAAAACATATAATCACAGCTGAGTTACAAAACACAAATATCACAGATAAAACAACAACAACAGAAACAGTGTTGCCACAGCATGTGATGTGCGAGAATAAGTGGCTATCGAATATTATAATTTGCCATTATTCTCACACGCCTCCTCAAATTATATATATTCGATTAAGATTTTTAAAAAGGTAACAATAAAAATAACGTTATTAATCTAATACTGTCATTTCGATACATAATGACAAAAAGTCAACAAACGATTAAAAATAAACATGTGGTCACAAACAACAACATTAACATACAAACAAAAATGGTATACATAAACAAAAAGTTACGTTAAATTTATCAGTCTACAAAATTCGGTAAATTTGGGCCTCGGGCAGCCCTTCGTGAACATATCAGCCAATTGTCGCGAAGTTGGCACGTATAAGTATCTAAATTCTACATCTACATGACTGCATACAAAACGGTATTTTACGTCTATATGTTTTGACCTACGGGTATTCCACTTGCCGGAGTGCAACAGAGACAGACAGCTCTGATTATCCTCATAGATTACAGCCCTATCAGCAACTTGGATGCAAAAATCACCTAGTAGATATTTCAGCCATATGGACTCAGTGGTAGCATCGCATATTGCGATCAATTCACTTTCTGTACTAGATAAAGCCACTGTTGGCTGCTTCTTGCTTGACCAGGACACCAGTGACCCGTAGACAAAGGCACAGTATCCGGTAACCGACCGTCTTGTATTAACGCAGTTGCCCCAATCGGCATCGGAATATATTTCCAATATACTGCCGTTACTCTTATCATCATGTAGAAAAATTAATTTTTTGTCCTTGGTGGTTATCAGGTATTTCAGAACTCGCAGAAGATACTTGTAATGCTCATCCGTGGCACAGCTGGAGAATTGGCTGAAGTAAGATATTGCAAAGCAAATATCGGGCCGTGATCCTAACATTAAGTACATTAAACATCCCACGAGCTGTTGATACCGGTTATTCAAAACACTATCACACGCATTGAGGTCCCTGTCCAGTTGGAGTCCGGGGTCAATGGGTGTGAAGGTTGGTGAGCAATTTTCAACACCAAAACGTCTAGCAACAGACTCGATGAGAGCCCTCTGCTCAATCTCCAGTATGGCCTTCTCCCGATTGTAGCTAATATTCAGACCCAAATATTTTTTGACCTCTCCAAGATCCTTACATTTAAAACGTTTATTTATTTCATTTTTGAAAAAAGCAATTTTTGCCTTATTATTGGAGCTAATGAGGACGTCGTCAACGTAAGTGAGCAAGTAGACGACCGTATTGTCAGTCCTACTTTTATAAACATACAAGCAGTCATCAGCCTTACTCTGCTCAAAACCAAGAGCAACCAGAAACTCGTTAAATAACGTATTCCAAACTTTAGGCGACTGCTTCAGACCATATATAGATTTATTCAACTTCAAAACATTCTTTTTCTTATCTATTTTTGTTTCAATTCCCTCAGGTATTTCGAGGTACACGTCTTCAGACAGAATTCCATTTAAAAAGGCACTGCAAATATCTATTTGCTCTATATAAAATTTCATTTTATTACTGATAGCCAAGAGAGTCCTCACAGTCGAAAGCTTTGCCACCGGCGCGTAAACTTCATTAAAGTTGAAGCCTTTTTTCTGTTGACATCCTCTGGCGACCAGTCTTGCCTTATAGAGTACCTCATTATTCATATCGTATTTTTTATTAAATACCCAACGACATGTGATGGTAGGAGCGTCCCTTGGACGTTTGGTCACCCACCAGGTCTGATTTGAATTCAGGGCACTGATCTCCGAAGAAATAGCCTCCCTCCACATCAGACCATCCGGTGCACCATTCGCCTCCTCAAACGTCAAGGGGATGCCGTCCTCCGCTAGGTAAATATTTCCTGCAGTCCCATCACAATCAGCCGTTGCACCTGACAGACAATCCAAATTTACGTCACCATCAACTTCAATGTTCTCAAGATTCGATTCGGTGACCTCTACAAAAATACCATCATTATTATTATATTTACTAGAATCCTTGGCACCTATTTTACTTTCAAAAAACTCGACATCACGTGACAAACGTACCTCCTTAGTAGTCACATTGAGTAGTCTGTAGCCGCAGGGGGAATAACCAACCATTACAAGTTTCTCGCTTTTATTTTTAAATTTATTTGAGTCATGTTTGAAGGACAGCATATAAGCGTCACATCCAAACGTCCGTAATTTATTATAATCAAACTGTTCATTAAACCATCTTTCATAAGGAACAAAATCTTTATTTGTAGGGCAACGGTTCACAATATATACAGAGCACAATATGGCTTCTGTCCAATATATCTTTTCAAGACCGCTCTCGAACAACAATGTCCTCGCCCTTTCACACAGTGTCCTGTTCATCCTCTCAGCCTTTCCATTTTGCTGAGGGCAGCCGCCAACAGTGGGTTCGACAACAATCCCTTTTTCATTACAATATGATTGAAAAATCGTGTTTAAGTATTCTGTGCCCCGATCGCACCTGAGTCTTTTAACATTGTAGCCAAATTTATTTGCTACCATCTCATGATAAATTTTAAATTTTGAAAAGGCTTCTGTCTTACTCGTCAACAGGTACACACAGCAAAAATTTGAGTAGTCATCGATAAAGGTCATAAAATACTTCACTCCATTATATGACGGAGGATTTATCGGGCCACACAGATCGGTATGTATTAGTTCCAAAGGCCTACTTGTTTTTCGTTCGTGCCTCAGGAACGGTTTCCGTTTCTGTTTGCCCATGACACAAGGCTCACACAGCAATCTGCGGTTAGTGTCAACATTTGGTATCAAACCCCTAGTTGACAATAACCTTACATCGTTTACATTCAAATGAGCAAGTCGACGGTGCCACACAGTCAGTGGACTAGGTTCATCTTCAGACATCAGATTGCACGAGTGATTTGGTATTTTCAAAAAATCAATCGTGTACAAATCCGAGTCAACGCTCACACCAGTGGTCACGATTTTACCACTGCAGCGTTGGATGACCTCAACAGACTCCTCTCGAAACAGAGTGTCGAAACCCGACTTGCTCATGCGCTTAACGGACAGCAGATTCTGTGGCAGCTCCCGAGCATACCTTACATTTTTTAGTTCTATTGCGATGCCATTCAACAATTTTAATTTTACGGTACCGACCGACGTGACAGCAAGCGAGACTCCTTTCTTCGCAACACAGATACTGTAGGGTTTTATCAAATCTAAATAGTCACTGAACAGACTTATATCATTTATCAAGTGAATCGTGCATCCACTATCCACTACGAAAGTGGTACGCAGCATCGAATTTACATTATTTTTAGCATCAACGAAATCATTTATTTTATTATTATTATTATTCTGCAGTGTAAAGCTGTAACCATCTTCAGAGCGATTGTCATTCGAATTAAAATTATCATTGCACATTTGTGCTGAGTTACGATTATTATTATTATTATTATTATTGGTACCATGGTCGTTAGTACGATTTCCATTATTATTATTAACGTTATTACAATTATCCGTACTATTATTATTTCTATTTTTTGCATAGCAATTACGTGCTATGTGACCGATTTTGTTACAGAAATGGCATTTTATATTCGAATGCCCATTGTCATTCCCAAAGTTCCGACCATGTCCATTTGAATTATTATTCCCATTATTATTATTATTAGTATTGCTCTGTGCGTTTAAATTCCGGTTATTATTAAAGTTATTATTACTTCCGCCACGATTATAACCACGATTGTTTCCCCGATGTTGAGACCTACCACGACCAAAACGATTACTACTATTATTATTATTGTTATTATTACCGAAATTTCGTCCACCATTCGTAGTGTTGCCAAAAAATATGTTCTCTTCACCAGTGGCCACCACCGATGAAGGTTTCTGAAGAGTTGAATATTGAGAATTGCTTCTCAACGTCGATTTACTATCCAGGGACAGTTCACGTTGAAAATTGTTCAACCTCATGAACACGCCATCCCAGGTTACGACTTCACCATCCTCTAACACCACTTTGATAGGACGAAACTCCGCTGGCAGGGAACGTAGCAATACCAGTACAAATTGCTTGGTGGTAGTCAGGTCCCCCAACTCGGTCAATCGTCTACAGCGGGCACGAAAATCAAGTAAATACTTTTGTAAGTCAGAACCAGAAACATACCGTTTTGTATACAGCTCAGCTCGCAAATCCATTAGCGTCCTGTCATTTCCGCTATCAATCAGGTTCGTCAGCGCGTTAAACATCTCCTTCGCAGTTGTGTAGGTCTGGATGATTTCGAGGTATTCGTCCGTCACGTTGTTGGCTATAAGGAACATCGCCATAGCATTCTCCTTCGACCATACATCTCCCCTATTTCGAACAGTTGGCAAAGAATCAAAGATTATGTTACCCAAAGATTCCTTTGCTAACAGCAGCTCCATCCTGAATTTCCATGTCCGACCATTCTGCCCATTGAACGGTTCGATAGTATTCTGCTTTCGAATGTCCATCTCGTGATCAGGCTACGACGATCAGTTGCACCGCGAATCAGCGACTTCAGCAACCTTTCAGATACGTCGACCAACGAATAAAAACGAACGAGATCCCAGGAACATCGAAAATAAATACGAACACTTTTAAAGGAAAAAATTACAAACAAGGCATGGTACTACTTGGGAGTGATGAACAGGATTCGACAGCACAACTCTGCATACTCAGGACAATGGCGACCACGTTGACAATCAGGTACCTGGGCCCATAACCTGTGAGAAAAACGGTGGAATTCTCAACGGATCACCATACACGAACTACGATGATGAAGAACTTAAAACGACGAATTAAAGAAACGATGACTAGAAGCACACATTACGACATATAAAAGAGAAGACTAGATACTTTGAATGTTTCACGAATTTTTATTAAACACCATGATGACATACATGTTAATGCATCGACGAGAGATGAGCGACAAGAAGGCACACAAAAAACATATAATCACAGCTGAGTTACAAAACACAAATATCACAGATAAAACAACAACAACAGAAACAGTGTTGCCACAGCATGTGATGTGCGAGAATAAGTGGCTATCGAATATTATAATTTGCCATTATTCTCACAGTAACATTATCTAGTCATCAGTGTTGTCAGTTGTTTGACACAAAAAGTCACATATCTATTTATTATTTAGGTTAAGTATATATTTGGATAATTATATTTGTGAAGAAGTGAAGGAATCATATTCCAACAATATTGATATTTCATGAAAACTAATAAGAACTGATTTTTGATGGTTATTGTTCTAGTTAATGGTTTCAGCATTTTATGGGAACTGGATATTAGTTATTGGTTAGGAGAAATTTTTTTGTTTTAGTTATCAGTTTCAAAATCAATGTCAGTTTGTTTCAGTTTTTAGTGGTTATTATTCTGGTTATGGTTGTGGTTACAAGCCCCAATTCCTCCTGGATTTATAAACAAATGTAAGGGATGATTTTTTCCTCCAATCAGATTTTTACAAAGCAAAGTGCTTGACATTGACAGGGCTATCCATAGGTGCGACACCAAAATCACTATTATATTGTCTCTATCATATTTATATCATCGAAGACTACATGTGAAGAACCATAGTTCATATTTATATGAAATTCATTCTCTAACTGATTTACATTGTTCAGTGAATAACTTTGCTACAACTCTGTTACTATTTAATCCTTTGACTATATAGCTTATGGACTGCTAGAACTGATAAAATCTTGAAGCCGAACACTGCAGGCGTTACTTTTCAAAAAAGGTACTTTGTGTGAAAATTGAATTTGTATCAGGTAGAATATCGTGTATTTTATTTATATTTAGACCTAATTATTTTGTTCCATAATTCTTACTTTTTTTTTATACAGAACGTTTTAATGCAAATGGGATTAAATGTTATTATTGTCGATGGAAAACTAATCAAAGAATTACGTACTTATATTATACAGGTAGAATAAGGAAAATATTAATAATTTCCTTATTCTTATCTTAATACTATACTATACAGTTAACTATATAATAGTTTATGAGGATGCACCAATTACACCTACAAAATCCAATTTATTACAAGCTTCTTCAAAATCATTAAGAGATTGTAACAAATCTGTCAGTAAACTATTGCCATTAGATGCTTCTAGACCAATAGATAGTGGATATATACACATCTCTTCTGTTAAGTCAAGTTTTGATACACTTAAAGTATCAGTGGAATGAAGTTCTAGTAAAGTATTACATATTTATGTCATTAATTATTCTATAAACTTACAAATAATGCCATTTTATCATGTGTCAATGGCAAAGTAGAATAATAATAAAATTAATTATCTACAAATATAATTTTAATTACTAAATTAACGAAATATAAAAATTAATTTTTTTCTAGCCAGAATTGGAAATTTGGAATCACTATCACTTATCACCAAATGTCGTTTTTTGTAAAAAGAACGCCTGTTAACAGTGGCTTCAGCGGTCTTCCATTTAACCCTATGTATTTCTTATCAATTCTAGCAGTCCATAAGCTATATAGTCAAAGATTTAATCAAATCATGATGTCCTTTTTGTAGTCTTGTTATTTGTCATCTAACATTGGTTGAATCTAAGTGCAATAAACCAGATTTTGTTTTCTTGTGTGTTGTTAATTTCATTCTAGTCAATTTTATCTTTATTAATGGTGGTTTGTTTACTCAGTAAACTTGAATCATATGTATCGTGAATCAAATTTTTGAAGTATCAAATGTCATTTCTGTGGTAAAAATGGCCACATTGCTCGTAATTGGTATGCCAAAAATTGTAATGAGAGGGCTGATCACTTGAAGTCTCGCAAATTGTACAATGCAGTTGGCACAAATTATTGTTCTGAGTCTGTTGGCTACAATTTTTATAGGCCTGATAATTGTTTTTATGCTAATGTTTTGAAACATTTGTGTGTGAACTTTTTAGTTGATTCAGCATGTACCTCTCATATTGTAAATAATAGTTCTCTGTTTTGTGAGTTTATTAAATTGACCAAACTGATTGTAATTTTGGTAGCCAAAAAAGGTGTGTCATTAAATATAACTGCTGTTGGCAATGTTAAATTTAAATCAGAAACCTGTGATAATTTAACACTGAGAAATGTCCATTTTGCAAATATTTTCGTATGAATCTCTTATCTATTAAATGTCTTGCCAAAGCTGAATTTGCTTCAGTGTTTTATGAAAATTCTGTTGAGATTGTGGCAAACGTAATGATTGTAGGAAATTACTTTTAACTGGCAAAAGTTTGATATCAAATCTCTATCAAATTAGTTATCAATCCTATTAAAAAAAGTTCCTGTAATTTAATTAATACTAAAAATGTGAATCTGATGGAAATTTGGCATATATGTTTATCACATTTAAATTTTGCAAGCATTGAAGTTTTAACGGGTTGTGGTCTCATTCCAAATTAACCATGTATTATGGGCAAACAGCATTACTATCCCTTTAGGAGACATGATATATGTACTCTGTATCCTTTGGAAATTGTACACACAGATTTTTGTGGATTTATTAATCCTGTGAGTTATAAAGATAAAAAATATTTTGTAACATTTTTGGACAACTACACTAACTTTTGCTACGTATATTTGCTTAATAATAAATCAGAAGTTTTATCAAAATTTAAAGAATTTCACAAATTAGTTTTGAATCTATTTAATAGAAACGTTACTCATCTTAGATGTGATTGTGAAACTGAATATTTAAACATGCCATTAAGAGAGTATCATAGTCTGACCGGGATACGGATTAAACTAACCATTTGTTTCTACCCAAAATAAAATGGCAAAGCTGAGTTTGAATTATACTTTAGTTGAAGACACCACAACATTAATTTATCAGAGTAACCTAGATAAAATTTATTGGTCAGAGGCGTTGATGTGGGCCACTTATATAATACACTGATGTGCAACTCAAAAAGACTTTGTATCTTTCAAATATTGGCATGATTCAAGATTTGACTGCAATAAATTAGAGGCATTTTGGTGTGATGCCTATATGTTGGACTATGAGCACAGTTTGTATAAATTTAATGAAAATAGAAAAAAGTAAAGTTTATTATTTATGCACCAGCTGATTACAAACATTTAGATATTGTGACTAAGAAATTTTTTCTATCTTGCAAATTTGAGTTTAATGAATCCTCTAATTCAGAATGTCGTTATGATGAGACAGATCTTATCTTCAATGAAGTTGGTGAATTCAAACATAGTTAATATAAAAGTTGATGTGATGTGAATGTTAAGAATGATAATGGTTTAGTATTATTTTGAATTTAATGACTGTTAATTCATGTTATTCGATGGGCAGTTATTTAAACGAGTATATGAAGACCCACGACAAAGCCATGAAATCTCCTGAAGTCAAAAGCTAGAAAAAGGCAATTGAATTGAACTGGAAGCCTTATTATCAAATTGTACATGGGATTCTTGTAAACAACCAAAAAATACACCTACAATTATTTATAAATTTGACTTCAATAATAATGTTTTGTTTCGAGCCAGGATTATTGCCTGCAATTTCCAACAAAAACAGGGCTTCAATTTTACCATTACCAGCATTTCAGTATGGACAAGATACACTTACAAAACTATTTAGTGAATCAACCAAACAGGATGCACATTTGAGTTAAACTTCAAAGCCAAAAAACTGAACGAACTGAGTATGACATCTCGCCTCTAAATTATATGAAACAAGCAGGTTTGTAAAATGAATGAGTCTAATATAACAGAATGAGTGTAGTGAGAGTGCGGAACAATACATTTAAAACAAATTTTCAAAAGATAAGCTATTTAATGGAGAGTAAAATAAAACAGAGTATAATCATCAATAATTATATTTAGAATGTTTGCCATTCAAAGGGTAGACAAAGAGTGAACTCCACATATCACACACACAGACATGAGTACATGACATCACACAATATACCAATAATATGTCACAAAGTATTAAGAGAGCATACTAATAGAGCCGAGTGTTAATTGAAACAAAAATTTAACTTAAAAACGAATAAAGAACATGAATTTCAGACAACACAAGTTTTATTACAACCACCATTATCAACGTTTCAAAATGGATAAAATCTTCGAGGATATATATATATGATAGACAACACATCGGCAATTTCAGTGTTCTACATATAGAAAGCACTTCTACAAACACGTGTACTTCCAACTACGTATCTGATTAAAGGAAAATCTCGCAACGTGCATTTGTTTATAAACACTGGTGTACAAAGTATCTAACTTTTACACCAATTTTCATTTCTAATTGGTTGGAGTGTTCAGTGTTGGGTACTTCATATGCCAGAATGTGGCATCTATAGTCTGGAAACTCAACCCCTTTGACCATATACATAATGGACTGCCCATACTGATAAAATTAACATTGGCTTATATGGAGACACTATGAAGGCATACATTTTATTCAAAAGTTCATTTTTTTCAGGATTTATCAAATATCATATGTCAATAGATTAAATAATTTGGAGGGATTTTCATTGTCATTTTACAAAATGAGTGTTTTTAAAATTAAATAGCGTCATTTACTCCTTTTTAATATTCATGGGTGAATTCTCTTTAATTCTTCGCTGATTAATTTAAGGGCAACGAATCGAATAGAATTCGTAGATGAACTCTCTGTTTAATTTTCTAGTAATACATACTTGAGTTCAATTCTAAAATAACAAAATAATTAATCTTGAAGTCTCATCTCTAGTTTACAAGAAATAAGCAGATTTGCTAAACAATGGAGTTCAAAAACAACACCAAAGAGGACCATCGCACATATGTGGAATTCTAATACTTTTATTTATTTATTTGTTTGGCCTTACTTAGCTTCATGCGAAATTAATATTATTTCGTTGTGAAAGTTTGGTTGCAGTATTGGAAGTTGGTATATTTTAAAATCGCAGTCCGCAGTAGTGAGTAGAATAAAAGCTTACAATAAAAGTTTATAACAAATCTCTCTCTGTGTTGCTGTGTGGTGGCAGAGAGATGATCGAGGGAAAGAAACATTAGAGGCCACCACAAATGGGCGCACGCGGACAACCACACATCTACTGACACAAAAATATTTTTTCTTTTTTTTTTGCACTGAAATTCACACCATGATTTGTTTTTGGCAGCCTTCTTTTCTCATTTTCCGTTTTTACCCCACAGTGAAAATAAAAATGTGTTCCATATTAAAAAATTTATTCGTTGCACCATTCAGTAATATCGTACATTCAATTTTTAAAATTAAGAGTGGGTTAAAATCTGTTTACGAACAATCTCACAATGTTTATTAATCATTTTATTTCCGTGGAATATTTGTTAAAAAAAAAAAAAGGGCGGTCGAAATTCCAAAATGTGTTTTACAGTTTCAAAATTCTACATACAACACATATTTTCTCTCGCTTTCTTTCCAACCTCACAAACACAAAAAATAAATATGAGGCGTATTCTATTCTAATTAATTCCCAGAAAAAAACAATTGTAAATATGAACCGAATAACCCATACCATTCCGACACACTAAACGTATGAAAATCGGATTAAATACGGTGATAATTTAGAGAAGTAAAAACTTCCGGTGCTTTTGCTCAATTCAAACTTTAAACATGAAATAATATTTTAATTTCTGGATTTCTGAGTATGATTTGAGTTGTATTAAATTTTTTTTGTTTTTTTCCAGTTCATTACGGCCGTCCAAGTTTTGTTACTCATACAAACAAGAGACAATCCTTGTAACTTTAGTTCAGTAAATAAGGCACAAAACAATAAGTCTCTCGGTTTTTACAGCAAGACAAAAATAGCAGGAATAACGCATAGGTAATAAAATGCTAGAGTTATGACATGGGCGATTTTCAATGAACCCAATCGATAAACCATGATTTTAGATCAAAATTTTCAGGTGCCAGCAAGTTTTGGAGACAAATATTCCTCATTGATTCAAAGATCAAACACTTTAGCCACGTTACTGAACGGAATTCCTGTAATAGATTAATAAATAACACGGACACTTGAATTTAACAAATGAAATGGTTTTCTCTGTTTTACAATATCTATGGTTGGAACTCCAACCTATTATTACAGAGACAAACTCGAGAGTCGACTGGCAATCGAGTCGTTAATTAGCTGCCAAAATGTTGGATACGACACTCCTTACACACCCACCTTTATTACCTTTCTACTCACTTCACCGGTGAATGTGAATACAAATTTAGGCACAAATGTACATTACACAGCCAGATAAAAGGATCAGATCGAATGCTCCGACAGTTTCTATGCTACATACGTCGTATCACATCGGTATTGTCAAATTAAGTAGTTAGAACGTGGAGAAAAAGGATAAAAAAAAGGAATTCCACGCGAAAGACAACCATGCGAGTATTGTCGAATCAATTTCCATAATTATTACTGCAGAATTTGCACCGTATCTGACGGACGAATCTGTTTACCAATCACAGGCTGAACGTTAGCAGTTTGATGAAACCGTTGTCTGCTTGCAAAATCTTCGTTCTCTTCGGTTATTTGTGACGATTCTAGTTCACTTGGTGGATGAATTGGAGTGACTATTATTTCTTCGTATTCGTACACTCGCCGCCTGAAAAAAAAAATTCAATTTTTCAAGGTATAAATTGAACTATCATTCAGTTATATCCACGCTTTTGTCATGAATTACTCTAAGCGTCTAAGGGATGTAAAGAAACAGACACTAGTTTTCAAGTTAAATAAATAATATTAACTTTAATTAGCCTGAAGGAAATGAGAAAAGTTATGAAAGTCAGAGTAGAAACTTATCGATACAATGATGAAAGATTCAACTCACCAAAGAAACAGACCAGTATTTCATAGTAAGTTATTGTTGCAAAAATAATTCTACGTCAGAATTATTTTTATAAATAAGATAATTTTTAAACATTATCTTTTATTAATTTTGAACTTCAAATTGTTACAACACTTTAAATTTTAACTTATTACTAATAATTAATAATAGTGAGACCTGATATCCATAACATCGAGTATGGACCTTAACGTTTCTACTCGACTGCTAGTTCAGGAATGAATATGTCTCCCAATAGAAGACAAGACATCGCTTTCGTTTTCTTTGTTATAGATCAAAAATGGCCAACCAAAAAGGTGGCGTGACGTAGAACATCCGCCAAATATGATGACTATTCTTCAATGGTGTTCGTATGTGAGAAGCTAGGTGTTATATAGACGAATATTATTCCAAGAATTAGAAATAATAGTCGTCTATATTTGTTCGACACGTTTTTGCAGACAAACTGAATCATCTACATAAACGGGACGGAACAGTTATGTCAATATAATATAGCCAATTCGGCAATACAGAATGTGTTATATACCCATCGAAAAATTGCAATATTCTTAGCTCCAGGATATTTAGATTTATATGAAATAATAAACACTGCAATTAGGGTTTCACGATTCATAGTTTGTTCAGCCAGGCATGATAGAGGAGAATGCGTTTGTATCTTTTAAGAACACTTTTTTTTGCAACTAATGAAAAAAATACTGGCGAAAGAATTGGGATTTTTTTTTGAACATGTTAAACATACCTATGTGATTGACAGAATTTTTCACTAGAGAGTAAACTACTAGTTTTGATATTTTGTCGGTAAAATGATTCAGTTAAAATTTCGTACCCGAAAAACTGTTCTTCCAGGTTCTTGAATTGAAAAAATATTTTTATTCTTCTTTGTGATAGCCAGAAATTTGATTTAGCCCTTTTAAAATGATAAATCCTTAAAAGTGATTATATTCGCGATCATTAATTACTGAAATTTTCCAAAAAATCTTACGCATACGACTTTTGATACAAGACGCTTCACTTTGATGGACAGAAAATGGGAGAACAGTAGTTTGAAAAGTAATCACATAAATAGACAGAAGATACCCATGATTGTTGAAGTGTTTATTAGTATAATTTGCATTCGTCAACACAATCCTTCTAGTTTCAGGATTTGAAGTCGATGTTTGTAAGAAAATTTAATACCCAAAAGTTTTACAAAAATTCGTTTTTTTCAATCACATTAACGCTTAATGCTGCGCCTTGTACGAATGAAGTTTATTTTGAAAATCTGAAACATGCACAATTAATTTTAAAGTATCAAAAGTCAGTATCATTTTTTTCATTTACTGTTTTCAGCAACCATCAAATATGCGTCAGATGTAATGAGTATTATTTTAGTGAAGGGATGAGGAGCTCGTCTCATTTTTTCAAGAGTTGAGTATCCATAATTTAAATCATTTCATGCAGTATCATTTCATTTTTCCTGTTAGTTAGGAAGTATAAAAATTTTTTTGCAACCTTCTAACTTTTCCTTCATCACCACGAACTCACGAGTATTTTATTATTGGTTAAAAGAATCAAGGTTTGTTAATAAAACTCGACTTTTCAAAGAACATGGTAGAAATTCATGAAAAAAAATGAAATGAAACCCCTAATTTCAAAAATCACGAAAATTGGTAGCTTGAAAGCGAATTCCTTCCATTTCTTCCATAAATTATTTCGGCTCACAAACACGTACTTTTCAATTAGGGTATCCTTTATTATTCAAACCCAAATTATGCTTACTATCCATTTGTGACAGACTTCAGCGAAAGACCACTTTGATATACATCTGAACATGCTCTTAAAAGAAATTATTGAAATTAGGAAAAAAAATGAGCGACAGTTATGATGATCTAGGGTTCATAATCGGTTGACTAATGTTCCGCATTCTCTTAAAACTAGACAATAAAAATAAAGTTTTAAAGAATTTTAAACACCTAGCAACACGCGTGAATATAATTTTATAAGCCTATTTTATGCGATCTACTTTTACGTCCCTAAAAATAACCAAAAATTTTCAATGCCTGATGACTTCACGAAATTACGAACAATTAATTTCAATTCCACGTAACGAAAATACGTGTGACACGAAAAATGCGAAACCTACCTAAACAATCGGAGAATTACACGGCGCAAGAAACGAAGGAAATTGAATTCGTTAGCGGTACCCGGTTTGACAGCTGGATTTGCAAGACCTATGTATACCCATATGATCAGTACCATAATGATGGTTCCGAGGGCATATTTGCTGTCCACCACGCACATAACGCTCACATTTATCACAACCTGAAAATGTAATTAAATATTGTTAATTCTGACACACGAGAACTTCATAGTAACAGAAATATAAGCGCAGAACGTACGCCAAACAATGAGAGCCATCTATTGCATAAGCCCGAGTACCAGCTACCAGTTTTGCTGTGTACAGCGACAGTTGGTGAATCGTCCAGCATCTAAAATTTACAAATTTTACTTTATCCTTTACACATGAACAAATATTTCTTTGTTTCTTCAGAACTCACATTATCGTTTACTGCATTCGAATGTAAAGTATTTCGTTCGGGAAACAAGGCGTCCAAATCTTCGCTTTCTTCCGATAAAATTGCAAAAGATTGATAACCGGAAGATGCAGCTACCGTTCTACAATTAGAAATATAAACATCGTGACTTCCACCTAACCATAAATTAACTGGCTAATTACTGGTGCGAAGAATTCAAGAGGCAATACTTTTTAAATCGTTGTTCTCGCTGATGCTGAATGTCGAACGTTTGGGCGAGAGCAAAATATGCATAGTCTAAAGTCGCGTACGTCAGCAAGAAAGGCATGGTAACGATTGGCGCTAAAGTATTTATGTCACCGACAAGAGTGAAAATAATGATGATAATGGCGATCACGAGCATAGCGAGAACAGGAACTTTATTAGGACCTCTCTGAGGGAACGAAACAATTTGAATTACTACCTCGTTGACAATTTCAACCGATAACAAACCATACATACTCCTTGTCCTAAAAAGCTAATAAGAGGAATGACTTTTTCATTAGCTATCGACTGGAGTACACGAGGTGTGCCATACATAGCACCCAAACAACTGGACATCGATGAAACGTACACACCAGCAAGTAAAAGAAAACCTACCACAATACAAGATGTTGTTAATGGAGGATAAGATGAGTTATGAAAAAAGTCTTCGGAAACTTACTAAAAGCGGAAACTTTAGCAGCAATGGTAAAATCAGTCAGAAGCGCTGATCTTGTACAAGTGCTACCCAGGAATGTAACGAAAACGAGGTACAACCCGGCACTATAATTCAAATGAAATAATACGAGATCAGATGAGTATAACTCACAATTGTTGAAGGTATACTAATGCAGTTTAGGTGCTCCTCACCGATTTTTCTGAAATTTGGCACTATGCACATTGTATTTGATGTCAACAATTGATATACCAAATTTCAAATATCGGAAACAATCACAACGGGAGTTATTGAGGTTCAAAGTTTCCTCAATTTACGGATAAATTGGCTCTTTTCTCAAGTGGGTAGTCAAGTGAAGTTGGGTAATTTTTTTTGTGAGTTGTAGATGAGATGGGTGGTTTTTTCTTTTTTAATTGTTTCCGAAAACTTAAATTTGGTATAAACATGAGTGCAACATGTATACCACATTTCAACGAAATTAAACAGGAGTACCTAAACTGCAGTTTTACCTTTTTGAGAAATTCCTAAGTCATACTCACCCAGTGGAGAGAGCAGCTAAAGTTCCATTTGGAATATCTTCAGATGGTCGACTAAGATCTCCGCTCATGTTGATGCCAGCCAGTACGCCGGTTATAGAAGGGAAGAAAACGGCGAACACAGTGAACCAGCTGTAACCATTTTTGTAGTTTGGAAACAAATTCTCAATGAAATTATCACTCATCCAGCCTAGGAATCCATTTTCTGAAAACCATTTATTAGTTAACTTCATTTAACTCCACATGAACTTATGAAATTATGAAAATCTTTGAACGATCGATATAGTCGATAGAAAATAGGAAATAATATGAATATCGTTGAAATTAAAATCGAGAAACTGAAAGTTAAAATATAAAAGACGAATGGGCAGGAAAATAACTAAGGATAGGCTGAGCGAAACTCAAGATGGTAAAAACTTCAATCACTCTTTGGTAGTCTTCAACGAATATCTTCAAACCTAAGAATAAACATGAAACCACAGTACTAAGCTGCCTATTCTGGGAACCTCAGGCGCTGCAAAGTTTTATACATCTGGAATTCTAGCAAATATTTCATTGGTAATCAATAATTTTTGCAAAGGATGCAAAGTACCAACAAAAATGCAAACAAATGAATTTGATAAAAAGTTTTAATGGGGTTTGGAAAAGAAATCGGCTACTTCGAAGAGTAATGAGTCGAATTTTTTACAATATTTTAATTAATCAAAAAATTTAATTAAAATTTTGAAATTTTGTCATAAATCGTAACATAAATTTATTTAATGCTACACAATTTATCTAGTGACCCAATCCAACTAACGTCTCTCTTCTCAACAAAAAGAAAAATTGAAAAACATTTTATTACGGACAACCCATTTCTAAAACCGGTAAATATGCTACGTAAAATATAAAACGTTAAATATGCTACGCAAAATATAAAATCGGTTACGAACTGGTGAGCTTTGTTTCACGTGCAGTGTGCATCTTTACTTTTTCTTTCCTCCATTATTACCTATATGATGTCTGCAAACTCGGTCTATTGCTGGTAGTGAATTACCTTTTTTTTTTAAAGGAATATCATTTTATACTCTGTTCCAAAGGAAATTTGCAAGAATTTTCGAAGGTGCAAAAAAACCGACTCAGATAAATTTTATCGAAATTGAATCAAATTTGCTAGGTAAAAGTAAAAATTTTAACGAAATATCAAATTTAATTCAATTTTGATAACACTTATTAGAGGACGTGGGTTTGTGCCTTCAAGAATTTTTGCGTTTCTCTTTTAGAACAGAGTATAATAAGTAATATTAAGAAAAAAATAGTAAGTACTGGGACACACGGTGGAAGTGAAACTTGTTAGTCCGAAATTTGTATTTTGAAGAATGAATGTTTTGTTTGCAGCGGGATTTTTTGTTTTTTGTTCTGTATAAACATTAAAACGCAGAAAGAGTCGTATAAATTAAAAAAGTTGTTCTTATTAATTGGTGAACACTTCAACGTCAAAATTAAATCACGCAACCTTCACTACACATACAAGAAAGCAATGAATGAAAATGTATAGAAAAGGCGAAGAAGGAAATGAATCAAATAGAGTTGAACGAGCCTAATTTTCGTAAGAAGGGTCAGTGGTAATGTTCTTTTATTTCACATGCTTCGTTGCATAACCATTTTTAGTTTAATACCCAGCGCAAGGAAGTTTCACTTCAAAAATTCTAAATTAAAAGTTATACAAGCTTAATTTCTTTCATTCTTTCCCAGAAAAAGACCAATAAATGATCTCTTCACTTACTCATATCTGTATGCACGAAAGAACCAACAGCGAAATCTAGACCAGCAAATAACAGAACGAGTAACAATAGGAACTGAATCTTAATAACCCACTTGACACCGAACAGATTGATCATCCACAACAACAGTACTGCGGCACTGGCAAACAATTTTTCTACCCACTTGTTCGAGGTCAGTTCGAATAAACCAGCAAGGGATTCACCTAATCCCAAAAGATTCAAGCTGCAGCCAACAGCCTGCAAAAGAAAAAGAGAATAAAGGTAAATAATTGAAACCCCTACGATGAAATGTGCGATTAAAATATTTTGATTTACGAACAATAAAACCATACCTGACCAAAAACATACAACAATCCAACGGCTGCAGCTGATCGTGGCCCCAATACGTGGGAGAGAAGAAAATATACGCCGCCACTTTCAACGCGACATCTTTCGCATACACCAATAGCCGAGAGTACAGTGATGAGACCAATGCTTACTTCAGTTAATCGAAATTGAAATTTAAAGTTTATTAAATTAAACGATGCGGAGAAAATGCCAAAAGAGCTTGGGTAAGCTTCAATTACCTGTAGATAGTACAATTAAAACTGCATTCAGTATTCCAGCTTGAGCAACAATCCATCCTGATCGCAGGAATACAATGACACCGAAAATATTTATCAAACACGATGTAAACACACCATCCCACATGCCGAACAAAACTGGTTGCGAAATGAAGAATTGTGACTTCCACCATGGTTGTGCGCTCTAAATAAATGGGCAGAATTTGTAATATAGTTAAGTTATTCCAAAATAAAGTAAGAAAAACACAAGTGATGAATGGGTTGTAATAATACCTCTTCACCGGCGAATAATTCATTACGATTAGTTGGCCGGTAACCTCCCGAATTAAATCCTACGGTTTCCACTTCTGGAATCGGATCACTTTCGGTTCTACCTAAACCAAACTTATTCAGGTCTATAGCAGTCGCGGATTTCCTGGATGAATCCATCATTCAATAACAATCATGAGCATCATGAATCATTTAAAAGTCAAAAAAACGAGAAATGGCTCGCAGAACTCAAGTGTTCATGAAACCATTAGATACGTTCTTGATGAAAAAGTGAACTTTCGTTAGTTTTACAAGTGTAATACCAGCTACTGTGTTCCATAAATTAGAAAGTGGGAGCTTATAAAAAATACATTTCAAAAATTTAACTTTTAACTTGAAATTATAGTATATAAATGAAAATTGAAGAAGTAAACAGAGCTGAAATCGTTTTGAAAAATATAAGATTCTAAATTTGATAAAATTGTTAGTTATTACAAATGTACGAGGCTAATTAGTCTAAAAGTTTAATGAGATACATAGAACTTATCACACACAACTTAATTAAGATCATATAAAGTTAAGTAACAATTGTGAATCAGTAATCATATCAAAGACCGCTCATCTCGTTAATCAATCGTACGATTCGTACGTAACGTCGACATGCGTAACTCTAATTCTAAAAGATTTAACGTTAGTACTCCTCTTTGACTATAAAGGTACTCCTCATGAAGACGAAGACAGATTCAGAAGTCAAGTTGACGAAGTAAATTGATTTGATTTGATAGTGACTACTGATTACGGAATACGAATTAGTGTTTAGTGATAAGAAAGTAATAAGACATGATAACGCGATACAACGCGATTTAGTAAAACGTAAATGTAAATCAGTGTTACTAATATTTTAGTTGTACAAGTGTATTCTCTATAATAATACCGCTGAACAGTGAACACACCGATTCGGAATGTATTGAATTGAATAGTGTAGTGTGCGTCAAATCGTCTGACGTGAGTAAAATATACATTTATATGGAGAGTAGAAAATAAAATTCTGACATACTCGTTTTCTTCACTTGCCAGGTCAGCTTTAGTTCCAGTTGCCTTGCGCTTGCTGAAGTTGTTGTAGAGTCACGTGTGTGCTCTATTGATTAATCTGTTGCAAGTGAATCGTGATTGTTTCAACAACTAACGAGACCTAAATAGTGGAAGGATATATTAAACACGTGTTACCGGTAATAACCGATTAATCGTACCTCGTTTCGCTGTTTATTGATTTTGTAATAATCTCAGAATTTTGATACCATCACTCATAATTGGATCGCAAATGCCAAGTATGTCTGCCTTTATTGAAGACGGTTTAACTGCTGAAGCATTATTTAGCAGAGGCGAAGGTTTTACCTATGGGTAAGTTAAAATTTGATCTTTTCATTTCACGCGCCGTTTCATTTGCTCAAAATGAACTTTTTGTTAATTTTTCATTTGCAGAGATTTCATCATTTTACCCGGATATATTCATTTCACCTCCGACAAAGTGGTGAGTTTTATTTATTTTTATGTTTTTCTTCAATAAATATTATAACCGACTTGATTTTATAATCGGCTGCTTGAGTACTCGAGAGAAATTTGTCTGGAATGTGCGAATTATTATTTTTTTGCATTTGATAATTCCGTCCACTGGTGTTTGTACCTTCGTTTGTATTCTCGAAAGGGACCAGCTGTGTATAAAATCATAAAAATATCAGTGCGTATATCTTTTCATTTTTCAATCAGTCAGTCACTTAATTTTACTTTGTCGTCTTTTCCGCTAATTTCTTTGGAGTGGTTGTTCATCCCTGTATTTTCTTTTAATCAACCAGTATGATATTTTCGTTATTTTACGATGAAACCATTCGAGCATTTGATCCAGGTTCTTGATGTACTTTTATGAATAGCTTGCGGATACTTGATGCAAACGCTATTGCACCCTCTATTGTCTGCTTCGTAGGTGAAGGGAAAATTCTGAAATTTGCAAATTTTAGGGTGCTGTATTGAAATTTTACTGCGTTTTAAAAAATTAAGATAACTTGGACGTACCCATTTGAGGTCAGTTGAACAGTTTTCGTTCATCAGGTAGAATAAATTGGGGAGATTAACTCCGATCAAATACTCAAGTCTACAGTTTTACCTTGAAAATATGTTTTTTGTTTGAAAAAAAAAAAAATATCTGGGAAGTGATCGCTGATATGAGTGAATCTCCGTCTCATCTAGCGAGAGTACGTCATTTTACATGCACTTTCATTTGAAGAAATTGACAAAATTAATTTTTGAAGCCTTCAATTTAAATTAGATTTGTTCGTTTATTCAAATAAACTCAATTTCAACAATAGGGGTGGGAATGAAAACAGTAATTTAATTATAACTTCAAGTCTTCAACAAAAAATCCCTCTCAGACTTGAAAATTATTAAAAGTTTCAAAATATCTTTTTTGGATAAGAAACGAAATTAGGAGGAAAAACAGTTAGTTAGTTATACTGGATCCGTCGTTTTCTTTTAAGTGTATCCGATTTACTTGTATATACATGCAGTGTAGCTCAATATGCATTACATTTATGTCGAGTTTGTATTTTTTGACTCAAAACTTCAACTGATTCGTTGTTTTCAGAACTTGAGTTCACCGCTAACTAAGAATATAACTTTGGGAGCTCCGCTCGTATCGTCGCCTATGGATACCGTCACTGAATCAGAAATGGCTATATCTATGGCTGTACGTCAACTTGACCCTATGTCGAAGTATTTTCAACTATGGCTTTGTTTTAATATGGTGTTTTTTTTATTATTTTTCATTTAGTTATGCGGTGGTATTGGTATCATTCACCATAACTGCCCAATCGAATATCAAGCGGATGAAGTGAAAAAGGTTAAACGTTACAAGCATGGTTTCATAAATAATCCGATAGTGTTGTCGCCTAGCCACACCGTAAGAATTGATTTGTAGTTTTTATTCTACAATTCTCAGTATTAATCTGCATTTATGATGTATTTTAGGTAGCAGATGTTCGTGAGCTGAAGAAAAAGAATGGTTTTGGTGGGGTTCCGATCACAGACAATGGCCAGCTAGGTGGAGTGCTATTAGGCATTGTAACATCGCGTGATATTTCCTTAGTCGATACAAATGTTGATTTAGAAAAACGTGAATTAAAGACAGTACGTTCGTTTTAAGTGTATCGATGAACAATTCAAGTCCTTCCATGTTTTAAATCACTAGAATATCCGCAGGTTATGACCAAGTTCGAGTCATTGGTTACTGCTAGATCAGGTATTACATTAGAAGAAGCCAACAGGATTTTAGAAACTTCGAAGAAAGGAAAACTTCCGATCATCAATGAAAATAATCAACTAATCTCTTTAATATCAAGAACGGATCTGAAAAAAGCGAAAGACTTCCCTAAAGCTTCGAAAGACAATAACAAGCAGCTTTTGGTTGGAGCTGCGATTGGTACGAGACTGGACGATAGGAAACGTTTAGAAGCCCTTATGAAAGCCGGCGTTGATGTAATCGTAATTGTAAGTATCTCCAAATATTTATCGTAAAGTTCTTTTTTGGAAGTACTACTGCAATCGAAAATCTTATCGATGAGTATTTTCTTTTTTATTACGTCTAATTTTCCAGTTCATTCTTAACCTTTCATCTGTAGTTGATGGATTACTTGATATTATCTTTTCGTTTATTTGATATGGCATCCTTGAAATTTTTTATTCAATTCGTAAATTATTTTCCAATTATTTGTTTTATATAGATTTCCAAATCCGATGGATAAATTCGCGCTGTATTAAAGCTTTTATTAAGATCGTAAAAATAAAAACCCTACTTTTCTTAACGCGTAAGTTGTTTTCGTGGTTTCAGTGTTGATAGATTTTCTCACACATACTGTTCTTTAGAAACAAAATTTCTCTTGCGATTTATTTTGAATTTTCAATGATATGTTCTTCTCTTGTTGGATAAGATTAAACATCGACCCCTGCGTTGATTGATGAGTTAGGTTAAATTATCATCATTTATAATGATTAATTTATCATTTCTTTTTTATTTATTTTTTCTCGCTAATCGAATTATTTCAGATATCGTTTCCAAAAAAATTGAAATGTGGAACGATTTTTAAAACTTTTTCTCATGTTTTCTTTATATGCCTACTTCAAAAAGAGGAATGACAGTTAAAGTATCCGAATTTCAAATCGAATAACACCTGAAAATTTGACCTACTTTCTGCTTCTTGTGACTATAAGTTTATGCATCGCGAAAGATCTGAATGTAATTAGTGTAAAGTTTCTAATTATTTTAATTTAACTTTCTCACTATTGGCCGTCCACCCAATTTTACTACGACCATTTCTGTTTATAGTTTTTTCTTTCCTCAACCTTAATTTAGTTATTCTGCCTGTTCAGGATTAGTGCACTCTAGTAGCGAAACACTATTGTTTTCAATTATGCGTTTGTTGTCTATCACTTATTTTTCTTTGATGCCGTAGTTGCTGTCTTGTTTTATTTTAAATTAGTTGAAGTTTTATAATTTCTCTCTGGGGTGCTGGTCTGCCATGTTTAGTATTTCGTTTCCCGATTTCAAAAATTCGTTTCCCTTGAGGATATGAACCCTACGAGCGTGTTATGATTTCGAAATATGGTAAAACAAAGGCTAAAGATGAACCAGCATACCCAAGTTAATCTATTAGGATCTTATATTAGGTATATTTTCTATTAGCAACGTTCAGTTTTGAATTAATTTTTTTTTATTATTTAGGATTCATCTCAAGGTAATTCTACCTTCCAAATCGATTTTATAAAAGAAATCAAAAGCAAACATCCCGATCTTCAAATTATTGGTGGAAATGGTAAGTCCTAAGTTCCACATTTTTTTGAAATTATATAGATGAAGAGCGAAATGTTTTTAATAAAATAAAATACTTTTAGTGGTTACTGCCAGGCAAGCAAAAAATTTGGTAGATGCTGGTGTTGACGGATTACGAGTGGGCATGGGCTGTGGATCTATTTGTACCACTCAGGAAGTGATGGCAGTTGGCCGACCTCAAGCTACAGCTGTGTACAAAGTTGCAGAGTACGCTAAGCGTTTCAACGTTCCAATCATTGCTGACGGCGGTATTCAGTCTATTGGGCATATTGTCCGTGCATTAGCTTTGGGAGCTTCGACTGGTGAGTTCGTCTCTCTGTTTTGAAGCGCCGATACCAGGGATGCAAAAGTACATTTTATCAGTTCCTTCTATTTTCAGTAATGATGGGATCGCTTGTTGCTGGTACATCCGAAGCACCCGGAGAATATTACTCCATGGAGGGTGTACGAGTGAAGAAATATCGTGGTATGGGCAGTATGGAAGCTATGAGTCGAAAAGATGCTGGTGGTGCTGCAAGCAACCGATATTTCCACGAGTAAGCATTTCGTTTATATTTTTTATATTCGTTTTGCTGATTTCCAACTATTCTATGCAAGCTATTGTTTTCTTTTCAGAAAACAGGATAACATTAAAGTGATACAGGGCGTAAGTGGTCATATAATTGATCGAGGATCAGTGCTTGGACTCCTACCGTACATTTTATGTGGATTGAGACACAGTTGTCAAGACATAGGTATAACCAGCCTTGAGGAATTAAGGTTGGTAGTATATAATCTCAGAGACTCATCCCTGTGTGCCTAATTTGAAATGTTTTTGTATGTATTTTTATCCATATTTCAGGAATAAAATGTACGCCGGTGAAGTAAGATTCGAAAAACGAACTGTTTCTGCCCAAAATGAAGGAAAAGTTCACAGTTTACACAGCTATCAAAGTGGTTCTTCGCCAACGGTATTGTTTTAAGTTATTTTCCATTTGTTTGTGTGAATCTATTTTTACTTTAACATATTTTTGAACTCCAATTTGTTTTTTAATCATCGTTACATAATATGTGTGGTATTATAAGTAATTTGTTGAAAATAGAAAGAGTGCAATGAATTTACGTATATACTTGGTAGCGTCATATTTATTAAGAATCTTTCTTACTTGTTACTTAATTATGAAGGAATTAAACAACATGTACGTATTATGTAATATGAATAAGAAAACAAGTTTATCAGTTATGACGTGAATGGGAAAGGTGCTGTAAGAGGTTGCAGGCATCGAAATTAACAGGTTTCATCTTGATAAATATCGTACTTTTTTTCTGTATATTATTAAGAACTCTTGTTAACCCCTTGGTCTTCTTTAACTGATAAGTTTTGTTTATGTATGTGATATAATAAAATGAAAATTATCAATTGAGAAGGGATTTCATTCTTATTTTTAAAAGATAAAATTAGGTTCATCTTGGCGTGAGAAAGAATGATGGAAGAACGGATAAAGAGGCCTAAGATTACGTGTGCCTGATTGAAGTATTTTTGTTTTATTTATTTATTTTTTTTTTTTGTAGATTTTTGAGCTTCTTATATTTTCTGTGTCGAGGCCCGAGTATGATTTTTTTGATGTTTCATATTTGAGCGAGAATTATATGTTGATAATTACCTGTTGATTTCACATGCATGTTTTTTTTCTGTTTTTTTTTTGTTCAAGAATGAATTTTATAGCTGCTTTCGAAATGACAAAAAAGAGCAGCACTCGAAACTTCAAGGAGGCTATTTCGTTATTGCTGACTGTATGTGCCAATAAAAATCGCATTCGACTTGAACATTTGTGGAATACAACCTAAAAAAGTTTTTAGTGCTGATCGTTTTTGTAATATTCTTAATGCAAATTGATGCCTTCGATTTTCCTATATTTTTCTGGGCATTCGAAATTCGTTCAGTTTTTTCCCATTTGTGTTGTTGTAGTACATTTTAAGAGTTTGGAGCTAATAGTTGGAAATATTCTTTGAAAAATTTGCTAGGTACCTTGCCTGTAGCTACGTTTGCACCAAACGAACAAGTCAACAACAACTTTTTTTTTTCTCGTTTGGTGTGCCATCACACAAACCAATAACTAACGAATTTCGCTACCTGAACGAATTGCAATGAACATTCTGTAACCTTGGGAATACAGGAAAAGGTCGAACAAATAGCGAATGTTTGTTTGGTGTGAACCCAGCTTTTTAACATTGAATCAGTGTTTTATGAGAACTGAGAGATAAATGAAGTTATCTTTCTATTCAGCCACTGTCTCTTAAGAAATATTTGAGTTGAATGAAAGGTGATGGTGAGTAATCAACGCTAACATGAATGTAATGTGAAAATGCGTTTTTGATTACCTGTAGAACTGAGGAACTTAGTGAAGTATGAAAAGGAGTCAGAAATCGGGGATAAAGTGTAAAAAAAAAGTATTTTTCTTCAGTGAAGCCTGCACATATGTCATCATTTATTAATATTGACATTTGATATTACAATTCGCTTTTCTATTTATGTGTAAAAAAAATATTCCCGTATAATTTTATCGAAGTTGTGTAACTTTCCAATTATCAAGTTCAGTAAACAAAAAAACTTCCTCCGAAAGTATAAAATTTTATTTTACATTGTACATATTTTTCATCTGAAATAATTCTCCCTTGTTTAATTCGTTTTGGAAAAAATGTTATTTGATCCGGCTATTTTGTAAGTTGGTCGACCCATTTACCCTGAAACAGATAGCATTGTATTATCAGTCAACATTATAAAGAACGGTAATATACTATTTTACTGTATATACAATTCCATATTAACACCACATTCAGTTTGTGCAAATGTACTGGGTGTCAGATTTTAGGGGGCGCCGCCCAGCGGCGATAAAAAATAAACTAAAATAAATCTTTAGAAAAAAACATACGAGAAATTTTGTCGCGATTGCTACTTTTTGAACCTAAAATATCGCGAAGTGCAATCATTTATTTCTGTTTCTTGAGAACTACGAAAGATGACTCCCACTCCAAAAAAAAAAGAAACCTTTTAAGGTTTATTGGTATAGTAGATGAATAGAGGCGCTTTTAATAAATTGCACTTGGGACTATTCTAGCCTAATCTGGTACTGTGTATATAATTATTCTCTTTTTATGATATTAATCCTCTTTATGAACTCCATATTGCAAAAGCAAATTATTTCTTTTTGTGAAAAAAAGTGCTCATTTGTGTAATAAATATTATTGGTGTGATAATATTCGTAACGAATTTATTTCGTATGCAATAATTTGAATTTTTACATTACCTCCCCTACCGCGTGTACCATTTGAGCATAATTTATTGTCGTGTTCAGCTAAATACGTGTACGAAGCCGATATGGAAACGTTATATTTGCGTCTCGATGACTTAGTTCTTCCAAGCTTTTCTTTATAAATTAATTTATTTGTTTTCCAGGAAGCATGCGGAATACATAAGTGGTTAATTCGAGTGTAAATAAATGCTCGACGAAGAATGCAGTATTATTAATTGACTGTTGTTGAGCTAAACACTACTGAATAAATTGCCCAATTTTGTAAGTTTTATTTTTGCTATTAATTTGTTTTTTGTTGTGATTAGTGCATTGAGCGTAGTTTGATGTCTAGCAAGGAGTATGGACTTTTACTGATAACCTCAATTTTCGTTGTCCTACGTGTGACCTATTTCACGCACACTAGCACATATAAAACCGATTGAGCGTAAAGTAGAATATTATTTTATGTATTTAACTTCCTACGTGTGACGTAATTTTACTCATACTAGCACACTAACGAAATGATGAGCGGACTTAGTAACGAAGTAGTATATATACTTTGATGTCTGGTTTGTTTTTCAGCTGATAGTGATTTAGTTAGAATGATGTGTGAAACCAAGATGTAATAGTCATTTGTACCGACTGATTTTTGAGGGGGGCGGAGGAAGGAGCTCTGGTTTTTTAGATTTAAGTATGTATATGTTACGGTGAAAGACTGAAAACGATATATGTTAATAATCATATCAATTTTTGTAGTGAAACTCCGAAATTTTTTCCCAACACATGCCGCAAAGACGCAAAATAGGTGATTTTGCGCTTCTTTTTGTAGTGCAAAATCATGAATTCGTAACCAAGGTCAAATTTCGATAGAGGGAGCAAAAATGCGATAGTGGGAGCAAAACCAGTATTTGCTATCGCTACCAAAATTTTTTGCTCCGCTCATCAACCAATCAGGTGCATTCAACAACTTCGAGGGTGATGTGTTAGGACAAATAGCATTCGCAAAGTGAGCTCCCCCTCGTTTGAGGATAGCTCATGTAGCGAAATATACTATTCCTTTTCGGACATTCGTTAATGAATATTTTAACTAAGAGAAAACATAATAATTAACAATTACTACAACCACTTGATGTATATCAACAATCACTAGTGAATCTTCAAATTAAATATTTCAAGTTACACTTTTTGGATATTCATCAATACAGTCGGTGAATTTCAACATTCATCAAATTTTAATCTTTCACAGTAGCATATATATGTTACTGTGGTGATTCTTGATTGGTGGAGAATGTATGCTGAACAACTACTGAGCAACTGTGGCCTACTGTAATATGTATGTGACACAAAACTTCTTTTTGTTGTTCATGGTTACCACATTCCTCTGGTAGCTAATTTTATAATGCTTAGTGAACACACTGTGGTAGGTATTCACATATCCTGTGACCTGCAAGTGATGATACCAATGTTATTATAGAAGCAACCATAGTGTGTGCAAGCTGTCATTTGATGCATAGCAATCAAAGGAGAAGGTTGTAGCTTCTCACCCCTCTTTCCTAATTGTTCTTCACAGAACAATCAGTCAATGCTTAGCTCTTAGTGAGGTAGGTTGAATTCTTTCTCCCTTCCCTACTTACAGTGCTTACCTTCTAAGGGAGAGAGTTCTTTTCTCAACCTTATTTTTTCTCCTACCTCCCCTTCAGTTAAGACAGTTATGAATCTACTTCCGTTTCTTTACTGGTTGAGACAGTCAAATGAATTTCCTCATTGTCATCCTGTTGAAGCCTTGTGATCAACCAAGAAGGATCTTTCTCTATTTCTCTGTCTCCTACATTAGCTAGTAGACAGCAACCATTAATATTTGGGACCCTCTACATTGAAATAGGAGAAGTATGCTCTAAAACATCAATAATCAACAGTTATCTTGTTGATAGTAGCTACTCATTCTACTTCAAGCTCAGCATTAGCCACATTATTTGGAGAAGAAAAAAATGTATCAGTTGCAATGCTGCACTAGCTGGTTTATTTTAATCATCGAATACTAACAGACAATTCCAATAACCATAAGTTTTTTTTATATAATGTTTGGTTACTTCTACCATCTGCCACCAGTGTAGTCTTCAAGCTGCTTTAGAGCGCTGATCTATACCAACAGATTTTGAGCAATCTGTGTTGTCTACTGGGTGAGTTTACTCCCTCTAACTATAAATGCATTAGCATATTCCTTGAGAATTTTATTGTTCACCCAGTGAAAATCCCTCCACTCTTTAGCTCTGATTAATAATTTTCAGTTGAAGGTCATATTAATGATAATGCAATTATCAGTCTACTCTATAGCTCAGTGCTGTTAGTTCTCCAAAAGCTTTTGTCAACGACCCACTAACGAAATTCAGTCAGCCATCTTCAGTATTCACTCTGTGTTTCAGTGTATGATTGGCATCTAGCACTCATTATTCAAGTTGAGAGCCTCAGTGGTCTTGGTAACCTTTCCTTTGTACAAAGACTACTGTGGGCATGCACGTACGTGTGCACACACGCACACACACACACACGTGCACATGCGCAAACATCACTGCACTCACACTATAGTAGGTGTACATACATCCTATACTCTATATTTACCATTATAGTAAAATACATTATTTCATGAAATAACTAGTTGCTCCATAAAATACCTATTACAATCAGTTGAAGTGTATAACATTTGCCAATAATATACTTTAACTAGTGGTTAACCCTGTCTTCACCAGGTGATGAAAAAATGGCAATTGAAGATATTGAGAGTCTGTGCTTATCAGCACAAGGAAAGTGTAAAATCCTGGCTGAAGATAAAAGATACCTAAGATTAGGCTTATCCCAGTTTGTGGCAGAATGGTCCCAGTGTCCCAGCTGGTTGAGCTTTTCATATCTATGTTTCCCATTTTTATGTAGGTTTTCAAAAAAATTCTAAATATTAAAATTGACTTGGTATTAGTACCTACAGTTGGGAGATAGATTTGTTTTTCATTTCATAACCCCAGTAAATTTTTGGAATTATTTGCTGAAGTTCATACATAAAAGAATTTCTATTTAACACGATACATGTCACAATTTTTATTTGATAGTTATGAAATTTAGTACTCTTATTTCAGTCTAAACAATGAGGAACCTTGGTCATTTTTTTCTTCAATTTGATAATTACAACATATTTATGGTTTATGTGGGTCTGTGAATTACTGTTGTGTAACAGCATTAGGTACTGTCCAGTATGTTAATTGTGGAATACCTTATGTCATGGAAGATATTCCAACAACAGAAGGTTTTCTGCAGTTATACGTGTTCACCACATATCATACACAAGGTATAGGGGAGCTAAGACCTTGGCAAACACTGGCAATTTTGTAGCTAATTTTGTGAGCTTATATACTGGCTCCTTACACACACACACACACACACACACACACACACACACAAATGTAAAGAATATGTACATATGTGTGATGACTAATTGCAAGGTAATTGATTGTTGCTATGGCTATGGGGAAAATACTGGATTGTGACATCATCCGAGATGTAATCTATCAATTTGTCATAGTCCGGATGTTGCATCATACTTGCAGTTTTGCAAGTACGTACAAACAAACATACAATGTGTTTAATATTCAGTGTACAAAATTAGTCATCTTTATGATGACAATTAATCTTGGGAGGCTGAGCCTCTAACCTTTTACAAGTAGTCTAATCCCCACATTTAGGTGACAGGTAATGACATTAATTGATCATCTATTTGAATGTTTGGCTAATCACATGAATGCCCAGAAAATTTTGATTATCACGACTGTAAAACTCAGCCGAGTCATTCTCATTAATGGCTACTTGTTTGGCAATCATTCATACCTAGTATGTAAAATTAGGTTCATTTGTTGTTTTTTAAATTTTTTAAAATTCTTTTAAATAAAAATAATCTCTACCTATTTTATTTAAAAATAATGATCCACCTCACCTAACTTTCCCCTAAACAGATCTTCATTTATTAATTTATTTTGTTCCAACATTATTGTTTTTTTTTTCTTTTTTTATTGGTGATTAACACCCAATAAAGAGTAGCTGTATGGTCAAGTAATATTAATAAAATACAATGATGTGGCTTATAGTCTAGTAATCTTTTCCAGAAGTAAAATTAAGTCGAATTATTTTTCTGTTTTTATTTTAACAGTACATATTTTCAATTTTTTTGGGGGGATTGGAAGAGGTTTCTCCAGGATTTGGGGTCTTAGCCAAACCATTTTGGTTTCACTTCTGGATAATGTAGGTGAAATTCTTCAAAATTAACAAAATGAAATGGGTAATAATGTGAATGCTCAGCAAATGCTTGGTCATTCACATTTATGTCCAGTCTAAATATATATTCTATTCACGCTAAGAAGTGCGTGACATCATAAACCATATCTACACTTCTCTGCTTGAAATACGATATTTGTTTACTCTACAAAATGATGCTTATAATTGTGTAACAATGTGTATCGATATCTTTTCCTCTATCCTCAACCTACTGTAACGTCTATTGTGATTCTGACATCACGCAATTCTTAACATGAACAGAGTATATCAGGCATTCACATGATAGTCCAAATTAACGACATTGCCCGTAACATATGTATTAATACAGAAAATCAAAACCTTTTTTAGCTGTAGCAATTAGTCACAATTTACATCCCACAATCAATTTTTATTTTAATAATGCCCATTCGTTAGATGTAAATATTTGAACTCACTGTTTTGTTTTTTGGTTGGTCTTGGCAACCCATTCTGAAAGGCAGGGCCACCTAAATTTAGGTTGTGCGTTGTAACTAGAGAAAAGATTCCTCGGTATTTATGAATTGTTTTTGTTAACAGCTAGACAAATGCTGACAAAAGGGGAGGCAATTCAGGTTGTAGTTTGTTTGTGAATAAAATTTTATTCTGTCAAAAATTACAGAAAATTGAATCAATGTTGTAAAAAGAATGAATACAGATGAAGTTTCAGATTTCAAAATTTTAATAAAAAGCCACATTTTTTGTAATAATAAACTCATGAAATTTAAAATCAATTCTCAATGTAATATTAAATGCATGTACGTAGTATGTTTCACTAGTGCCAGTGGATGGAGAATGTCCCTTTTTTAAATGTGAATGTATTTTTAGGGATAAACAGCATTGTTTTAGACCAGAAAATGTGAAAAGACATTTATTGATGACAAATAATCGAAAATATTTGTAATTGCTTTAAGGTTAACTGCAAATTGAGCACAGAAAACTGCCCTCACAGTTGACGCAGGTTCATAAACCAACACAATCAGATGCAGCACTATACTAGGTTATGATGGAAGCATAGTTTCCTGCTTCTGTGTCTGCCTGGGTCTGGTTTTAAATTTAATAAACATATTTAAACTGTTTTACCATGGTGCATGCCAAAATTCTTGTCCAACACAAAAAAATTTGTATGGACATGAGCATTAATCTTAGGATCAGACTTATTGATTGAGGTTATTGATTATTGTTTAGATTGGCAGTCAGTACTTTTGGCCCTGCCATTTTTGTTTTCATTTTGGCTATATAATGGTTAATTTTTAACCAATATGTATGTACAAAGTTTGAAAAAAAAAATATTAACTAATAATTCATTCTATTGTACTACCAATTTTGATGTGGATTAGCTGGGAAGTGCTTCCAGTACTTCTATCTTTATTTTTATTTTGCCTATAAAATACCCAATTTTCAACTTATAGCCATGTAATTAGAAACAAATGTTAACTGTAATGTGTTCTCACATATCACCATTACCAATTTTTATGGAGATTGACCAAATGGTACTTTTAATATTGCCTTTTATTTTTATTTCGGATATAAAATGCTTAATTTTCAACCAATACCTAGCTGCAAAATTTGAAACAAATATTTATTCAAAAATTCGTTATTTTTGGCAATTTTGGAATAATCGCCTGCATTTTAATTTGTGATAGCGCATTTCAATGCAGGAGAGCAATCTATGATCCCCTGCGCTGCGCTGCATTCAGTTTGAACTTAGCGTATTGTTAGGCTTCAGCTTTGCTTCTGTGCAGAAAGAGGAAAGCAGTGAACTTTAATTTGCTTGAAAATTTCAAACGTCTTATTCTTGATTTAATTGCTCATGCATCTGCATTGAGTATTGAGCATTGGCGCTTACTGCTCAATGTAAGCGTTAAATAAGTTTGATATTTGCACCCACCACTTATTGTTACTGCCATTTTTTTGATATAAATTGATAAAACGCTGCTAAACCGCTTATGTTGCATGAATTTCATGTCCACCTTGCAATTAAAATCTAAAAATGGTAAGTGGAAATTGCTCACTGTTTACCACACAGAAGAATGGCCAAAGCCTTGTTTTGATTTTTTATTCAAATTCTGAAATATTCTGAAATAAAATTTTTTAGCACGAGATTTTACATTTTTTGGTGCTGAAAAATCCATTTTCTGGTTATGACCAATGGATTGAGAGCTGTTATACTTCATATAATATGTAAGTAAATATTTTTTGGAAACAAATAATTACTAATAATATGTCAAGGTTGAATGTAAACCAAGGGATTTTCAAATTTTGTCATTGAGCCCTTGTCCTTTATAATTTTATCAACTTGAGATCTTTGGCAGTGATAATAGGTTATTGCCTCCATATTATATATCAAAAATGGTATTCTTCCAAAATGGTATTCTTGATTTTGCTTTATTAGTTAAATCTATGGAGTGCGTGTATAATCAACTGAAAAAAATGGTAAATGAATGAATGTAAACAGAAACAGAACTTTTGATGAAAAACATCAATCTTTTATGCCTGCTTACTACTTAGGCTACGTAATTGCTTGTACAACTCACTATTTTTTCTCAATTCGATACATTCTTCTGGTGAACAGGGCAACTGTTGTTTTGTTACAACACGAATGCATGTATATTTGAATTTGTCCTCGGCCCTCAGAAGTTTCCGGCTTCTTTCTCGCTTACAGTTTGTGTCGCAGTCAGAGAAGGGTTTCCAAGGCTCCATTGGACACATCTATTCAAACAACAGCTAGTTTTATTTACTTCTTAATTGAAAGAAGTAATTAGTGGGGGTAAAAAATAGAGTGGTTTGTCTCAATGAACAGTGTCCCTTGTGAATTCCTATTCCCTTGCCTGTGTGGAAAGAGGAAAGTTGCAGAAAGAGAGAGATAATCAGACCCCTTAGGTTATGATTGCATTAACATTTACCTCATGTCAAAGATGGTAAATATTGAAAAGTTTCGATATCGGTATTCAAAAACTATTAACAATATTCAGTTTCAGTAGTGTTATATTTTTATTATTTTCGCATAAATACGCACATAAAGTAAATACAATCCCAAAAATTGTCTAAAAACAAGTAATTTGGTATGTTATAGAGAAAGAAAAAAAAAGATCAACTGGTGGAAAATTTTTTTAAATCATCTTGTGAACTACGAAGGGAAAAAACTGTTAAAAAAAATTGATATTGATAGTTATCAGAATTAAAAATTATGTTGATAGTAACAATAGTTTTTAATAGTGTGCCACCTTACCTCAGAAGGGTCTACCTCCGTTCAGGCAAAGAACGTTTATTTTTATTCGACTTATAGGTATTTTACAGTCATGTTTTATTAGTGTTGTTTAAAACAAAGGTTTTGAGGTTTTCTGCTTGCCTTTTTTCTATGAAGCAAGTATTACTAGTCCATAAACAGGCCTGTCTCATTACATTTACAGACGTAGTTGGTATGTAGCTTCATGCTGATTGAGGGTTTCAATTATAATGGAAAGTTTGAAATCAAAAAATTAACAAAAAATTAAAACGGACTTCCTTTCCTTCCAGAATGTTCCTAAGTTTTCTCTTTTTAACCATTATATAATTAGGGGACTATAAAATATAGGCGTACCAAACCAGCCATTTTGTTCCTAACTCAATTTGTAGAAAAATTGGTCCAAGATGTGTAAATTTGACACAAAACATCCGTATCTTCTTCAGTGGTCTGAGTAGTCTCCATAAATATTAAAATTGTGATTTTGCTGCTATTTATAATATTTATTACAGAAATATTGATAAAAGAGGCAACCTGATGCTCCTCTGTCCTTCCAATGAAAAATGACTAATTTTCATCTAAAAATACTTTAAAAACTGAAAAAACTTATGTTTTTTTGTGGAACTGGTAATTATTTGTTCAACTAACCCTTTTGCAATCAGAAATTAGGCTCTTGAAACAAGGGGGGACCCATAAACCATAAAAACAGAAAAGGAATAAACTGGCGGGTTTGATACGTCCCTATCTTGTGTATTCTGAATATAATTCACTATACTTTTCATTTAGTTTTAATTTTTTCATGAAAAATGTTAAAATTCTAAAATATCAACTGAAAGAAAAAAAAAGTTTTAAAATTTCTTAATGTCAACGGGGTTTGCACTACCAACATTCAGATTGAAAAACACAGTGGTTATCAATACACTGCAACTGAATTTGTAAAACTTCTGAATATCACTATAATAAACGTACAGGCCTTTAATTCGTTCGTTAAAATTATTTCATAAAATTATTTCCCGATATTATTTCTCCAATTATTCCCTCATACTCGATGGGCATGCGCCAATATCCACACAGACACAAAAAAAAAATTTTCTTGCTTCCTCCGAAACAAAAAATTCTACTTTGTTACGTATTAATAAGTATGCCAGGAAAATCTAAGGCTGGCATAAGCCAAAATAAATTTGATAAAAATATCAAAAATCAAACTCTCAATAATTTAAATCCGAAACCCTGTTTTAAAGTCTAATTTAATCTTGGGTAAAAGTTTAATCAGAATTTCAGCACTGTATCTCTTATGGTTCCTGAGTAAAATATCCCTTAAAATGGGCAATTTCACATTAAAAATAGCCGATTTCTAACTCCTCTTAAGGTATCTAAACTTGGTGGAAAAGAAACAACCGATAGGTCAGTTCCAAGGGGGAAAAAAGTAGGTTAAAGTTGGGGTATAATCTAAGTTCCTTCGACGTTTGACTTGACTGAGTTGCTGTAAAATTTTATTTTTCTATCCGAGGAAATGCTAAAAGTTCGACTTCCTCTTCTTACATCGTGTAAAATTTGGAAATTAATTTTCATATGTGCATCAATCAATATCGGTTCAGTCGTAAAAAAAAAAAGCTGCACGTGTTTACTGCTCAATATTTTGACTTCGAGTGGTTTCACCTCTAGACTCCTTATTTTCGTTATTGGTTCTGCCCCCCTGACCTCCAAACCTCATCAAGAGGGGCTCTATGTTCTCATCAACTTCCATAATTGCAGCTATTTACACGCACGTTTAGTGAAATTAATTTGGTAAAATATATGTTTCCAGGAGCTAGAAAGGATTGTCCTTCTGAACTAGGTTCCTTGCCAGAGACTCCGCCCGAAAGGATAATTATCTGTAGCTATGTTCAAAACCTATTTGTTGTTGAAATATATGTGTAACTTTTTGATGATGTATGAATTGTGATCTGTAGTCCAGCTCCCACCTCTGCTTTCGAGACTGTTGAAGTGAAAACGATAAATTCACTCAACCCAAGAATATTTCAAAGAATTGTAATCAAAATAATGTTACGTACATTCGGCGTGGGTACTTGATATTTAGCTTTCGCACAGTTTACTACACGACATGGCTGTTCGTTCATAATTGTAATATTGTTTTCCAGACAATATTCACGTGTATTTTTGTCTAACTGTCGGAACTGCACCATTACGCGTTCCGGATCGCACTCATCCATGGTGCAGTTGGTCCATGGACCATATTTAGCTCTTGTGCATTCTTTCAATTTTTCTTCCTCTGTAATGCTGAGAAATGAGGAGCAATACATGAATGAAGATAATATTTTATTTCCTTACCGTCTGGTTGTTATACATGTCGTCGATGTACGTACTCGTCCTGTGGAGTGATCGATGCGTTTGGTTCTGTTGAAATTTCTGTTGGGTGCGAAAACAAGGAATATTGACAGATTTAATGCATGCCTTGAACCTCAAATTCATTAATGGCTTTAAATACGACTTGACCAAGATGGACTGGTTCGCAAATAGAGAATGTTTTTTCATGTACGTATAATATGAATAATTACCAATCTACGTATAGCAGTCATACAAAATTTTTAGAATTTTCATTTAGTGTGTCATGATGAGATCATCTATTTAATAGGTTAAATGGGCCGAGAGATTCTATGATTTCAAGTTTTTTTCTTTATGATCAATTCCTTATTGAACAGTTGAGGAAACCAACTGAATTCGAATCTCCATTCTTGTAAACTAGAAACGTTTTTTTCATTGCTTCAGTATATTTATATATTTTTGTACCTAATCAATGAAGTAAAATTCTGTTGTCCGTATATATTTTTCAGAATTTATCTTCTTTGGAGAATAGGAGAAGCGTTACCGTAATGTTCTTAAAGTTATAATTTTCTTTTCCAGTACTTCGGAATTTTGTCTAGAAGTCGAGATGGAATCAAGTCCTCGGTATTATGTAAATTTTTTTGGTTTTGTACAAGAGTTCAAGATTTTGATATTTTTTTCTTTCCCGTTTTGGGGAGGAGGGGGCTAATATCTTTTCGGAAAGGCTGAGCCCTCCTCCATTTTAAATCCAAACTCCATTTATGGTCTTTATCTTTACATTAACGTTACACTGAATGAAAACGTTAAGCAATCGCAGAACTAATCGTTTTAATATTTTTACTCAAATTAGTTATGTAATGTTGGATGTAATGTTCTACCCGCGTCAATTATTTCAAAGCGATGCTTTTTGAAAAACATTGAAAATATGATAGCGTGGAGATTAAAAGTATCAAAGTTTGCGTCATTATTCAAAAGATAAGGAATGGAAAAGTTTAATTTTACCGAAATGTGTGTTGAGTAATAAATAATTTGATTTGAGCTAGCCAATGGTGAAATTATTTTCAAGCGATAAAATTGCATAATGTGATCGATGAGTGACGTAGGTATCGAGTATTAGAAATTGTTTTTAAACTGGCGAAGAATCGAATCAGATTTGGAATTAATTATTTGCTATGATTTCTGTTTGACTTCGCCTGTATTTCTGTTCCTTTTTTTTAAGAGTTAATATTTACTCAAGAAAAAAAAAGGCTAAATCTACTAGAACTATATTCCTATCTTAATGTCTATTTGAATGACTATAATTTAAACCTATGTTGGTCATGTTCGTTCAAATTTCAGTTTTTTATATCAGCCATTTCGATTAGAAAAATCCAAATTTAAGCGATTTGTCTGAGTTTGGACAAACTATTTTACCTTATTGATTATTTTATGTGCTCAGCTGAATTTAAATTTTCAATGAAGGTACCAGCCGAAAAGCTTATAATTATGCTTACAAATTTTATTATTGCAAAGTAAATTGATTGATACATTTAAGAGAATTTGAATTTTTTCAATGATAATGATATTATTACTGATTGAGGTACTTAAAATTATCAAAGTTGATTTTAAATATACACGTGATTGAGCTGAATTGGTTATTCGTTAAAAAATAATAATCTGTTTCGACTAATCGCCACATTTTTTTGTTGTAAATAAAGATCTTTTGATTAAAACATCACCATATAAAAGTCTAAGTCTCTTTTCAGTAGGGAGGCGATAGTAGTTTAAAGGCCTTGAAATTTTGGAAGAAGAATAAAAAAGTTCTTTGTTTGGAAAATTATCATGTTATAATATTGTTTGAAAAGGGACTGGTTCGAATATAATCGTCCCTTCTCGCTGCAATTCCGATCTCAAAATTATGAAGTTTTTCAAAAGACGAACAGTGCAAGCAGGAAATAATTTTTTTTAGAATTGGGTATAAAAATAATGAATTTTATTGGGCTTTTTTTAAAAATGGGTTAAACTTGAAGAATAAAATGTTTTTTTTTTGTCATGATTATTTTTTTTTTAACTTCCATTTACGTTGAGATTTTAAATTTACGATCTCAGAATTTTGAATTGTGCATTAATAAAAAAACTTGTGTTTCTAGAAAAGTTATGCTGTGGTAGTTTTTTGTGTGTGTCAACTTTTTTGGCTACAATTTTGTATTTTTCAGGAGATGAACATTAAATACGATTTAATTCTGTATTCAGTATACGAAGATTGGAGGACAAGTGCTACAAGGGAGTGTGGAACAAAGCCACAACGGGTCGATACAGGTTTTTAATCAAGCCGATACGATTTTTATTTCAAAAATTTTCTTGAAAATGGGCCGTATTTTAATATAGATTTCTATTTTTCAAATATAACATACGGAAGATATTTTGTTCAGTTTAGTACTGTTTTAACCTTCTCGGTTCAGTGAAAGCATGTAGAAAGTCCTGTTTTTTTATTCAGTCTTTTATTTTTATTCTCCATTTTTTATTATCGTGAGACAAGGTTTCTGTCTCCCTTTCTTATCTGTACTTTTTAGCCGTAAAATGAGAATAATATTACCTTCAGTTGGTTTATTTTCTTCTTCTTTGAGACAATTCTCATTTCTCTCGTACTCTCGTGACTTGATCAGATGCACTCGCGCCATCGGTTTCAATTTTTCTGTCATTAAATGACCACAGAAACATGTTAGCTTGACTGTCTCAACGTATATAATATGTGTTGTCAAATTACAAGGTGGTTTTACTGAAGTTTTCCGAGTAGTACGAGTTAATGCATACGTACGCCATATTGATATTATTTACACTTATCTTTTATCGCATTTAACCTAATGGAAAATATGACAAATTTCGTTCAATTACTTCTTGCTAATTTCTTTGAATTTTTATTAATTTCCTCATTTAGAAGTTTCAGGTTAAGAAATTACAAAAAAACTATCGACAATTACCCATATCTTTAACAAAAATATCGATCTATCGATGTTCTATCGCTAAAAACCGATTTTCTAGAGATTTTTTGTTTCCAATTTTCTCGAGAACTTCTAAACCGATGAGCACCAAACTTCTTTCAGATTTTCTCTCTTACAATAGCTATTTTTCGTAAAAATTTCAGCCCTATCTGTTTAAATATTTTCCAGAGATTTTTCCACTCCAGTTTTCTCGGAAACTACTGAATTAATAGGCACCAAACTTCTAAGAAACTTGCATTAACTTACGGAAAGTCTATCGTGAAAATTTTAGCCCAATTCGTTTTTTAATTTTCTCAGAATCCTGGAAAAACAATTTTTCCAAGAATTTTTTGTTTTCCAGTTTTTTCAGGAATTAATTAACCGATAGGCAAAAAACTTCTTTCAAATCTCTACCTTTCGTAAAAATTTCAGCCTTGTCCAGCCGATAGTTTTCTCAAAACCGTGAACCCAAAATTTTGGGCGATACATACGTATATATATATATATATATATACAAAATTAGGTCAAAATAAGAAAATGGTACCAATCGTTTTCTTTTCTCATGAAACGGATCATTTTCATGACCTCCACCCCTAACCCTACAATGATGTCAGTTTTAATACCTCGTTTGCGAGCAAACTAGGTAAAAAAACTAACGACATCATTTTCCTATTTTGACTTATTGTTTTTAGTGTATATATATATGAATTTATCGCTTAAAATTTGTGTTGACAGTTTCGAGAAAAAGAGATAGAGCCGAAATTTCTTCGAAAAGTAGTCCTTATGTAGGACCAGGTCTGATAGGATTTTGGTGCCTATTGGTTCATTACTTTCCGGGAAAATTTTAGAAAAAAACTTATTGGAAAAGTGGTTTTTCCTGGATTTTGAGGAAACTGCTGAAGGGATTGGGCTGAAATTTTCATAACATATTTTTCTTTAGTGGGTGCAGGTCTGATAGAAATCGGCTATCTACTAGTTCAGTAGTTTCCGAAAAAACTTGAAAACAAAAAATTGCGGAGGAAAATTTTGTGTTCACGGACTTGAAAGACTACGTAAAGGATGGAGTTGAAATTTTCATGAAAAGTATTATGTTGGACCAAGTCTGATAAAAGTTTGTTGCCTATTGATTCAGTAGTTTCCAAAAAAACTGTACAACAAAAGTTTCTTGGAAAAGATTTTGAGGAAACTACAAAAGGGACAGAGCTGAAGTGTTCAAGAAATGTAGTTTTAATATCGGATCAGGTCTAACAGGAGTTTGATGTTTGTTGATTCGGTAGTTTCCGAGAAAAATGTAAAACAAAAAAAAATTTCTAAAAACATGGAAGTCGCCTGTATTGCTTGAGGTATCGTTTTCGTATTTACGGCGCAAGGAGTTGCGAGAATCTATTCTGAATTGCATTAATTTAGTTTGTATGTTTTTATTTTTAAATTATCGATGATAATTGGCAAATTGAGTTTTCTAGCAAATTATTGCTGCATTTAGTTTTTTTACTTTTTTTTTTCATCCATCCGTTTTTACTAAGTATCAAATTTTCCAACAATTCGTAACAGTATCTATTGTCCAGTCAATAAATTGTTCCAAGAGGAAAACTTTTGGAATAGTTTTATTACTTTTGGAATTTGTTTGGAGATGAATATATTAAAAGCACTGGAATCTCTGAAGGGAGGTGACTCCACGACATCCCAAATTTTTACTTTGTTTCGTTTTTTTGCAAATATCTCGCGATTTCTTGGTTAGAGGCCTAAAATACCTATGCAAAAAAATGTAGTTGATGAAAATTTGCTACAGGAATTTTACTATCCATTTTTTGGTATCTCATATTTTTCGAAAAATTTATTGCGAAGAACTATTAGGTCTGTAATTTACCATTGGCGAGATATTTGAAAAAAACTAAAACAAAGGTAAGTTACACATTTTGTGATACTCTGGAGTAGGCTCACCTCAGAGATTTACAGACTTTTAGTATTTTCATCTCTGGACACTTACAAACAAATACCTGAAGTCAAAAAATCTATCCCAAAAATTTCTGTTTAGAACGCCTTTTTGAACATTCGTTGACTGTACTACTATATAGAAAAAAATGAAAAAAAAAATTTTTTTTCAGTAAAATTTTTTCTTTGTCAGTAGCCATTATTTTTGTGGGTGTGTGTATGAGTGTACACGACACCACACAAATACCAAATCTGGTCGGTTGCGTGTTATACGTAGATGTATGTGTGCGGGCCGAGCCCAGTAAACAATTAAGCTGAACAGACGAAATGTACAGCCGTGAGCACAAAAAGGTAGTTTGTGGGTTTTACCCTACTGGCCCGCTAGGTGGTCGACGAGTGTGTAGTACACACTCGTTCGTCATCGACCACCCGTCGCCACAATTTTTATCCCAACTTTTATAGTTAGCTGTATTCTTTTTCCGCCATCAATTTATTGGTAAAATTGGTTAATGGTTTACTCATAATCACAGTTTTTGTTTCTACTATAAGTGAAGACAGTCACAATGAAGTGAATATAGAGAGTTCTGATTTTAACTTGAAAAATTTTTGAAATTCATTCAGTTTGTTTCGGAGAAAAAGAGCTTTGGAAATTTACTCTCAACGTAGTTGGGCCGTATCGTCGAAAGGATGGTTGGTTGTCAAAAGCGCCTCCTGGGCTTCAAAACGAAACATCATAATACATGCTAGAACTCGAACAAAACTGAAATTTTTTTTGGTTCTCAAATTCTATAAGCCCTCCCACAGATAAATCCTGGGTATAGCGCTATAACTTAACTTAAAAATTAGCAGTAGTCGAGAAGAAATCTTGTTAATAAGTATTAATTACCCAGATTGGGTGTCTTTAAAGAAAAAAAATTTGAAATTGAGACATGGATTAATGACCGGTAATTTTTTGGGGTCAAGGTGGCAACCCTGACGGGCTGTAATGCACAATTATAAACCGATGTGATTTTCGCTCGTCTTCATGAAAGTATGAAATTATTTGTTTCTTTAGATTCCTCTTACGTTCACTGAGGAAAATTATCAAAAAATTTAATGAAATAACGGTAACTATTGGTAATTGAATGAAAATTAGTCAGATTTTACATTAGGGTGAATGTGATCGAAAATAACTTGCTATTATGGCTTATGTATGAACCTGTATTCTTGGATTGTATTGTATATGCATAGTGTTACCTGTGCTGTCAGTGTAAAATGGTGAGTCTGGATTATTCGAATGATCGATTTTACGTATTAAGTCGTCCGTACGATTTGTCCTCGACTGTAATCAAGCATTTGTGAAATGTTTACACCAAGCCAAGTTATTGAGGTTGAGTAAGGAAATCTTGAAATACTTACTTCGTATTGCATGTCCTCCCATATACCTAGGTCGTAGGGATGCAAATCTATTTTCCGTTCTGAAATCCAGGTACAGTTGCTGTCACACAGTTCGTATCCTGATAGCCCAACAAACCAGTCAGGGGATGGTTCTGTGCAAAAATTAATCATTAACTTTGTTTGATATTTTGTGTGCAACCCTGGCTTTTTAGGTAGGTTTACTATGAAAAACTACCATGAATTTCAATCTCATTAAACGACCTAGGGATGAGGATGACTATGTGTTTTGTTTCATAACTCAAGGAAACTTATGGCACAAAACTTAAATTCATAACTACGCCTTCTTATATAATTTTACAAGCCCTAATGTGGAGCTTTAGCTTATACCAGCCCTAGATTTTTTCTGGCATACAGGTAACACGGTAGAATTCGTTGTATCCATGGAAGCAACGAACATTTTTTTTCGTGTGTGTGGCTGTGTGGGTATTGACGCATGTGTATCAGATATAAGAGAAAATATTGGGGAAATAATTTTGATAAACGAATTAATTTTGGCCGGCTTGTACGTTTATTATAGTGATTATTATTCCACATGGACATCTCTAATGGGGTTTGGGGGAAGGCTGCTCCCAAAATATTTTAAAGTTGGAAGAATTGTTTTGTTGCATTTATAGTTGGAAAATTGTGGAACTTGATGACTTTTTTTTGTTTTAGGAAATTTCAGAATTTTGAAAAACTGGCATAGTTGTATACACTTACTTATTAGTAGGAAAATCATGTCAGTTGTTGATCTTTTTATTTATTTATTTTTTTTTTTTGGTTATTGTAAATTTTAAAATTTTTGTTGGCAATTTTTGTATTCCTTCTCCCTCCTAATAATTATACTTCAAAATATGTAATATTGTTGAATTGGGCGACTATATGGCACTTTGCTTCTTCAATTTGATGATGATAAAGAAAAAAATCACCATTTTGCAATCGTTAAATTCAAATTTGTTAGTACTTTATTGGATGGGTTGAGAGCAGCACTTTTACGCAATGGAGTAATATATACCCAGGGGCTCAGAGAGAAATTCAAGGTTTGGGAGAGTAAACTAATGGGCCCTCTCAGTTTTAGCAGCAGAACTTACCTTTAAGAAGTGGTTATAAACTGAGAAAACGATTTTGGATAACTAGTGAACCAAAATAAGGTTTTTAGGCTTCTCTGTGTTCTAGAACATGTATTTTAGTTGTTTTTTTTTGGCATTAGTGTATTTGAGCCTAAAAAAACCTCTTGATCAACCCTGATGTCTTCTTTAATCACCCACTTGAAAATTGCTGTGTATTCTAAAATTTTAGCTTTTGTGGACCAAGTGCCTTTGGTACCCTTCACCATTCCTTCTCTAATGCTCTGTGTATGCTGGCTTCACTTCGGTGTAAGTAGAATATGTTCGTGAGATATGTCTGGTTGATTAAGAAACATTGTCCAAATAAAAAGTAAGTTTGGGGGTATTTATGGCACCTTTCATAGAGGTGCGCCCTCTCGAGAACTCAAGTGTGCATTCGTATAACATCATTTTTTCAATCTTAAATTTCATAAGGTTCTGGCAAAATGGCAATAAACTGGTTTCCAAAAATTGGATCTCAGTAAAACTTTAGTATGTCATCAGTGAGGGTATGGGGCACACAATATTAAAAATCACACAAATCGGACTTCTAGGGGTTGCACTATGACCAATTCATCTGATTAGTGTGCACTCATATAGATCTTTACCCTGCCTCAGTATACGTGTTGCAGTATTTATCCTATGGTTACAAAATTTGATACGTACAAATTAATATTAAGCCAACGACTAGACAGCTATTTATTTTGGTTCAGATCAGCTGAATGGTTCTTCTGGTACCGTCATATTGCCGTCTCTTTGTCTTAAGGCAGGGGGTCAGTCAAAAATTTGTAAGAGCGTATTTTTAAAGATTGGTTTTTCTCACAAATTAGTCTATTATCTTTTACATATTATCTAGAAAAGTGCCTTGAAACCATTAATAAAAGCATCTAAAACTATTATAATTTGTCAAATTTAGCAGAAATATCAATGAATTCACTTATGAGCTGTCTGCTGTAGGATAAAAAAAGTTTTATTTAAGAAAAAGAAAAAAAAATTACTACGTTAATTTGAATGAGTAGGTAACTCTTATTGGTGAATATGCCCAAATTTATGACAATAATTTTTTCAATCATTAAATTCTCATTTTATTCAGTTACACCATTTTAATTTTTTAATTTTCAAATATGAATAGCCTATGACACTCTCTAGATGGTCGGAAATATTTTAAGCCTACTTTCACTAAAATCTATAAAGTAAGACACTTGTTCTGAGCGAACGAAATTTCGTTAGTTCCGGAGATAGACATACCAAACATATAACCTCCTCTTTACGCAGTTGATAAAAAGGGGTATTGACGGATTCCTACCTTTAGGACTTTAAAGTACGTCAGGTGGTATACAGTAGTTTCCTATTTAGCGGCAGCATGTCTAACAGAAATCATTGTTATTTTACTAGTCCACTATAATATAGTCAAAGTTCTAAACTCAAAAACCACCTAAACAATTTTATTCACCTGCTTGGCTCGGAAAATCAATTATATGTCTATTTCCAGAACTCTCCCTCCAACAAGTAAGACCTTTAAAAGCAAAATTATTGCAAAAATTGATACCTAATTTTTGGCTTTCTCCTCTGATTTCAATCCTGCATACGCCGCGATTTACTTCTGAGATTTTACATGCTTTGCCTACTTGTGATGTCCAAAAATATGTATGTATTGGTTTCAGTTTACCTGTGAAAGGTGTATCCAGTATGTTTGATGATTGAAAGATGCATGTATATTTTTTTCGAAAATCTTAAAACCTCCAAGATACGCAATAACTTACGTTAAGCATATCTGGTTTCTAGTATAATTTGTATAATGTGGTCAGTAATGTTTTCGTTCATATTTTGGTGGTTTTAAGGCTATAAAATTCCTAATTTTTTACCATTGCATGTTTAGGAAATTCCGAACAAATATTTATTATGATCTATTCTAACATGCTACCGATTTCTGCACGTACGAATCGGCTGGATGCTATTTCCGATACATCCGATTTAATTATGATTTTGGGCTCTAAAATACGAAATTTCAATCAATGGCTTCGCAATTTAACAGAGTCATTATTCATAATTTACACTAATTTGTTGCCAATTTTAGTTGAAATTGGCTGGTATTTGAAAATCTACATTTTTTAGTGATGCAGCTGTTGCTGTATTTTTTTTGTCTGTCCTTTAGAAGTCTAGATAACAATGTAAAAAGTAGGGCTAATTTAATATTATTGTATCGTAAAATAATAAAATTATTTTTGGCTGTAAGTAAATAGCCAATATTTAATATCTTTAATATAAATTTTATACTTAATCCGAATTTTCTCATTTTGGATGTCCAGAATACTTGAAGTATGCTCATTTATACATTCTATAAATTCATTTGAAATTTGACGCCCTACTATATCGTCGTCTAGGCTTGGCGAGAGGGGGTAAGAGAGATTCCCACCGGATCCGGCATTCTCAAAAAAAAAAAAAGTGGAAGAAAAGCTACTGGAAAATCTTCAAAAAAATTTTTCACTCGCTTCGCTTGCAAAATTTGCTTTCCCGGTATTATAAAATCCCTTTCACAGATAAATCTTATTAAATATTGCTACTGAACACTGATGCAATTTTCTGTTTTTTAAGGGAATTACAAATTTTTACTCCCCGGGCCCTAATTTCCTTTCGACGACTCTGTCGTCGTCTCTTTATTTTATTTTCTTACTATAAGCGAATTACTAGTCGTTAATTTGATTGAAAACTTACTTATTAGAGATATGAGTGACAGTAAATGGTGTTGTTGGTCAACTCGGAATACAGCAAAAGTTTTACCAGTAATGTTCGGATAGGCGATGCCTTTGGCTTTGATGATTGTCCTGGTTCGATTAGTACTCTGCAAAAAATGATAATTTTTTAGGTACCTGATTTTGTGTGCCAGCAACAAATACGTAATAAAATCTATTTTTTCTGTGCCTACTGGGTATAGGTAGATTGGTAGGTACAATAAAATATGATTCGGGTCTGTTCTTACCTTTATCTCTGATTCAAGTATTGTCGTATTTTCATTCTCAGAAAATTCGATTAAACCACTGGACGCGTTTGTGTTAACTTTCCATATTCTGTAAGCAAATGAAATTAGGCCACAGGACTTTTACCCCTCAGTGATAAAATGCAGGACATTTGCACCAATTTCTGCCTTTTTTAGCACCAAGGAAGATGTGAACAACTGCGCCAAAAAATAAAAAATTGTTCCAAACATTTCCGCCAAATGGAAGGTATCAGAAACATCGTCAAATAAAAAAAATCCAGATTAATTTATTAAAGTAGGCAAATCAAAAAATTTTTTTTCAATTATTTAAGAACCAACTTATGGTAAAACTGGAGTTATATCAATCATTTTTGGTTCGGCCCGGAGCCCAAAATTTAATTCTGTTAATTATAAAGTCATATTCTATCTTTCATTTTGTCACTACCTAGTGAAACCAAGATCATAATTCTTTGCCGTTGTCATTTTCATTTTTAAATTTATTCTAAGGTATTTGTGTCAACTAGTTCGAGTTTCTAGTTCCATATCCATTCCGAATGTGTTCATAAAAATTTAAAAATAAAATATATGGTAGAATCAACATAATAAATTATTATTTCAAAACATTTAATCTAACCTTACTTTCCATTGAAGTTAGACACTCGATTCCCGGAACACTGTATATACATAAGAAAACTGGCTATCTTACCTGTAATCGGTAGCATGTGATGCACCAATCACATCCGAAAAACGAGTAAGCCACATATTTTGTGGAAAATGTAGTGGATGACTTTGACGTGTCCACAAGCCCTCGAATTTCATCTGTAAAAATAAAATATTGTTTATCTTTGTTTGGTGTCCTTACTCCGAATGACTATATTGGTTCCATCACCTCATACTTCGCCTCATTACAGGAGCAACATGTCTCCTGAAGATCGGGTATTTCAGCATCCTGGTTTTCGCATAGCTTCAGTGTCAACCCTCTGTCATTTTGGTACCACACATTCTGCTCCATCACAGCAGCCCTGTGTTTAGAAAAATGGAGCGTATTCTTTAGCTCTTTTAAAGTATCTTTCATTTCTAGCTTTCATTGATAGATTCGGTCTTACTTGAAAATCACGCATCCGGTTCCCGGATCTGGCGCTATCCACCATACCTCAACTTTGAGCAGGAACACGTGCGACGAATGCACGACAGTGTTTGGACAATTTTCATCGATTTTCGTGTTGACATCCTCCGGTATGATTTTGAAAACACCAGCCGATAGTGGCCCTTGAGGTATTGTCGCATCGGATTGCCTCTTGACTGGCTCTACACTCAGGGTGAATCCGTTGAAAGAACTCGGTTGTTGGCCGATTCTGCTCTGACTCTCTATTATCACTGATCACACACAAAACATGGGTAATTTCGTCGCACTTTGATCGTTGTTCCTTCAGTGAGAGAGGGGGAGAAAAAGAATTCACGAATGACGAATCAGTGGAAAGGGAAGAGAGGGAGAGGTTGCTGAATTTATTCTTTTATTAAACTTTATTTAAGACTACTCAAAGTACGAAAATTCTCATAGTTTCTAGAACCAGTCACAGGTAATAATTGTCTTAATCATTTTTAAATCATAGGCCTACTTCGGGCTTGTCAGGTTTTAATGTTTCTCTAGAGAACATTCATTTTATTTGTCTTGCGAATTCCCTTTTGCCCAACACCGGTGGTTGAAAAATGTTGATATAACATTCCACTTCCTGTTTCTGAAGTTACCATGTTTAAATTTGGTATTAGCTTTTTTGATGAACATATTTTTGATCCCCGTAAATGATTCGAAAACTTCGCAAGATATATTTGAGCTCTGAGTTGTATCGTTTATGTGGATTAACCATCTAATGTATATTAGTTTGTATAGGTTCTGCCAGTTTGTGGATTTGAACCCACTTCATCTATATTTCATCGGCTGACAAAATTGAACCAACGTATCCACCGGACCTGACATTATCTATGGACAAAATTTGTGTACTCAGTCGCCAGTACTCCGCCCAGTACCAACAGTATAAGAAACAGGATTGCTGATGAGCATCAGCGGTGCAAGTGCTGAAGGAACCACCATACCTGTTTGCAATTGCACATGACACCTCTCTAGCCTGCACCCTGCTCATCCCTTTACTAAGAGGTAGGAGGAGGAGGGGGATTTGTAACACGTTACTACCTAATATGCCTGGAAGATAGCGCTGTTTGCTGTATTCTCAGTATCATGTTGGGGTCACCACAATAGGATCTATCAGTTTAGGGATTCAAAATGGCAACACGTATATTTTATTGCCCGACAAAATTGAACTTCTGTATCCACAGCGCCACAAAACAAAAAATTATCGACTGATGAAAGTTGTGTACTCAGTCACCATAATGTATGACTTATTTAACTAAGCTTTTTCCACGAATTAACAAACCACTATAAATACAGACGAGCAAGGTGCCCACTATTAGTCTGTATCAAATAAGAACAACATGGCTTCAGAGAGATATTCTCATTTCATAGGTGTAAAAGTGCAAAATCATTCTAGTAAACAAAAGTTTTAGATTCAGCCTTTACTGAATTGAGTGAGTCTCTAGATCACCTACCAGGGTGGTTATAGCTGCGTTTCAGAGTCTGTCTTAAGGAAACCTTCTCACCTACTAATTAACAAAGAGACCGATAGATGGCTTCATTGTTAGTATGTGTGAGACGAGTGCAAAGGAGCTTGCTGACACGAGCTTCTTGGATGACATGTTCGAATTTGCTTTTCCAATGAGAACAGAATATGTTTCCTTCCATGTGATAATCTAACTACTAATCTACTGGGCCACCAAGCTGACTCATGACTTGTTAAATAAACTAAATCTCAGAAAATAATTTTTGAAAAAATTTGATCAGTTTCAGGGTAGGTATAGTAGTCTAGTTAATTCCAGCAATAAACAAATTTGGTTTTGGTCTTGCACTTTTTTAGAAAACCAAGACAAAACACAAAACTTGAAAAATATGAATTACTATGTTTTAAATCTTGCTTCTTGAATAATTTGCAGTATTTAGTGTGTAATATTGTTTTTCTTTCATATTTTAAGACATCAATGATAAATTTAATTTTGTCATCTAGGGTGTATTCAAAATAAATGCCCGGGTAACAACCTCGTAAACAAGAGCGCACCCAATCCATTCAGAATGTGATGGTTGTTTACCTGGGTGAAGTCCTGTGAATGTTGAGACTTCAAACTAAATCGAAGAAAGATTGATACTCTTGAATTGAATGATGACGTACTTAATGACGAACTATTAATTAATGAATTACTAAGACTCAATAATTTAGCACAACTAAACTGTACTCGAGATTTATTACACACATTATGATGATTGATGTTACAATAACGATGTTTTACAGTCAAATTTAATAAGAATAAAATCACAAAGTACGATAACGTGGATAATAATATAAAAACGATTTACAAAATAATAAACATGATTTGTGATAATTACCCAACAAGTCCTCACAGTGTTCATACTAAATAAACATCCTTCACCTGAGTACAAATTTTGCAACCTAATCTCAAGATAGATAATTGTTACTCATACACTTATTTACCTATTCGAGCAAGTTGGTTAAGGGATTTGAATTGATATCACGACATGAACCAATCAAATCACAGTTGTCACGCAAGTTATCCTTCACCATTTAGAATAAAAGTGACAACTCGAAGGGCACCAAGTGAATTATTGTGAATTATTAAGGAGATAAGATTTAACCATTTTTTTTTATTCTGAATGTACCCTAGTAGGCTAATCGGAGAAGTCTTGCGAGCCAGAACAAGACCTAGTCTCCCATTGTCTTTCTTGGTCTTGATTTTTCTTCTGCTAGTCACTGCCTAGTTAATTAATTGGTACACGGCAGTGTATAAATTATGAGCCAATTTGGTTACAGATTTTTTTTTTTCACAAGAATCAGGAAGGGTTGGAAATGAGGAGCTTCGTTTCAATTTGGACGTAATTTTGGTAATTCGAAGTAAGATCTCCACTTACCTTTATATTGTTGTGTCGGATTGTATGTTTCCGGATTCGAGGCAATTACAATGTGGTACCGATTGCCTATAATTTTCGCTGCTCCAGTGGCACCTTTGGGCTTACGATCACAAATGGCAGCCGACTGACCAAGGCCTATCAGTGCAGTTAGTGTCACCAGTTTGATGAGCATTGCGAATGTTCAGCTTTCACGCTGAAATCCGTAAAAATTTTCCAATGATTATTGCATATTTATGAGGGTATTCATGCAATATACATAATTATATATTCACTTAGAAGTAAACCCGTGGTTCAAGTTGTTGCTTATTGGATTCATGTCAGGATGTAATTTATTTTATTTTATTTTTTGGCTGTTGTATAAAAGTTAAAAGTTAATTTCTAGTAGTTAATGTCAGCTTTTTTTTTTTTTGTGTGTGTGTAAATGAGGGGGCTTATTTAATCAAGGTTAACGACGTACCAAGTCAAAAAATGTGTTCATCTCGTTCACCGTGATGGATGTAGACTAAAAGTCAGACAATTATTTTTAGACAGGTTAAAAACTTCTTGGCATTTTTTTCCAATTTTCGAGCGTGTACTTGTATTTATTCCATTTTTAAAGGAAGGTATTCTAAACTACTAACCCGCATAAGTGGTACAAAAATTTGCACTATTTTATGAGATCCCCCAAAACTTTTTAAATTGTTTTTATTACAATTAAAAGCATCGTAGGCGTATTGAATGGAGAAAAAAAATGGGTCCGTCTTTGGACTGTTACCACTTTAAGCTCTTCATTTGGCAGCATCCTTAACTAAACCACTTCTAGAGATCTACGGAGGGCTAATTTGATAAATTTTAATACAAAATATTAAATAGGTATTAATCACTGTGACTACAAAGTCAGTTATGAACCATTAAGAATTTAGAATTTGACATTTTCAAGTTGACCTATTGACTGTATATAATATCAGCCGAAGGCTCATGGCCAGTTTATCATGAGACCATCAAAAGTTGTATTTACCCCATCTTTTGATGTTAACATCTTTCTTTTCCCTTTACCTAACTGAAAGAATTGTCAATAATTAAAGTGAAATCAACTCCATTATTTCCGAAAAAAATTGAATTGCCTAAAATTCATCCCATTTTTCTATTGAATTAAATCTGTTACTAACCTTTTCTCCCACATGAGTAACAAAATTTGTGAAAATCTAAGTTATAGGTACATTGTCATTCAATGTGACCGGTTTAAAATTTTATGTAAATCATGTTACTTGTAATGCACCACTAGCCATGGTGGATAGTTTCCAAAACGAATGCATACTGGGCTAAAAACCCGCAGTTCTCCAAAATTCTAAAAATCTAAGTTTAATCAGGTCTTCGAATGAACAATCAGTCTTCAATCGTTGCACGGTATTGGATAAGATCATTTCTTTGCAAAAAATTCAGTAAAAATGAAAAATTAGTTTTCGGTAAAATCACCCGGTTTGTCATAAATATGTATCATTATAATCACTATATATAGCGTGCACACGACCTTCACATCACATAAATTTAATTAGTATCTTCTAATTAAACTTCATGTTTATATCTTGGTACAAATATAAAAGAGAATATGCGATAATGCAACTTTTTCAGTGTATAAATCCAAGTGAATTGCAAATGTTTTGATAATGAATACAAAATGCAAAATTTAATCTCCACTAATGTTTTCTTATTTGATAACATTATTGGCTACTGATCGAAAAATTTAAATGGCAGTGAAGCTACCAATACCTTTATAATAAATATTGTAGCATAATATGCTAATTGCATATTAAAAATAATGGTGAAAACGTGCTACATTAATTTAATACGGTGGTATCGTTAGTTAATTAGGTAAACGTACTTAGGTAAAAATTTTGGATGAGAAAAATTTTAGATAGACCATCAGCTAAAAGACCTATCGATGTCATTTTTTTTCATTGATTTTTTTTTTTTTTTAATTCAGTTTTGGGCTTTTAAAAAGTTTTAGAATCCCCTGAATATTTGAAATTATCTTTTCTCAAAATCTATGGAAGATAGTCTGACAGGTTAAATCACTTTTTTTTCGGTGAATAAAGTAATTAAACTGGCACTTATTATTGAGAATTTTTTTTTGGTATTTGAAAAATAAAGAAAAATTGAATATTTTAATAATTCAAGTACCAGCGAATAGCACCAAAGTTTTTGTGTATTTGTGTATTGTAACTACAAGTCTACCTATCAAAAGGTGCAAGCCGAGTTGTTTTATCTGTGTAAATAAGCTGAAAAAAAAAAATCACGTTGTAAATGATAAAAACTCTAGCGCAACAAGTCTCGCTAGAAAAAGTAGGTTTTCGAGAGAAAGAATTATGAATTTTGATGGTTACATTAATTGTCTGTAAGTTTATATACGTTAATGGTATGGTATGATTGTATGAAATATGTTAGCGGCTGACAAAATATTATACATGTGAAATATAAAAACATTTTTTCTTGAAAAATTAAGAATAAATTAAAATGATAAAGTATGGTAAATCATCATATAATTTAAAATAAAACCAGTGATATATAATAATGTTATGAAATAAAAACAAGTTCATGAAAATTAGAAAAAAGAAGAAAAAAAAGCTTTACCGGAAATACCTCCTGGCCGATCCGCGCCAAAATTAGAAGCAAACTATGACGAATCAAAGTAAATATTCCCAATTTTGTGGCTATTGGTGCAAAATTGAGCATTTCATAGCGAAAATAAAAACAAAATTGGTAGTACTGGAAGTATCGTCCGGCCAGTCCGCATTAAAATCAATAGGTCTGGCCCTTGGTTCAGTAAAAATGTTTGTACCAAATTTTGTGATTATCGGACAAATATTGAGACCTGTACCGTGGGAACAAGAAATTGACTTTTATATATACTATATATATGAATTTGAATTATTGGTGCCAAAATTTTCCTGAGGTCAAGAAACGAAAAACATACCCGCCCCAATCCTGGGTGCTAATACCGCACTAAGTGTAATAGATGTTCTAAAGAAAACCTACTTAAAAATATTTGTTCTGAATTTCGAAATTAGACTGTTGAAAAGATTAAAAACAAAAATTGACTTGAAGGAAATACCATCCTGTCGATCTATCCGAAAACTGTTAGAATGTCACAATCAATTATAATAAATATTTGTTCAAAATTAAGCATTTTATAGCCAGACTAAAAACAAAAAGAAGCATCTTTATCAGTAGTACCGTCCGGTCAATCCGCACTAAAACTGATAATATGATACAATAAATTATAATAAATATTTGTTTTAAATTTCGTACATATTGTTTCAAAATTGCACAATTTGTGACCAGTATAAAAAAAAAAAAATAGCGGTATCGGAAGTATCATCTGGTCGATCCACGCCAAAACTGGTAGAGTACTACAATAAATTATGATAAATAATTGTTCCGAATTTCGTAGCTATTGATGCAAAATTGAGCATTTTATAGCCAAAATAAAAACAAAAATGGTGGTACCGGAAGAACTGTCCCGCCAATCCTCATCAAAACCAATAGGTCTGGTCCTTAGCTTAATACAGATATTCGTACCCAATTTCCTGATTGATAAAGATTGGGACCTGAACCGTGGAAACAAGAAATGGACTTTTATCTCTAGATATATATATATGTAAGAATATGTATTCTCATTCTTAAAATAACCATAGTTTCTGTCTGTGTTTCGCACTCGCTGATATAGTGAGTTGCAGAGATCTCTCATATATATATTAGATTTGTATTATATTCATCTATTGATGGATTTTAAGTATGAAAAGATGAAAGATGTGTCTGCATGATTCTTCATTATTTTCTAAAGAGCTTACAAATCCATCAATACATGCCAAGCTAGTGGGATGATCTTGAGGAAGACAAAATGCTAAATTAGTAAACGATCAGCTCAGTTCTTTCCCTAGTGCGGCTCCCACTCGAAGAATGGGGATGTAAGAATATGTATTCTCATTCTTAAAATAACCATAGTTTCTGTCTGTGTTTCGCACTCGCTGATATAGTGAGTTGCAGAGATCTCTCATATATATATTAGATTTGTATTATATTCATCTATTGATGGATTTTAAGTATGAAAAGATGAAAGATGTGTCTGCATGATTCTTCATTATTTTCTAAAGAGCTTACATATATATATATATGTATGTATACAAGCGCGCACATATATATATATATATAAATTTAAGTTATTGGTGCTAAAATTTTCCTAAGATCATGAAACGATAAACGTACCCACCCCAAACCCTTGGGGCTAATACCGCACCAAGCATAATAAGTAGATTTTCTAAAGAAAACTTTTTTAGAAATGAGTCACAATTAATAATTTTTGAAGCCTCGTATTGTTACCCTTCAGTTATCAGGAGCTGTAACACATCATACACCGTCATCAGTTCAGTTGCTTTACCATGAGCCATTGACCCAGTTTCTGCAAAATTCACTGCATAGGTCTGACACTATATATCACATTTATATTTTTTTTTTTTTTTTTTCATGCATCAAGAACAGAAATTAATCATTCTAATGATCTATACTGTGTGTAGTTGGTCTCATAATTGAGATTTAAACCCCTCCTTTTTGTAAATAGGTACTACTTTGTACTCCGGCACATTCTGATGAGACAGTAAACCTCCCGAAATTTTTCCATGTATAAAATTTATGCCTTTCTGACGTTGCAGATTCGCGGTATTACGTGTATTTGTAGAAAATCATTATAACGCTAAATGACAAGTTCGTTTGCGAGTTAAAAAGGAAAATTTATCGTGAACCCAATATGTTAAAGATTTGAAAAATTATGTTCTATACCATTTGAAACTGAATGTAGAAATCAAAGATTTCAGGACTGTGTTCGGCAATGTGAAGGTAAAATGTGAACATGTTGAAACATTCTATGCAGTCTTGGTCTAAGAGCAACGGAATTATAATAATGATTTATTCCCACAGTTTGTGTGTATTGGTGGTTCTGCGCATAGGATCAGAGAATTTTTTCACCTTGTGGCAAAGGAACTGAATATCGATCTACCTTAATCTTCAGAGTTGCTCTATCTGGCAGTTGATGGGCATCGATATCCAATGTGCAAGGCCGGATGCATTTTGTGCGTTTATGTGAGTTGAAATTTTATTAGTCATCTTTAACATGGATAAGTAATAGTATTCTTCGTATAGATGGGCCACTCAATGTTATCATTTATAAAGGAATATAATAGGTCCAGAAGCGTGCACTGCAAGCGTCGGTACTATTTTTGTTATTTATTTCAAATTTTTAATTTATTGATATATTTATTGAAAATAATTTGTTATCTCAACCTTCCAGTATATAACCATCATTTAAGGCCGAATGCAAGAACAATACTTAAGAATCAACAGTGACTTGAGAATTACTTACCTTAACTAAGTTATATCCATATATGCTTTTATATAGATATAATTGATAATAGGAAAAATTTAAGAATTACTTGAGCATCTTTCTTGCATTTGATCCTTGAATACTCAAAGATTTTCTTCATGACGTTGATGCAAATGTTGATGAATAAATTATAACAGTTATAAACTTATAACTTTCCCAATTAAAATTTGAGAGCCATTTAACATAATATCTTTCAAAATGAATTACTCTGTTTTTTGATATTTCAGATTCTCTATCATCGATAATTAAGTAATATACTTCGTATATAGATGGGTAACTTGTAACTTTTTTTCGTTACCTGTTTTATCAGGTGATAGGGTTTGGATAAGGATACTAACCATAGCAAGAAGGATTCCAGTGCTAGTATCGTCTTAATTATTTTAAAAAAATTTCGTTCTTGTGGGGATTCGATCACAGGTCTCCCAAATATATGGCCTGAAGTCTTCAAACAGGGCTACTACGTAGCCATTGGGCCACTGAATTTAATGAAGTTTCAGTGAGTAATACAGGTATATGAGTTCTTTTCATATATATATTTATGTTATTTACATCTATTTCACACAATTATTAAGATATGCAACCAAGTATATTTATTTATGGATATTGAATTATATCAGGTTTGAGTTGATTGAACAAAGGTGAATTAAATAAAACGATAAAACAGTTTCACCTATTTATTAGTGATCATCCATCATGAATGTACAAATTTGGACAAAAAAGATTATAAATACAAATTGCTTATTAAACAGATTGGTATATAACTGAAATCAAGTAAGTTTACCAAATGGCCTTACTGATGAATATGGCTTAACAATCAATACCTCCCCTCAAACCTGCAATATTACCATTAAATACAGAGTACACAATATTACAAATTAAAACAATCTAAGACTAGAATGGATTACACAACAAGTAAAGGTAAAAAACAAAATACGTGTGTTTAAAACTTAAATCCATTTTAAAATGTCCTTAAAATAATATCACAGCAGTGAACGACTTCAGGTCAGTGTACTCAGGTACTTAGAGGTCTGGGTTATGTTGAAAACAAGGAAAGAGGTTTCATCTTAGCTGAACAAAGTAACTCGAAACTTTTCAAATTTGGCTCTACTAAGTCCCTTTGTAAACATATTTGCTACCTGATCAGACATGGCTATAGGTCTAACACAAATTACATTATTGACTATATAGTCTCGTACAAAACAAAATTTAACATCAAGATGGTTCTTGATCATGGAATCATTCGCAAACCTGATACAGTTCTCATTATCCACGAATGTAGGACACGGACTATCAATAACAACATGTAAGTCCATCAAAATTTTACAACACGAGACAATATCGAGTACGCAATCATATAATGCTACAATCTCTGCATCTGTTGTGGATAAAATGACCAAAGACTGTTTTCTGCTTCTCCATAATACAAGAACACCGAATACATAAATATGATACTCACTGACAGAATGTCTGGTAAATGGACAATTTGTCCAATCTGTGTCAACATAACACTTTGACATCAGAATATGTAGAAACATGGTACACTAGTTCTAAGTCTCTAGTGGTAATTAAGTACTTCAGTACACAAAGAAGGTGTAAGTACATAACATTGTCTGCGTTGCACTGAAATTGGCCAAAATAGCTGACGACGTAACATATGTCGGGCCTAATGCCTAATATGATGTACATCAGGCAACCAAGCAACTCCTTGTATTTTGTGGTCAGTTTCTCATTAGTAGGTTTCTGTTTGTTAATCTTCAAATACAAACACTCTTCTATAGGAGTGTAAACCGGATTGCAATTTTTTACATTTAATTTAATTGCTACTTTATCAATCAACTGCTTCTGATTTAACTTTAAAATTTTGTTGCATTGATTGTTATTAATTTGCAATCCAACGTACGATTTAACATTGTCTAAATCGTGAGTCTTGAAAGTGTTGTTTAATTTTCCTTTAATCTGATCTATCAATTTTAAAGAAGGACTGCAGATTAAAATTTCATCAACGTAGATCAGAATAAATACAACACCTTCTCAATTTTGATCTATATACAAACACTCATCATGTTTACTACTCCTGAAACCTATCAGATTTTATACAGGTATAGTGAAATTTATAGAAAAGTTACAAAAAATTGTTTGGACGAGTGCAGATTCTATACAAAATTGTGTTTGAGCCTCACTTTTAAAAATTACAAGTGTCCTAATTTCTCTGTAATATTACAGTTAATCGAGAGAAAATTGAATTTTACTTTGTTTGTTTGGTAATTTGATTGTTCTGACTAGTTTCATTTCTAACTTGTTACTAAATTCGAATCATTTTTAGTATCAGGGAATTGGATTTTGATTTATTCAGTCATCACTGATTTTATCTTTTATATATTTTATTTTTCTTTGCTTCTTTTGAACTTATTAATAACTTGATGCGTTCACTGAAAGTTTGATGGAAAGAACAATAAAAATCTACCTAAAATAATTGCAATTTGTGGAAGTGATGATGATTTTGAAACTTTCACACTTTTGATAAGAATATACTTGAATTGATAAAAAAATGAACAATTGAATGTAAAATTACAAATTCTTGTTCGATCTTGATATTTATAGTGAGCCTGTAACTGTGGAAAATACATAATTGAGAATCTGTTACTTATAAAAAAACAGCTTTGCTCAAACACACCTATTTTGCCACCTCCATTTCAAATTAGTATGATACTGTGATGTCACAGACAGTGGATAGTGTAGTGGATGTGGTGAAGAGAGAATCAACAAATTTACTCCAAAAGATGCAGTTGAGCAAAAAACAAAAATTCATTCAAGTTATGAGTGATGCACAGACAGACAGCACAGTGTGACGAGCTATGACATAATCGTGTCCTTCTTATTTGAAACAGAATTTAAAATACAGGAAGCCAGGGTTAAAATTCTATTGGAGGAAAATTTTTTGAAATTAAAGAAATATCTAGACTTATTTCATAAGGATTTCAGGAAAGTCAGGAAAGTACTCAATCTTGGTTCTATACATATGTGGAATACCTTGTTGTGAAGAGGATTCTCAACAAGAAGGTAGCCAACAGCTATTTGCGTGTTCTGCCATTTCACACATAAATATGTGATAGAGCCAAAGCCTAGACAAACATTGGAGATTTTGTAGCCAGTTTTGTAGGCTTTTATAATCAATTCCATAAATGCACACGGACACATATATATATTTACATATACATGTGTACAAGTGTCGCAGAAAGTGTGTTGTTTCTTATTAATAACTAATAAGAAACGACGTACGAGTTTGTGTACAGGTCTCTGACATCACCAAGATCTTTATCTATTGATTAGTCATGGTGTAAACATTGTTAATTACATGCCTGAATTTAAAGGTAATTACAAATGAATAAAAGTGTGTGTTTAAAGTGCAAGGCACTGTGGTATCAAATTTTAGGTGCCTTCATTTATAAGGAATTCACTCAAGTTGGAATCACAGTATTTTTTAAAAGGCAAAAGAATCCAACTATAATTAAGTAAAACAAAAAATTTATTTATTTTTTGAATTTCCGGATAAACCAGAATCTGGGACGCTGTAGTTCCCCGCAGGTTTTTCCACTGTTCCTGATCATTATAGTCAACTAATATATGTATACTGCCACAATCTTTAATTCTATTTCATATCTCCCTTCCTTACACCCTCATTCCCTCATTCTCTTCAACACCTTGACCCATTTTAAAATATTAACAAACCATAGTAAATAATTCACAATTGACCATTAAAACCAAATTTTAATAAACTAAAAATTGTTACAATTGTTACTCTTACTATATTTCCAGCTTAGACTGTATAATTATTTACATGACTTGATTAATATTACTTCTTATAAAAGTCTCCGACTAAAATATCTGGATCCGTAGTTGTAGAATACACCTTCTCAACTGACCGTAGTTTTCCTAAGAACTAGACTTTTCTCAACCAATGACCAAACAGTTAACCAGTAACGTGATATTTTTACTAATTCATGGACTGGAATTGACTGTAGTACCACCACAATTGGGGATAAAAATTTTTACAAGGGGTTTTTGCAAAATAACCAAACTTTTGATACTAGGTACTAAACTCGCTTACCAAAAAATGCTCAGTGTCCAAAAACTTTTAATTTAAAAATTTTCACCAAAATAATTATTTCTCCGATTTAGGTATAATGCGAGAAAAATTTTTATAAAATTATTTTTAGCTGACCTCAACAAATCTCTTTTTGGTAACGGTTTCAAATATTTTACGAACAGGAAGCACTTCTACTTGCTTCCAATTTTGTAGTACTTTAATAGACAGTTTTTTAACTGGAATCCTCACAGTGGCTAATGCAAATACCCTTAAAACTCAACATGGTAAAGCTGCAAACTCATAACTTCTGAACAAACAATTTGCAAAATTAAAAGTACATCACTAGCACTGTTTGACTTCGAAAAGTAGACACAAAAAGCAAAAAAATTGCATGAAACAGTGGATTATATACCCTTATTTTCCTAGCTCAATTTCCATCTCTATAAAACTTTTTTCAAAAATCAGTGAGTGGGAGCAAGGACAATAGGTATGAAAACCAAAATTCTTTCATTAGAGGAAGTAAAGGAGAGGATGTTACCACATATTTAGCTGAAAAGAGAGAAGAAATAGAAAAATTTTCGGGCCAAATAAGTAAGAAAAGGATAGAGAAAAATTTGTTATCGGAGAAAAGAATTTAGACCTTCAAGTCCCTCATTGAATATTCAGAAAAAGCGACATCTGTAGGTAATTATCAGATAGAAAGAGAGTGATTGAAAAAGTAATAAAATTTTGAAATAGAAGCGATTGAAACAGAAACAATGTTTCGTCCAAAGCCAGCAAATATGATTCAAACAGTCATCGATACTGTTTTTTCATGTACTTTATCCAAAACTATCTATAAAAAATTAGTCTGATTACCCAAAAATCACCTCATCATCTAGTAAGAACGGAAGAAGATTCATAAAAAGAATTTCAAGGTGACAATACATCGAATTTTGGATGAGAGAACAATAAAAAAAAAAAAAATTCTGTTACCAAAAATTAAACCAAGATCACAAATTTGTAAAAAATTTAATATCGAAAAAACTTATTCATCTAGTGAGGCAAAAAATAATAGTAGAAAGGAGGGTATATATAGCCAAAAAATAATTTTTTTATGGTCATGAAGTGTGGTATATATTCTTAATTACCATAACATTAATAATTGCCAGCCTTTTGGCAGCAACTGTCATCGAGGGGGCCAAGCCCCTAACCTCATACGGAGTCGATGATTCCCTCAGTATACTATAAATATCATTATAAAAAATATAAATCTGATTGAAATTTTAATGCAAAATTGATTCCCGAAATTCGATGCACATTTGTCAATTATCATATCACAAAAAGATCACAAATGTTTACAAGCCCTTGTGATCAGACAAAGAAGATGTTCTTTTAGGTGTTTCTGATTGCATCTGTAATTGGATGACAGATGAAAAGTAATCGAGGGAATAAAAAGATAAGACTTCTACCAGTTTAAGCTTTTTTTTTCAAGTAATAAACAATCTGGCTAATCCACTCTCTAAAATACCATGTGAAAAAAAAAAATAATGAAAAAATAAAATTACAAAAAAAAGTTTCAATAACATGAGGATTTGAACAGGGGTTGCTAGGGTGACAGTTCAGGTCATTGTAGCAATAAGGAGCCACAGATAAACTTACAAATTTGTCGATTCAAACATAACTACATACAACATTACCCTAAAAACACCTTTTATAATGCAAATAAAATTCTTAAATGTGTTATCAGTTACTATATACCAGTGAAATTTGTGGGCCAGTTGTGATACAAGCTAAAGTGTTGATCTGATCAGGACTTACATGAATATATAATTATTGTAAAACGCTAATGTCTGTTCAGTTGTGCATCAGTGTACAAAATTTCTTAGGTAAACTAATTTGTCCTTTACTCCAATCAGTTTTGTGGCACAGTTGATAGGGTGCTGTTCTGTTAGGCTGGAGATGGAATTTTCAACCCTGGGAGCAGTGTTTGTTGGGTCTTTTTTATTTGCTTTAATTTAACTTGATTTGGGAACAGAATTTAAAGCGTGTTCACAATTAGTGGGAACTAGAACAAGAACAAGAGCTAAAATAAAAACGTGAATGAGAATTTTAAGGGTCCGTTCACAATACTTTCTCAATGAAAATAGTAAGTAAATGATAAATAAATGACGTGATAATATGTTCTGCCTATGAAATTTTTAGAAATACGACAAAGGAAAAAGATGAACTTCAGCCAACTTTCCTCGTTCTCAGCTGAATGTGAACACCTCCACCTACATTTTATATTTTCATGATTCTTGTTCTCATTACCGTTAATTGTGAACCGGTATTTAGATTTTGTTTTTGGTTCTTATGTTTTGGATACACCTGTGAATGGTTACCAAGTTTACCACCCGAGCATTACCAAAGATTAGAATTACAATTGCCTATCAAGTTCCGCGTTGCTATGTGAACTCGATAGAGTTTGTTAGGTTTCACTTTACACATTTTACACTTATAAAAGCATATTTTTAAAAATTCGTTTGTAACATTTTTTTTTTTTTTCATGTAATCAAGGTAGGAACGAAGACGTTAACAAAGTTTGATTTGATTTCCTATGTGAATTTTACTTAAATTCATTAGAATTTAAGCTTACTGCGGGAAACAGAAATGAAATAAATTAAATTCTCATTCATACAGATATGAAAATATAATTTTGATGTAGTACCTACTTTTTACTCGAGGAAAGAAAAATAGGCGGAAATAGAAAATTAATTTTATACTACAAATTATAAACTTTGAAATGAGAGAAAAATAATAAAAATATTTCTAAATGTGTTCACCGCATTTTATTTCTCTCGCTCTCCTCTCCTCACTCTCTTCTCTCCACCAATGTATCTATTTTTGGTTGTTAACGTTAATTAGGACTAGTGTAATAATCTTAATATTGAAGGTAAGCGTGAGTGAGAGTTTTCGAGGATAACGGTTCTCCCAAAAGTTTTTGGCCCTTATAATTTTACGCTTAAGAAAGTCTCAATTCTGTATAGTCTTATGTATTTTTCAGTTTTTAATTTGCATTCTTGCTGCCATATTTTCAACATGGATTGGGGTATCCGTCTATCATGATTTCATTGAATGAAGTTACAAAATAATTGCACTATGCCGAAGTTGAAGATCCAATCCGCTTTAGAACTGGAACATGTGAAGGTTTGAATTTACCTTTAGGAACTGTAGTCATCACTACCAAAGTATTTAACCACTTTTTGGAACCGTATCATTACGTGGTAAGTAACTCGAAATTCTATATTTTATTTTCTGATGCATCTATAGGTATTCACTGATCGTTTTCTTCGTTTGTTTAATGTTAGCTTGTTTTGAAGACGAAAAAAAAACGTGATGTTGGAATTAATCTAAAACATGCCGTCCGGTTAAAAGATGTAGCCGAAAAAAATTTTGATTTCTCAATCCAAACGGGTGGGACGTTGAATCAAGAACATTTATACGAAGGTGAGGATAAATTTCTTATAATGGTTAATGTATATTAGCTCTCTTTTTCAAAATACAGCTAATCACTTTCTGTAAACATTGCCCATTGCATTTCTGGTGCCTAACTGAAGCAAAATGAGCATTTAAATCGAAACTACTCATTTGTTCCGCTGCATAGTGAATTCACAACGTATTAAATTAAATGCAAGTTTTTAGCAGGTTTTTTAAAAAAAAAAACCTATATTTGTTTATTTTTTTTTTTTAAATCAAAATTACTCGATCATGAGATGGGAAAATCGATATCTGTTTTGTGTATTTTCATAATTATTTTAATAAAAGATCAATTGATGTTTGTCCATTGAAAGTTTGAACGCAGAAAAGTAATTCATGTCTTAGACATCGCTCTGAAAAGATACATAATCTGCGAGAGCTCAGACGAAGACAGATCAAACTTTTTCGAATTACTTTGAAAAAATAAAGTTTTTAACGTTGAAGTGTAAGCTCTAGCTCTCTTCTCAACTACACACAAATTGTGTATTAAAGCAGCTAGTGTGTCCGTATTGCTTAACGATATCCTGGATGATACTATTATAAGTATCGATTTTTATATAGAATTTAGAGCGAAATTGTAATTTATGAATTTTCGTAAATGTTGATTCACCTTCATACACCCCTTTTTTTGTCACACATGCCCATGGAATTTGAAAAAACGACCTCAGAGATGGTTGGACCGATTGTCACGTACAATATGACAATCAGTTCATATTTACTGCAGAGTGTTACTGCGGATATAATATAATCATTCATGTAAAGAAAATGATTTTTGTAGTCGGGTTCAATTTTTTAGAAAAAATCGTTTATCATTTGAGCATTAAATTTTTTCGATTTGAATAAACTAAAATTAAGAAATCATATCCTTTAATTCGAATTTGAAATTTTTCTTGCAATCATTTTGGTAGCATACCTATCAAAGTTTATAATCAGAGTTAATTTTATTGTCAGATCGCTTGAAATTAGTGCTGGGCGCCAGTTATGTTGATCATTGTAAACAACAGTGACAACAGTTAATTTTTTTCCCATAATTTTTCATATTTTTCAATATTTATTTGAAGTTTACTTTAGCAGATACTACAGAAAAATCTTCGTATGGGGAATTACTTTTATTTTTTTTTGCCTTGAATAAAACTTAGAATCGTCTGAGCAACGCCAAAAAAGTTAAAAAATTTTTTAAATATTGGGTTAATGCCTTCTTTCGTCGTTGTACGCGACCTTTTTCTTCTCCGTCGTTCACCAAATTTAAAACAAAAAAAAAACTAGCGCAACAGTTGCTCCTCTAGAAAATGTAGGTTTCAAGAACCAGCCAGTTGCAACCAAAATTGACAAAAAGTTGGTTTAGATAGATCGTGAATAGTAATTGTGCTAAATTTTGTGGCTGTTGATTGAAAATTACATATTTTAAAGCCCAAAGTTGGTATAAAATCGGACATATCAAAAGTACCGCCGGGTTAATCGGCACCAAAATTGGTAAAACGTTATAAATATGTATTTTTTTCAAATTTTGAAACTATTGGTCGAGAATTACGCGTTTTAGATCTTTAAAACCTCTAAAGTGAAAAAAAAAATGGACGCACTAAACGTACTCCTGGTCGATCCACACCAAAATTAATATGTCTCGTCCTTGAGCTAATAACATTCGTACCAAATTCGGTGTCTATTGGACTAAAATTGCGACTTGTACCGCAGTAACTAGAAGATCTTCCATATACTTATTTACTTACGTATGAATTTGAGCTTTTTGTGCCAAAAGTTTGCTATAGTCATGAAACAGTAAATGTACCAACCCCCACCCATAGGTTGTTTGATGAAATCGGAATTAATATCTAGATTTTTATCGAAAACCTACGTAAAAATGCATTCCTCATATTTCACTTTCAACGCCCAAATTGATCTTGCGCGCTGTTTACACTCGTGCTGGGCACCTTTTATCGGATTTTTGGGCATAACTTCGATTTTCGAAAGAAATAGTCTACATTCGATTCGATACGACGAACTTCGACGTTGACATTGTGGTCTTTTAGGGAGTGAAGAGGAGGGGCCAAACATATACACTGTCACAATAAGTAGGTATTTTTTAGACATTTTAAAATGTACATACCCACACGCCACTGTTCTGTCAGGTTGTATATAGCCTATGATGCACTTCTGCATTGTGCCGTTTTCGCGTTCTCTGAAGCTGTGACCATAATTTGAGCAATGATAACGAGTATATTCGGTAAAATCCCACTTAACACTTCAAAATCTTTCTGTTATTATTATTATTATTATTATTATTATTACTATTATTACTACATATTATTATTATTATTATTATTATTATTATTATTATTATTATTATTATTATTATTATTATTATTATTATTATTATTATTATTATTATTATTATTATTATTATTATTATTATTATTATTGTTATTTTTGTTATTTTAATTTTTCTTCTTTTCTAAAACTACACGGATGCAGAAGTTATTGATAAAGCTCTCCTGCCTTGTGTATCATTTTTTGGCGCATGCTCAGGTCCGTACATAATTTGTCAATTGCGTCACGTGTTTTTTGGAAGATGAAAGAGAGAAGAAAATGAAGAAAGTTTTTTTTGTTTTCATTTAGCTATATATACAAATACTCCTTTGTATAAATTCGTTTTCTTTTTCTGGCAAACTCATTTGAATTGGACGTAATAGTTAACTTGTGTGCGTTGAAATATTTACGAATTTTTTGCAAAGGTGGGCTGTAGTTTTCTTCTTTTTTTTTTCTTCGCGAGGAAAAGGGTAGGAGGGAGCTTTATTGGTTGTGGTTTGTCCTTCAGACGGAATTATTCGTTCAGTTTCTGCGAATAAAGAATGCATATTTAATGAATTGTTGATTTATGATTCATTATGATGACAAAATGTTTATTATAGTTGCAGACGAGCGCTATATCATTATGAAAATTGGCTAAAGTACGCAGTTGTTTGTTAGCTTTTTTGTTTTGCATTTGAAGCTTGTGAAGAACCGTTTGGTGTATCAGGCATTCTTCTACAGGGAACAAAAAATAAAAATATTCTATATAACAAATTTTGTGTAAATTAAAAGACGACTAAGAAAGTTTACGCAATTTTCTTGCAAATGAGGTATTAAAGTTGATTTAGCGGAGGTGTTGAAGATGGAAGTGATGAAAATTATCCGTTTGTTGATAAAAAAACTATTGACCCTATTTTCCCACTTTGACCTAATTTTTTTTTAAATTTGTATGACATACATAATCTAATGCATAATTATGATTATGTAGGTAAGTATTGCCGTAATTTTGTTTTCACGGTTTTATAATATAAAAATAGGGATAGGGCCGAAATTTTCACGAAAAATGGTCCTCATATAGGAGCAGATCTAAGGAGAGTTTGTTACCTATTCGGTTAGTAGTTTCCGAGAAAACAGTGAAACAAAAAATTCCTGCAAAATGGATTTTCCAGTATTCTGAGAAACTACAAAAGGGATAGGTTTGAAAATTTTATGTGAGATGATCGTTATGAAGGAGCAAGTAGCAAATCTGATAGAAGTTTGGTGCCTATTGAATCAGTAATTTCTGAGAAATGTGTAAAACAAAACATTTCTGGAGAAATTCAAGTCCCATATGATGCTGGAAGTATCTCTTTTCGTATTTGCGGCATCAGAGATTACAAGCATCTTTTCTGCATTGCACTTAGCTGTAATTTTGTATTTAAGACACAGTGAGTTGCGATTTCAAGGAGTGCTTCTTTTTAATTGTATTACAGAGACAGGGAATTCAGGAATTGGTTAAAATTGGAGCCAGGATTTATTTGAGAATTATCAACAAAAGGATAATTCAATCCTTTATTTCGTTTAAGTTTACTTATGTGTTAGTAGTAAGTGGGCACCTTGAGGACAATTTCTTTACCGTTGACTGGAGCCACCTATCAACGGTAAAAGTCCGTCCATTTTCCCCTCTCCGTGCCTGTGTTAGTCCGAAGAAATGTTATCCTTTTCCTGTTAACCCGAACGGCCGTAGCGGCGGTAAATTTCCCTCCGATCATCGGAGAATTTTCTCGTCATCGGGCGTTAGTTGTTTGAATTTTTTTTGTTGGTGAAATTTTTTTTCGGGGAAAAATTTTTTTTTCGGGCGTGAAAATATTTTTTGTGATGCGTGTTTGTAGTGAGCGAGAAAAAATTTTTTTTCAGGAGTGAAAAAATATTTTTTGGACTTGGAAAATTTTTTGTGAAAAAAAAGTTGACAAAAGTTATTTTTAATTATTTCGGTGTGTTGTTAATTTTTGGTAGTGAGTAAAATAGTATATATATAGGTGCACTTGCTCCGGATTGTCAGTGGCGACTTACGCGTGCTCTTGTAAACACCTCTGAGTTGTAACGCTCCGATCGTTATTAACTGGAAAAAACTTATTGCTATTTACTTGTTGATTATTACAATTTACTGTAGGTTTTGTTGTGATCGAGAAAAATGGATTCGAAATTTTTGAATTCTGTCAACCGTTTGGTTGTTGGTGGTGTTGGCGGTGTCATCGGTGGCACCGGTGCCAGTGGATACGACGCGTGCAGGAAGTTGACCGACTTAAAACCAAACTACCTGTACAAACTTTTGAATGTGCGTGCTCTCGATACCCGTTTTGGTCGATCGTTGGTCGCACATTTGTACGGTTGTGGCAGGCAACGACGACGACAATGACGTTGATGGCGACAGTTGTGGATTTTCTATTTTCCTGCCATGCCGTATAGTCGACCAATTACTGGATGACGAGTCCGTTAGTGTTTTCAACCGTGAGGTTGGCGGCGTTTATGTGCGTTGTTCGAAATCATCACCATCAATGGCGACTGCGGCGGCCTCATCGTCGTCATCGGCTGCGGGTTTTATTAATTTGGAATTTATTAGTCGTGACGACGACGACGACGATGGGGATAAAAATTATGTGCGAAATTTCAACGCCATAATCGAGCCCGTATTGTTGGAGTTGCGGAAATTCTGCGATTTGAAAATAAATCGGTGGTACGGAGTTAGAAAAATTCGTGCTACCGACATCCCTTACGGTCGATCCCTGCTAGCAACATTAAAATGTAACTATGATGATGATGACGACGGTGGCAATGGTAATGGCGGCAGTGGTGGCGGCAGTGGCGGCGAATTCAATACATTTTTCCCACCCCGTTTAGCAAAAATTTTGCCCGACGACGAGGCCGTTGATTTGTTTGCTGCGGGGGTAACATGTGTTCGTGTATTAAGTGTTGCCAACAACGCCTACCATACTGTTGACTTTGATTTTTTGAATAAGCAACCACCTAAAAAGTTGTTGAATTGGAATTGGTGTTGCGCCGAACATTGTTTTTTCATCCCCTCCGAACAAGTCGATGGAATGGCGTGTGTCAAATGTACAGCCTACGGCACCTGTTACTGCCTTTGTCGTTCCTACATTTGAAAAATCCCGCTTAATACGTTTTTAGAAACCCGCAAAATAAAAGATTTAAAAATTGGAACGTATTATAAAATTATTAAAATCTCCCCCGTCGATACACTCTGCTATAATAATCGAGCCCTAATAGCGAATTTAATTTTACCTGGTGAAAATGCAGAGTTCAGAACCTCCCTCCCAAATCGCCTTAGTAAAATTTTCGAAAATAACCCACTATCCTTAGCGCATTTTATTGATGCCGCCAAAGGATTGTACGTTATCGGCGTACGTCCTAATGGTGTCGTCGATCTCGAATTCGCGAGAGAGTGAAAAAATAAAATACCACCGCCCGTCGTCCTATGCGATTAAAATGAAATTAAAAAAGGGTAGATCGGTAGCCGCAGCAGCAGCTGCAGCAGTTGTTGCATCAACGGATGACGACGACGACGACGAAGAAGACAAAGACAGTGTCTACCTGTCGTGTGAGTGTGTGTAGGTGAGTGTGCGTGAAAAATAAAAATCTAAGGGTGCGTGCTGTTTGTCTTCGATTGTCAGTCTTGTGTGTGTGTGTGTGTGTGTGTGTGTGGGTGTGTGTGTGTGTGTGTAATGACAAAGACGACAATTACCTGTCTTGTGAGCACGCACGTGCGTGTGTGTGTGTGTTTGTGTGTGTAAATCATAATAATAAATTGAGAGTGAGTGAGTGAGTGAGTGGGTTGAGGACAACCTTTAATGACGATCACCATTCAAAATAAATAAAATAAAATAAAATAAAAATCCGAGTGCTGATCGACTACCTGAATTACGAGTGTGTGCGTGTGAGGTTGTATGAATAAAAAAAATTTAAGTGTGCGTGTGTAATGACAACCGCCATCTTCGAATGATTTGAAAGAATGAGTGAAAAAACGGCTAAGTTAAATATTTATACTCAGGGTGAAATACGATAACCAACCAATCAGCTGCGTGTATCGGTATTGTCTATTGTGATTGGTTCCTTAATGATTGATCATTTTACTATAAATATTACAACCCATCCCCTTTCCCTTCAGTGTTATTTTGTCAGACGGCGAAGCTCTTGTCGGTTGACTATTGAAAAATACCACACCCCGCTCTCACTCAACACGATTTAACAAATATATTTGCGCTCTTTCATACCTTCATTCTCCGCTAATTCATCGCTCTCGAACCGCTGCCGACGCACCTATCAGTATACCGGACTAACGCACGTATTTTCACCTTTTCGGACTTATAAAAAATACGCAAAACTTTTTCGAATTTTTGCCAACACTTTCATATTTTTCCTAATTTTTCTTGGCGGTGAAAAGGTCTTCTGTTACATCGTTCGGACATATTTTCACAGCTATTAAAGAATATTCCATGAATATTACGTGTTTTCGGACTTGTAATAATTTTTAAAAAAAACTTTTTTAATTTTTTCCAAATTTCCGTTTAACAAAATAGTATATATATATATAGGTGTTGTTGGGACAGTATCTCAGTTGTGATCCGACTGTCTTACTGTTTGGACGCATTTTTTCTCTCGCAAAATATTTTCACCATTCTACCGTAGTATATATACTTGTGTAGTTTGATTTTGACCTCAGTTGCGATCTGACCATCATCCTGTACGGACGCAATTTTTGCACTCTCTCTTGCTATAAACGATTTCAATTTTACTATCACTCAATTCCGTAGTCCCTGACGATAATGTCGAAAGGCGAAAGGTGATTACGGCAATTGACGTGCTGGTCGAACAAGCTTTCCCACCCAAACCGAAAATTAAAATGGTCACCCCTCACCTCATGCCTAACCTGGAGGAAAAGAAAAAGAAAAAGAAAAAAGTTAAGACCGCACCGCTCGCCGACATCCAAGTAGAGTTTATGGGTTCGCGTCGAACTCAACCTGCTCGTTTGGATGCTCGACGTATGAAAATTTCTGAACCCCAACCCAAACCTAAACCCGAACCCGAAATCGATCTTTTCGAATACATCGCTAACCAAGATTTCAGTGCTAGCAATTTGGAAAATGCAAAAAATAATCTTTTGGCCGCTTTAGAAAAAATTGACGTAACCGAACCCACCCACGTCTCACCACCCAGACCATCCATCTTGTCGCAAGCGCTAGCCGATATTTTGATTGATTCTTCGTCATCATCATCATCATCATCATCATCACCATCATTTGAAAACGGCCCTTCTCAGGGCCAACCTCTCCCTGTTCTTACTGGCGTTCAGATGAATGAGTTACTCGGTGAATTGGAACTATCTTGGGATGGTTTAGAATTCAGCGATGTACCTCTTATTCCAATTGCCTTAGGACTCAAGGAGGACTTGGTGAAGGAACTGTTGGCCGAATTGGAGATGTCCGATGATAGCTCCGATGAAAGCGTAAACGGACTTTCACATAATATTAAGACGAAGGAACTGTCAGCTGAAACGGAGTTGTCTTCGGACCGTTCCATTGAATGCGTTGATAGACCTTCACCTATTTTTAATAATAATTTAGTGGAGGAACTGTTGGCTGAAATGGAGCTGTCTGACAATGACAGTTCCGATGAAAGTGTAAATGGACTTTCACCTAGTTTTAATGATAATACTAAGGACCAAAAAAATTTAGCTTTAAGTGTATTCCGTGCAGAGGCTACGTCGCCTCTATTTAATTTTAGATGCATGCCTATTCTAAGTCCTGTAAATATGAATGTTCCTGCGGATCCACCTTCCCAAATGCCCGTGTTAACCCCCAATAAACGTGTGAAGGCTGTTGTACGAAATATTTTCCCAGATGTCGCGGTTGTTGAGAGTGTAGTTGAGAGTGTTGTTGCGGCCATTGACGTTGAGAGTGTAGTTGAGAGTGTTGTTGTGGCCGTTGACGTTGAGAGTGTAGTTGAGAGTGCAACCGCGAGTGTTGTTGTTGCGACAGTTGCCACCCCTGAATGGCCGTATGCCAAGAAAAATATTAAAATGAGCGAACCACCAAAAAAGCCGAGAAAAACGAAGAATGCCACTGTTGCTGCTGCTGCTGCTGCTGTTGTTGCGATGGAGACCAAGTTGTGCGATATTTTCCCCTTCAAGTATGAGTTTTTCCCACGACGTCGTGCTACACCCCGAGTGCGTAAAGTGAAGACACCCGACTTCTTACCTAAATTGGGGGCTATTTTCCCATTTAAAAAATCATTCTTCACCCAGTTAACCCCGTACAATGATTGTGATCTGAGGTGCGCATTGTACGAGTTCAAGCAGTTGTTGGATCGTGTGTCCCGACCAAAATTACCTCTTGACCCCCCCACCTCTTCGGACAAGCAAAGTGTGTTGAGAAAGGTTTACTTCGGAGGTGGTGGTGGTGGTGGTGGTGGTGGTGGTAGTGGGGTGGTGGGACTCGGTGAAATGTTTCCTTTTGGCGATGAAATATTTTCCAGTGACAGTGTCGATGGAGGAAATGTGGGTAATGTTTTCCCGTTTCATGGGGATGTTATCATTTCACCGCGTAAACGACCCCAGTTAAAATTTATCAATATTCGGGAAATCAATCAGCGGTATATACCGAAATTTCAAAATTAGATTCTGGACTACAAAATCCAGTTAAAAAAAAATCTCCCCCAAATGACGGACAGCGATCTCATCACCAAAGCACTCGACGAGATGATCGCCTACGGTAAGATGAAAACCGAATGGCGACAGGGGGATAAAATGAATATCGTGGCGAGTAATGCGAAACTTAACAACCCCATCTCTACGTGGTACGCTTGTAACGATATGACGAAAAAACTTAAAGAGAAATCAACTCAAATTCTAACTTCTGACGAAAGTGTTGTTCTGACTGAATGCATTTTCACCTTACACGTGATCAACATGCCGCGTGGTTCGAAACCTAAAAAAATACTGAACTTGGCCACCGACAAACATTTGAAACGCTGCATACTGAGCATTCAAAATAACAACACGTTGTGTGCCCCACGGGCCATCGTTACTGCCATGTCCTACCACACTAACGAGATTGGTGGACGAATACTGAGTGGGGCCGACGTAGTCAACTTGCGCAAAGGACGTAACATACAGACTGACATGGCTATGGAGTTGTGCCTGCAGATTGACACTTACGACGAGTTTGCCAAAGGATTTACTTTGGAGGATATCCGGACCTGCGAAAAAATCCTTAACATGCAAATAAAAGTCATCGACGCACAAAACTTCAACGGTCTACTGTATCGCGGTACCATCGAACAGCCAATCGTACTCTACCTGTACAAGGATGGAAACCATTTTGACGTGATCACCAAAATGACTTCTTTCCTGGGTGCGTCGTACTATTGTGAAAAGTGCGACAAACCGTACCAAAACAAAAATGCTCACCACTGTCGACCAAAACCCAGTGCAGTGTGTAACCTGTGTATGAAGGCCGAGCATCCTTCCTACACTAAAGATAAGATTTTTTGTACTAATTGTAATCGTTATTGTTTTAATCGCGAGTGTTTAAACGATCATAGTAATAGTGTTTGTGCCGCAGTGTTCAAGTGTACCAAGTGTTGTCTTATAATTCGTCGTAGTTTGTTTTCGTCGCATAAGTGCAGTTACGTGAAGTGTCTTAATTGTAAGGAAGTGGTGTTGAAAAACAATCATCAGTGTTACATGGTGTCAAAACCGCCGAAAGGCAGCCGGTGCAGTGCGAGGTGTAAAAAGTGTTTGCCGGGCAGCACAGTCGTCAACCGGAAGTGCAGTTACACGGAGCAATATATCTTCTTCGACTACGAAGCGCAGCAGGAAACTGGGATCCATACGCCGAATTTGATCATCGCACACGACTTTTCAGGTGAGAAATTTACGTTTAACAGTAACGACGCCTTTTGCCAGTGGTTAATCAGTCCCGAGCATAACAGCTATACAGCCATCGCCCACTACGCCAAAGGGTACAATTTGCAGTTCATCATGCAGTACCTGGTTGCCAACACCATTAAACCAAACGTCATTTGCAACGGATCCAAATTAATGATGTTAAAAATCCCGCACATCGGTTTGAAAATCGACAGTCATAATTTCGTGGCCAGTTCTCTTAGTGCCTTCCCTAAAACTTTTGGTCTGACCGAGTTGAAAAAAGGTTATTTCCCCCACCTGTTCAACACCAAAGAAAATGAAAATTACGTTGGCCCGATTCCTGAGAAAAAACACTACTGCTACGACACGATGAAGGATGGCGAGCGGTCTAAATTTATCGAGTGGCACAACAAGAAAGTGCAGGAGGGTTATGTGTTTGACATGGCTCGTGAAATTGCCGAGTACTGCGACTCGGACATAGATATTCTACGGAGGGGATGCCTCAATTTGCGCGACCAGTTTCTGGAGATCGGAAACATCGACCCATTCCAGTATGTCACCATCGCCAGCATCTGTATGGCTATCTACAGATTGAAGTACCTGCAGCCGCACACCATCGGAGTCGTAGAGGAAAGGTTCGAGGACGGCTATTCGAAACAGTCTATTTCATGGTTGCGTTCATTCCAAAATCCCCTCATTTGACACGCTCTCAATGGCGGGGAAATAGAAATTTGCAGTGCTCGAGAGGATGGCTATGACGAGAGTATGAAAACCGTGTACCAGTATCACGGTTGCTTCTGGCACGGATGCTCTCGCTGCTTTCGCCCCTATTTCATCAATAACATGAAAAAAGAAATGATGGAAGATTTGTTGCAAAAGACGGTCGACCGGACAAGTCAGTTGGAACGGGACAGGTATATGGTGGTTGAAAAGTGGGAATGTCAGTGGGTTAAGACCAAGGAGTATAGGAAGTTTGTCAAGGAGGGGGAGATAGTCAAACCGTTAAATCCTCGTGACGCTCTTTTTGGTGGCCGGGTGGAGGTGTTCAAGTTGAAAAAAGAAGTCGAGCCCGAGGATAGTGCGAAAATCAAGTACGCCGACGTTGTCAACCTGTACCCAAGCGTTATGTTCTACGATAATTACCCGGTAGGCCACCCGTTCAAAATGTTCAGACCGTCCAAACATGACCCCACCTGGTACGGTTTGATCAAGTGCAAAGTCGAAGCACCTCGCGATCTCTACATCCCCCTGCTGCCTGTCAAAGTGAAAATGGCCAAGGCAGATAAGCTATTATTTCCCCTTTGTTTGAAGTGTGCCAAAAAACAGCAAAGTGTTTGCGATCACGCCAGCTCCAAAAGGCAGTTTATCGGCACATGGAGTACGATCGAGGTGAATGAAGCCATAGCCCGGGGATACAAAATTGTTGAAATTTACGAAGTGTGGGATTTTGAGAAAAGTAATAAATTGTGGAAGGGGTACATCAGTGATTTTTCTAAAATTAAATTTGAAACCAGCCCGCACACCTATCCCTCCAACAAAGCCTATGCCTGGGATATTAAGGAGAAAATGGGTATTGTTTTGGACTTGGACAAAATTGAAGAGAATCCTAGTAAACGTGCAGTTTCGAAATTATGTTTAAATTCGCTGTGGGGTAAGTTTGGTCAACAGCAAAACATGTCTACTGCCGAGTTTGTCAACGATGCGTTCCGTTTCTACGAGATTTTACTCGATGATCGGTTGCAAGACATCTCCGTCATCTACATCACCAACGAAATGGTCCAGGTCAACTACAAGTACAAGGAGACGTACGTGAAAAATAACTACAGCACTAATATTTTTGTTGCCATCTACATGACCGCCAATGCTCGACTTCGGCTTTACGAGAAGTTGGCTATTATCAACAAAAATGTGTTGTACTGCGATATGGACAGCATAGTTTACCTGGATGACGGTGTCAATAATATCGAATACGGCGACATGTTGGCTCAGTGGACCGACGAGTTGGGAGGCGGGTACATCAAAAAATGGCTAGCCACCGGGCCAAAATCGTACTATTGCGAAACTGATTCGGGCAAAGTGACCACTAAAGTTAAAGGTTTCACCCTCCACCATAAGAACGCCCTCCGTATCAACGGCGAGTCCATGCAGAGTCTAATAGAGGGGTCTATCCCAAATATTACCGTCAGTGATCGCCAAATCACCCTAGAACCGATAACCAAACAACTCACCAATAAAAATCTGACTAAAACGTTTTCATTTGGCTTTGATAAATGTTTGATTGGCGATAACTACGATACGGTGCCGTATGGTTACATTCCATAGACAGTTGGTGCGTTGGTTGGATGGTTGGATGGGTGGCTGGATGATTGTGATGGCTGGTTGGATGGTTGGATGGGTGGTTGGATAGTTGTGATGGCGCCGGCGGTGGTGCGTACGCATATCTATAAATAAAAGTATTATAGAACAAAATTCAACACTTTTTTTGTTTTTTGCAATGGCTAACATTATCGAGAGTTTCGAGTACTTTGATTACCGAGCACCAAATTTGGCTAATTTGAACGACGACAGCGGTGATTTCTCCATCATGGTGCACAACGAAGATTTGATTACCCACCCCAACAAGAGTGTGCTGGAGTTGCGCGGTAAGGTAACCATTACAAAAAAGGATGGCACGTCGTTGGCTAACATAGATTTAGAAAAATTGTTTGTCTGCAGTGGTGGTGGTGGTTGGCTGAACATGTTCGAACGGATCGACTTTTACGTGGGTGACAACAAAATCAACACTGTGCACAAACCTGGAATTGTGGGGTTGATGAAAGGGTTGGTCTCCTTTGAAATGGATAAACAATTTTGCAACGCCGGTTGGGACTACGATGTCGGTATCGACGAACGTAATACTCTCAACAGAGACGGCCATTTCCACGTCATGATCCTGATGTCTATTGTGATGGGATTTTTCGAAGACCACCGCAGTTTCATCTATAATATGAGCCAAAAACTGGTGTTGTACAAGTCGGCCAACAGCGTTAGCAACGTATTCCGAACGCTAGGTGATTACAACAAGCACACCATCAGGGTGGATCTTCGCAACGTTGTCTTCAAAATGCCGCATGTGAAATTCACTCTGGAACACACCACCAAAATACGCAATGAAATTGCTAAAAATTGCAAGTACAAACTGAAGTACCGACGGTGGTTTTAAACCAGCATTTCACCCTCTTCCGGCACCAATTTCACTTGGGACATCCCCGTCTGTTATTCGAAGACAAAGTACCTTTTGATCGCCTTCCAGACAGCCCGATCAAACGATATCGCTGCCAACTCGTCGGTATTTGATTTTTGCGATTTGGAAAATTGTCAGGTTCTGCTCAACAATAATCGCTACTATCCGCACGAACGTTTAAATCTGAACATCGCCGAGTACAAGTGCGGCACGCTGTATTTCATGTACGAACGGTTCAAAGCGTTGTACTATAGCTGCGACGACGATCGCACGTGGCCCTTACTCAGCTACGAGGATTTCATTACCCGAAACCCGATAATCGCCATCGATTGTTCGCACCAACCCAACATCCTGAAAGAATCTTTAATCAATTTGAAAATATTTTTCGTGTGGCGACGACTGTTACCTGCTAACACCGTCATCCACTGTATCACCATTGTCAACGACAAAGCCATCTACAGTCCACTGACAAACAACGTTTTCCACTGTTAGGCGGGCCCCCCACTCACCGACGGTTGTGTTTCACACTCGCCGATGAGAAAAGTATATATATAAGTAGGGTGGGGATGAAACGGCAGGACAGTATTCATTGTTGTTGCTGTTATTACTATTTTGCCCTCGCATTATGGCTATTTTGGTGATCGATTATCAGGCATTGTTGCCGGGCATCGTGAAAGAGGTGGCAATCGTCGACATTACATCGAACCTCGAACAACATTTTCCAGCTTTGCCACCCGCTCCGCTCAACACGTATTTGTCGAGTGCGCGTCATACCGTCGAGTACACTTTTCTATCTGTTCACGGCATTCCGTGGTCGAGTGGCTACTTCCCGCTGCCTGATGTCAGGTCCGCCCTGTGCAAAGCGATCAACAACGCCACACTCGTCTACATCAAAGGGTTGGACCGGGTAAACTTTCTTTTAGACTTGTCCGGATGTGCTACCGAGAAAATTGTAGATCTTGACGAATTTCCGGGCATTAGTAAGACATCACAGAAGACACCGTTCTTCCGCTGCAAATACGGCCAGCTGCGTCACAACAAAATGAAATGCGCTTTGGAACAGGCTACCCGGTATCGGGATTATCTTAGGGAAAATTATTACTACAAAGTTGGTGCCGGTGACTACGATTACTGGGGTTGACGATGTTGTTGCTGCAGCTGCTACTACTGAAAACAGTCTTTTTCAAGACTAACCCCAATTGCGAAGTGCGTAAAAACTATATTAAGGTGAATTTCAAATACTTTTTCAGATTTTGTGTGTGCGTGTGAAAATGGCATTTCATATTTCAGTCAACGATGTGCAGTCCGTAATACGGCGAGAATATCACGACGGTATACACTTTGATAAAGTGTACCAGGTAGGTTTGTCCAGTTTTGTTACGCATAACAACATTTTCAACATCACCGAATGTAATAACAGGTTGACATTCGTACATCATGAGGAAATTAAAACGCCTACGGTCGGTGTCGCTGTCGCCGAGGATGGTGCTAAAGAAATAGTGTCATCATCATCTTTGAAAAAAATGTATGAGTACGATGTTGTTGTAGGTGGTGCACCACCACCACCACCACCAGCATCGTTGAAACGGGGCAAGAGAAATGTCAACAATGTTTGGTTGGATATTTTGGCTGATGAGAGTGAAAGTGTGACCGTATACAATCACTTTTTACCGTGTGAATACCGACACATTACACGATTTACAGTTGAAAATAGTCAACCAAGATAACCGTTTGATCGATTTCCGCGGCGAAAGAATTAATATTGTTTTAGAATTCAAACCTCTAACATGAACAACAACAACAGTGTCAATCAGTATCTCAAAGTAGAGAAAGAACTGAAAAGAAAATTTGAAGAGTTAAAGTATGGGCGTTATGTGCTCGACACACGGGTGAATGAAGGTTTAGCACCAATTCTGAACCCAATCCGTGAGATTAATGCCAAAATTAAAAACAACAACAACAAATCAACCTCACAACTTGCTGCTGCTGCTGCTTCTAGTTTGGTTGTCGACCCTGATGATTTAGTTGCTAACAAACGCAAGTTAGACATAATGCTTGGCGGACAAGGATGACGACACATAGACACCGCTTATGGCATACGTGCGGAAAAAGATGGTTTCTACATCGGTAATACTAAAGTGGACATTGTAGGTAATGATTTAGTGTTTGAAAGTATCGGTGGTGGTGGTAAAACTTACATCGGTACACCTGGTTTGTGGGAGTTATTAACCAATACACATCCTACCACTTACACTGTCAAAGATTTTGAAAAATATGTCCAAATAGTAAAGGATACTTTCCTCTCTAAACATAAAAATGATCCGTTCAGTAGAAAGTTAAAAATTAGAAAAAATACCAAATACACCGAAATAATCAGACCAATAGTCTATAAATATAATCTAAAAGGTTCCAAACATAAGGCTGATGAAGACATAATCGGTGAAGGTATATTACCTAAAGTAATTGTGCCAAGCAGCAACAACAACAACAACAACAACAACAACCGTGTCGAATATGTATATTGGAATAATATTGACGAATTATTAGAAAGATTGTACATTTTATACGGTGAAATAAAAGCTGGAAATACTAACCTTAGCGTACGTAACAAGATTACAAACATTATACAAGAATTCAAAGAAATATGACAACAACGACGACAACGACGATGGTGATGATGACTAATTACCCCGAGGGTTATGGTGAGAAACGTTGCAGGAAAATATTAAGAGATTTTTTACCGCAGCCTATAGTGGCAACTGCAGCAGCAGCAGCAATGTCAAACAGCCACATCGCGGCCACCACCACGGCCACCACCACATGGAGGTGGAAAGGTGTGTTGAACAATCTAATAGATAATTTACCCGGGTACAATTACGCTGGACCCGGCACTCCACTCGATCTTTACCTGGAAAAAGGTGTAAAACCGGCAAATAAGTTGGACGAGGCAGCTATGTGTCACAATATCGCTTATTCAAAATCTAATGATTTGAACGATCGTCATTTGGCCGACTATGTACTACAGGAAGAAGCGTGGAACTGATTTAAGGCGGACGACTCGAGTGTTGGTGAAAAAGCCAATGCTTGGTTGGTAACAACAGCGATGCGTGCGAAACGTGCTATCGGTGCAGGTGTTGGTGTGAAAAACAAACCAAAATACACGGAATACCCTTCAAATTTGGACCGCGATGATACCGAGCGACTTGTGAATTTTTTGCAAAAGCCTAACGGGAAAGGTATTTGTGTAAAGTTTCGCGTAGCACGGACGAAAGAATTAATCGCCAGTGATTTGAAGATACCGTTGACATGGCGACAGGCACATGCTGTCCATGGTAGTCACGCAAAAGACAAAGATGCAGTGGTTTGTTTGTCACCCCCACAGTTAAAACATATTACAGCAGATAAGGAAGGTGGGTTCTTGCTGGCAGCAGTAGCAGTTCTTTTAGCAGCAGCTCCGGCCATTGCATCCGTCATTAATAGCAGTGTCAACGCTTGGAACAACAAAAAAACTAACGACAAGTTGGTAGAAGAACGTATCCGCCACAACAGAGCCATAGAGGCTAACGGTAAAGGCGTTTGCATTGGCAAAAAGAAGAAAAAATCAACCCCAACCACTACCACCACCACCACCACCACCACCGCAGCTGCAGCATCTGTCACGGGTAACGGGTTGTACAAAGAGTTGCTGTTGAAAAAAAAAAGCTCCTCTAACCAACATCGATATCGAGACAATAGTGAAATGTATAAATATTCCGCAATTTAGAGGTGTCTTTATGCGCGACTTATTGCCAAAAAAAGTGTATAAAAACGAATGCGGCGTTGTCAATCTGGATAGTTATCGCGGCCATGGTACACATTGGGTCTGTTATTGGAAACTCAACGACGATACGGTCGATTATTTCAACTTGTTCGGTGTACAACCACCTAGCGAATTGTTTAAATATTGGGGTAAATGTGTAAAAGTATATTACAACGGTAGCCAAGTACAAAAAGTTGATCAAATTATATGTGGACATTTATGCATAGAATGTCTCGCCCAAAGAAAAAAACAACAACAACAACAAAAAACAAAATAAAATGCAAAGTTTGTTGCATGTGCGAATGCAAGGGAGGAAAAATACGTTATTTACTTTACTTGCTACGCCTTTGGTTTGTCGGTTTTGCAAATGGTAATCGCAACGATGATGATGATGATGATGATGATGATGGTGATGGTGGCTGTGCTGGTGGTTGCAACGGCAAAAACAACGGTGGGCGGTGGTGGCAGTGGTGGTGGTGGTGTTGTTGTTGTTGTTGTTTGAGTGATAAATGTATTAATAATGACCGTTTGTAGGACTTTTTCAACATCTCAATCAACCCCCACTACACTACACTACACTACACTACGATATGCATGAGCAAGAAGCGAAAGAACTGCATGGCAGAGTGATTAAAAAATTTAAAAAACGCAGAATAAAAACGAAAGGTATAGATGACATATGGGCTGCTGATTTACTAATAATGACGCAATACGGTAGACAAAATGGCAGCTACAAGTATATTTTCAACATTATTGACACATTCAGCAAGTACATGTTTTTGGTAGCGTTGAAAACGAAAAGTGGCAAAGAGGTTGCAACCTCATTCGCCGGTGTTATTAAAAAACATAAACGATGCCCCTCCAAGTTACACGTGGACAGGGGTAAAGAGTTTGTGAACAAAGATTTTAAAAAAGTATTGTCAAAATATAACATCATCATGTACCACACGTTCAACGATGAAAAAAGTGCCATTGCCGAACGTGCCAATCGTACGTTAAATGAAAAATTAAAAGTCCGCTTCGAAATTGCCCAAAATTTCCGTTGGATAGACGCACTACCGCTCATTGTGCGTGAATATAATGAAAAAAATATACATCGATCAATAGGTACAACACCTGCGTCGGTAAATGCCGAGAATGAGGACGAAATTTGAGAAAAATTATACCCTATTGCCGAATTCACTTTAGATAAGCTAACTTTCAAAATGGGCCAGCCGGTACGTATTGCGTGCTGAAAGAATATGTTTGGCAATAAGTATCGTCGAAATTGGACGAAAGAAATTTTTTATATCACCACAATACGATACACTGACCCGATAACATATACAATAAAAGACGGCAACGACGAAATAATTTACGAACATTTTTATACTCGGGAATTACAGAAAACCCTAAATTTTGTAAGAAATTAATACGTGTACGTGAGAGGTAAAAAGGATTTGATAACAAAACATTAACAAAAGAAAGGATTTTCATCTCTCTCTCTCTCTCTCTCTCTCTCTCTCTTAATCGGTTATCGTCGATGAACAGGTAATCATCGTCATCTCACCCTGCACAACTTTCTTCATTACAATACATCGATATTCTTTTCACTTACACGAATGACTCATCAACGTTACCCTGAAATGCACCCACACTAGCATCGTCAATACTATCACTAGCAATGAAATTAGCACCAACACTTACGGAACAACCAAAGGCGACTACCCTTAAAAAAATTCACGAATCACTTGTGATTTGATCGTCTTTGCGTCTGTTGATTTAACCCGTTTTTTGTTTTATTTTTTATATTTTTGCCGTTTTTTTGAATTTTTTCTTATTTTTAGCCATTTTTTGTGTTTTTTATTTGTTTTTTCTGCGTTTTTTATTTGTTTATTTTCGTGTTTTTGTGTTTTTTACCACCAAAATGCCGAACAAGACGTTTGACAACGTGCCCTTTGACATATATTGCGACAGTGAGGACGAGCCATCGGCTGAGGCAGCGGCGGCAACCGGTTTGGAAAATGCAAATTGAAAGTACTTAGCCGCACTAATACACACGTACGCATGCCCGATAATTTTTTATAAACTTTTGATCATTTTTTCATCGTGTGTGCAGGGGCAAAATGTTACCAGGGGGTGAAAAAAATATTATGACAAGTGCCATGTGGGGGACCACATGTAATTGTCTTTTTTTTTTCGCTTCAGCAAAAGTGAAAATAAGTTTTACCTATTTTTCGGTGGGGGTCACCAGCTAAATTACACGTGTTACACCCACTTCCGTGGCGATATCGGTTATACTCGGTCATTTTAAAAAATAATAATAACTAAAGGTGCATTTTTTTGTACAACATGTGGCGGATGAAAATTAAGATAACTTTTATCTTTTTCTATCATTCTTTTAATAGGCCTAATTACACACACACACGCTCTCGTACACGCGTGCACACACGATAAACAAAGTGAAAATTATTATTATTATTATTATTACGTTGGTGCTTTTTTTCGCATAGCACCTCCCGCAAACGTCACCCTGCCGTGGGTCAGTGCGCTGCGGAGTGCCGACTCCAGCGCCTTGTTTTCACCCTCCAGGATGACGGCTTTGTCATCCCCAATGGTTGTCGTCGTCGGTATACACAGCGGGGTGTTTCGCCGGACTTCGTTGCCAACAACAACAACAATGACGACGACGATGACAAGGACACCACCACCACCAACACAACCACCCCCTACATCACCGTACACGGAGGAGTGCCGCGTTTTCCGGCAAAGTAAGAAAATCAACAGCAACAACAACAACATCATCAACATCCACATCCGGAATGTGGTAATTGTGCATACATTTTTTTCTTTTTTTTTTCCTTTTTTTTTTTTGCAGTCTAATGTGTTGAGTGTGGGCACACGCCGATGGACGCGGCCGACCTGGCGTACCAGGAATTCATTGATTTCTTGTGTATGGAGATCGTGTACGAGGAGGCGAGCGATGTTGATGATGAGGATGAGGTGGAGGGCGCGTCGTTAATAGGTAAAAAATCATTCACTATTACTACTAATACTATTACTATTACTACGAATACTATTGTTAATATTATTTTTTCCCCGACAGTTCCGACATTTGGCCACCCCTGCAACCCCCTTTGGGCACCTGAGATGGTCGCTGCTGACAACAACAACAACAACAACAACACCGTCAATGGCGGCAACAATGACAACCATGCTGAGCAGTTCAGCGTAGAGTCGACACCCGTGGACGGTAAAAAAAATACACATTCATTCATTAATTCATTCATTCATTCATTAACTTACACGCAAAAACTAATTTTCTTTTAATTTTTCCCACGCAGAGAAAGAAAACATCGGGGCACGTCCACGGCGGCTGTCATCACAAGTTGGAAGGTCTCCACTAGCTGACATCGCTGGACCTTTCAACTCGAGCGCTTGTTGTTGTCGGCGCACCAAAATTTGGCGCCCATCGCACATGTCCGATAGTGTTGAAGACAGTAGTGACGACGACAAAATTCCAAGGTCGGCCGCGATACCCATCGTCATCACCCGGGGTGGCAATGGTGAATGTGGATAATGTGACAACTGAGGAAGGGTCCAATGTGGGCTCTTCTGATGATGACGATGGTCACGATATTCACAATGTCACCGTGGCAAGTGACGACGAAGGGTATGGGACACTTGTGGAAAACGACATCGTTATCGCGCCTCCATACCTCAACCAACTGCATTGGTCGTCATCATCGTCATCATCACCTTCATTAATAAGAACGCTGAATGACGTCTCTACAGAGGAAGAGCATTCTTTATACTCTTCCGATGATGATGATGAAGAAGACAACGACCCGTTTATTGATCTCGATGAAGATGACAAAGGATACGGCACGTTGTCTGAGGTGGAAGATGAGGAGGATGGGGTGTGGTAACGATGTCCGATCATCGTTTTAATTGTAAATAATAATAATATTTAATGTAAATAAGTATTTTTTGTATTTTGTTTTTTGTTTTTTGTTTTTTGTTTTATGTTTTTATTATTATTAATATAACTTATACGGTTAGTCCACACGTAAAATACTCGTTTATTTATTTATTTATTTATAAAATTTATATGTGTGAGTGAGTGAGAGTGAGAGAGTGTGAGGAAAAATGTGAAAAAAACATAAGTTTTATTTTTATTAATTGTATATGAGTGCGTGTGAAAGAAAGAGAGAGGAAAATATTTCACAGACATACAAACTAAAAGCCAAATCGTAGCGTCTTTCGTGAATGGTGAGTAGTACTCATTCATGAATTACACACACTCACCATTCACAAATTGCACCTACTGCCATTCGTGAATGGCGCGTATCCATTCACAAATTACACGTAGCGCCGTTCACAAATGGCGCACACTTAACATTAGCAAGCAGCGCGTAACATATTTTATGAATGGTGAATACTTGTCATTCGTAAAATAGGCTCGGCGCCATTTGTGAATGGGGGCACGTACTAAATGACAGTGAATGGCACGTAGCGCCTTTCACAAATGGCGCGCATTCGCCATTCACAAATTACATGCGGCACCGTTCACAAACGGCGGTGCATACTAAACGTGCGTGAATGACGCGTACTATCTTTTTGTGAATGATGTTACGCGTCATTCACAAATACGATAAAAAGTGAGTGAGTGCCCAAAGGGACTTTATTAGGGTGGTCCTTAGAAGGACCGTTTAAAAAAAAAAAAACCTGAAAATAAAACAAATTAATAATAGTCGGGAGTGGGGTTAAAATAATAAGTCAGTATCAAAGTCTGGGTAAAAGTAGAAATAAAAAAAGTCGCTTCCAAGTCAGGGAAAATAAGAAAGTCACTTCAGAGTCATGAGGGAAAAGTCCAAAATAAATAAAAAAAGTCCCACTAAATAAAAAAATACCCTTCCTACTCCCCCGAAGAACTCGTACACAAATTTATGACATCGTCATCGTCTTTGTTGTTGTTGTTGTTGTTGTTGTCATCTGTGGTGTTTGTGGCATCATCATCATCATCATCGTCATCAACTTCTTCGACCAACAACTCGTTGTATAGCAACCGACAAAAATTGACAATGTCATCATCGCCATCATCAATAACATTGTTGTCGGCTGCTACAACTGTTGGTTTTGGCTGCCGTTGTTGTTGCCATTTTTCCTGTCGCTGCTGCAAACGCCGTCGCTTTGTGAGTAGCCGATGCTGTCTCACCCGTCGTTGTTGTTGTTGTGGTGACAACTACCTTGATGATGATGTCTGCGTGGCTGCTTCAGTTTCCACGTTGTCCACGGAAGCGGGTCCGACATGGACCACCACGCAGTCGGTTGATGATGATGATGACGATGATGGTGAATGTGGTGGTGGTGGTGGTGGTGGTGGTGGCGGTGGCGACGGAGGCGGGTGGTGTACTTTGGCAGTGACCACAATTTGATAACCGCCACATTCACCATCGCTGGAATCAACGAAGGCTGACACATCATCATCATCAACATCACTAACGATGAAAATGACAGCAGGGGCTGCAGGAGCGACGGTGACAACAGTGGCAGTGGTGGCGATGGTGGCGGTGACGGCGATGGTGGTGGCGGGAACATCAGCGAGCAGCGGTGGCAACGGCAATGGTGGCTGTGGCTGCTGCTGCAGTGGCAACAACCACGGTGGCGACAACCACGGTGGCGACAACCACGGTGGCGACAACAACGGTGGCTGCAGCTGTTGTTGTTGTTGTTGTTGCAGTTGTGGCGACAATGGCGGCGGAGACGGTGACAGCGACCTCAACAATCGAGGTGACCGGGGTCGCACAGCCACCACTGTCGAAGACGACGACGACGGCGATGACAGGCGTGTTCGCAGTTGTCCAAGGGGGCAATGCGGACCCACGGCAGCGTGAACTCCATGCCCCAGAAAGTTACGACGTGGTCGTCCAAAACGAAGGGCGCCGCAAACATAACAGCCATTAGCACGGAGGTCAGCACACCCGTCACACGCACAGTCTCGGGTCGAGTTCATATCTCACACACACACACGCAAAAATTAAAACAAAATTGGAAAAAATTATACGAAAAATGACAGCAAGCAAGGAAGAAAAACACGTTGACGGAGCTGAACTATGTTAGCGAATGATTTGATTTGGGAATAAAATGCCAAAAAACCTATCTCAGGGAATTACCCAACCATCCTGATAGTCGCCGTCGTCGTCGTCGTTGTCGCCTTATCGTAATCCCAAACGTATTCTTTTATAGACGAACAAAAAGACAACTGCAACAACAACAATAACAGCAACGATAAGCGATGTTGCATGTAGCAAAAAAATAAAAAAATTTTTCATTTTTTTTTGTTTGTTATTTCACGGCATTCGTATCACCCTGATCGTGTATGGTGAAAAAGAATATCGCCCAAACTACACAAATACATCGCACGTCCAAAATAATTAAAAATAACTTTTGTCAACTTTTTTTCATAAAAAATTTTCCAAGTCCAAAAAATATTTTTTCACTCCTGAAAAAAAATTTGTTCTCGCTCACTACAAACACGCATCACAAAAAATATTTTCACGCCCGAAAAGAAAAATTTTTTCTTGAAAAAAAAATTTCACCAACGAAAAAAATTCAAACAACTAACGCCCAATGACGAGAAAATTCTCCGATGATCGGAGGGAAATTTACCGCCACTACGGCCGTTTGGGTCAATGGGAAAAGGATAACATTTCTTCGGACTAACACAGGCGCGGAGAGGGGAAAATGGACGGACTTTTACCGTTGATAGGTGGCTCCAGTCAACGGTAAAGAAATTGTCCTCAAGGTGCCCACTCACTACTTGTGTTGATTACGTTTTTAAATTATTTTTTGAAGACCTTTTATTTAGCCTACATTGAGGTTTTTATGATTCCAATGTTTTGAATAACCGATGAATTGGAAAACTAGGTTTTCTAGAGATGTAATGGTCTGAGAGTTTTTTTTTCATATAGTTTTGGATAATGGTTCCTAAAATCAAAAAATTCTGATAAGATATTTAAAAAAAGGAAAATTTACGTTCTTGGATAATAATTATCTTCTCATCAATTCATGCCGATATGAGAATTTATTTCATAAAATATATTATGCAAAAACGTATTATATTGGAATTGAACGATTTGGAAAAACAACAAATTTTTTTTCTCGTGAAAAATCAGAGAAGAGTGTATTATTTTGAATTAGGTACAAATTGTTGTTAAGGTAACGAAAATAATATGCATTTAAAATAAGATCTATCCTAAAATTAAAAAAATGATTCTTATTACCCCAGTTTAGGTCTCAACTTTTATCCGATAGTCACAAAATTTGGAAAGAACATTAGTATTAAGCCAGGAATCTGACCTATTGATTTTTTTGTGGATCGGCCATACTGTATTTCAGATATGGCTGTTTTTATTTTGAATTCATATATTGTATTGTGTGATACATTATTTGGTATGTGTTTTGGGGCACTGATTTTGAATTTGGCGTTCATTTTTTCATTTTACCCATTATTTGAACTCCAGGGGCTTCAAAATGGTGAAATTTTGACTTCTAATATTTTATTGTATAATACATCATCGGTTATGTTTTTTTGGGCACTTATTTCGAATTTAACTTCCTTTTTTTTCATTTGACCCATTCTTCAACCCTTAGGGGCTTCAAAATAAGGCCAGATTTTGACTTTCCATATTTTTCATTTTGAACTAAATCACGTTTGTTTTCTGATGTTCCCTAATTTCATATTGATTGACGGGGAGTAAGTCATCCGGAAAATTTCTTGACAGTTTACAAAAAGAAAAAAAGTTAAAAGTCCAGGAATTTTTTTTTTTTTACATTTTTCACATTTTGGAATTACGTTTTCAATAGGAAGGTCTCGGTAATAGAAATTTCACTTCTGGTTCATGTCCTAGGACACATTAGTTTTTTTTTATCTGCTTTTTCCACCAGATTTTTATCCAAATTCTTGTTGCCACGTGTATATCACTGTACCTACTCTATGGTTTTCATATCCACTCTAAAATGGTGTTTCAACTGAATAAAATCACGCCCTAATAAGTAGAAAATACAATAAATAAATAAATTTTCTAGGTAAACGCTTTTATTTAATTAATGTGGTAAAAAGGAAATAGCTCCCAAAAAATTTGAAAATAAAATAATTTTTTTAAATTTTTTTGTCTCATTCAGAAATGGCATTAAATAATTGTTGGGCGAATAGTATAAAAAAGTAATAGAGAATTGTAATTTCCTCCAACTTCTCGGTTGAACTGAGTTGGCATGGAATGGCAATGATAAATTTGGATACATTAAATTCTTGCATATTTGTCTGTCCGACGTTTTTATTTGATGCCATTTCTGGATAATACAAACAAAATATAAAAAATTATTTAATTTTCTTATTTTTAGGTAGCTATTTCTCGCATTAATTATACGTATAAAAGTGTTTAGGTTAAAAAAATTTTATTTATTTTATTTTAACTGTTGGAAATTTATAAAATAGATCAGCAATTTTCGTTTTTCTCTCCTACTCATAAGGAAGGCTTTCGCAATATGTCCCTGATCAGGTCTTGGTAATGTGCAACCAGCAAAAAGTTCCAATGCATCGCATGAGAGGATTTATAAAAGTTAAAAAAGTAGAAGATAAAGTGAAAAATGTGGAAAAAATAAGAAGGAAAGTTATAAGATTGCAAACACGGCTTAAGCATTGAGTTTTGAGAACTGAGCATCGTCATATAAAAACTATTACCTCTCATGCTCAGCATGAAAAATTTTTGATAATGAATGAAAATGTAAGGGTTAATGCTCAAAGTCGTGTTCGCAGCCTAATTGTACCCATAACTTCATCAATAAAATATGTGCCCAAGGCATTCAACAGATGTTGTTTGCCAAAGGCTAAAAAAAAAACTCAGATTTTAAGCTATTTGTACCAATACTGGAATACATGTTCTAGAACTTGAAAGCTAATTGAAAAATTTGTTTCACTCTTGCGTAAGTTTTTAATCAATTTATCACCCATCTACCCATAAATGTAAAACCTAGGTGTGTCCTTGCATGTATGTGCATATTTTTATCTTCTAAAAGATGCTTATTATTCTATGATTTATGGCCCAGATGAACCAACATTAAGTTTACGGCTCACGAAAGCATTTGGACAAGGCAATGCAGTCTTGTAAAAATATACCTATTTCTAATCATTAACACTCATATTTATTCATTGTTATATCTGGTTTATTATAAGCCATTTCATATATAAATTGCATCAGATTTCTATGGACAGAACTCAGCCCAGGAATCAATATCAGTGGGTGAACTTACTCAGGTATAAATAAAAATTCAACCTGCCCAGCATGACGTCATCTGTTTAGCCAGTAATATTCGATGTATGGCCAGTGTAGTGCAGTCGTAGAATTTTTTGTTGTAATTCTTTTCAGACGTAAGCTGAATTCTCATTCTATACATAAAATTAAATAGGAAACTATAGAGAATAAAATGCCACTGAGAACATTAAGTTTGAGGTATTAGAAGCCGAGAAATTGAAGAAGATAAAGAAATTGTCTGTGACACGTACTTTATTCAGTTATACTTTGTTCCAAATCCGAAATGTAAGAATTCTTGAAGGCACAAACAGGTGGCCTTAAATAAATATTATAGAAGTTTAATTAAATTGGCTAGGAAAAATCAAAAATTTTACCAAACAGATATGATCTGTTTCACATCTAGTGTGAATACGTATTGTTTCCTTTTCCGATGTTCACGTCGTGTATTGCATTCGTGTTTTGGAACAGAGTATACTTATTTTCATGAATTCAGTTTTAAGCCTTATCATTTGTTGTCTTTAGTGTTAAATTTACAATTTTGTAAAGAATTTCATCTACTTAAGTTTTCTTGGCTTCTAAGAGCTCATACTTGTTGTTCTTGGTCTCATTGAATTCCTTGGAGTCTCCGCCTCAATTTTCTACATTCAAAAAGTTCTGTCTTATCATTGAAGAGAATTACAACCAAAATTCAAAGACTGTCCTATACATTGCTTCTTTCTTAATTAGCTAAATGTGTGGCATCATCCAACATGTAAACAAAAGTTCTCCCTTATGAGTGAGCACATCTCTTGATCTTATCTGGGAGCTAAGGTGCAACATACGAATATTCCCACATTTCTATTTCACTCATGCAATGTACCTATCTCTGTCAAACTGACATTTCTCCCATATTCATCTCAGACATTCTTGACACGCCCTTATATCTTTCAGTATATTAATAGGTAATCTAATAATGTTATAGAAGAACAACTTTGTAGGTGTCCCTGTAAATCACCTTCTTGTCTTAGAAAGTTGGAACATGTCATCCTAATTTACTGGTATGTATTAATCTGTTTTTTTGACTATATAGTACTGGACCAGTAAAGCTCAAACAACCCAATGTACATTGTATTGTAAAGATATGGTAGCATAAAAGTAGGCAGTTAGCGTAATTTCAATGTTTAGATTGAGTTCACTGGTTTAAAATACTACTGATAAAGGTTATCCACTCAGTTCACAAGGAGAGCATACGTAAAAGTAGTTTAAAGTTGCGGTTACAGCTTACAGAATTGCAAGTAAAAAAAGGTTGCCCAGATCTGCTTTAAGGGATAAAATAAGAATATTAAGAATATAATAGAAATCTCTGTATTTCAGGATGAAATTTTTGAGTGGTTGTAGCAAGGTGACCATCGGACTAGTATTTTACCGGTCCTCTCGGCAATTTTGTGAGTCAACCAGTAAGTGTTGATAAAGAATACTGATCCAGGTCATTACATGTTTTTTTTTTTTTTTCATTGTTGAAGTTTAACTTTTAGTATTCAAATTTTCCAAAAATTAAAAAAAGGAAAAAATGTTAAGAAAAAAAAATTGTGTCCGTTTTGTTTTCAGTCATCACTAATCAGTAATCACATGCAATTATTCTTCTTCTGCTATTTAAATATTTTAAGGGTTACATTTGGTAAATAGTATACTCACAATCGCAGTGTTTTGTTTCTAGTCCAAATGAAAGACAATCACAATGAATTTGTTTAGCGTTTTTGGAGGAAAGGAGTACTAAAAATTTACTTGTAACTCAGTAAGATCACTTCCACAGAGTGAGGTCTGTGTGTCAAACCCCCCAAGGCTCCAAAAACAAACACTAAAATATATGTTCTTTAGCACAAAAACATCTGAAAAATATTTTAGTTTGCTCAGCTTGCAGAACTGGTTTTTTAGGTTATAAAATTCTTCCAACAGATGAATCTTGTATAGGGAACTGTAACTTGTTAGATCAAAGGTTAACAAAATAAGTTGAAAAAAAATCACATGTCACTATTAATTACGTATTCAAATTGTGGAGTTCTCTAAAAAAAATTTTAACGAAGACTTCCGGTTTGTGACCTGTAATTTTTTTGGGTTAAGGTGGAAACCATGGGTTTTAACACCTTCTGACATCCTCGTTATATATCTCTGATTTTATCTTTTTTTCGTGTATGTATTTTACCATCGGAACTAGAATTTGGTCATTTCTAGTTTTGATTAGTCTAAACTGGAATGGGGAAATGACGACATTTGACTCTTCTAGTACTGACCAGATGAAACTAGGATTGGAAAATGCGTTGGGCAGTTCTAGTTCTGATCAGTTGAAAAAAGAAAATGAATTTTTAGTTGAAACTAATAGTGTCTAGTCAAAACCAGTTATGGAATGTGTCAGCATTTTTCTTATAGAAAACAAAATGCTATGCCTAGGTTTAATATATTTAATTTTTTTTACTTTTTTTTTTTGTTTTGGTGATGTGAGCCAATTAACTCCCAATAAGGATCAGCTAAAAGAAACAAAAATGTTGAAGTCAACTAAGACCGAATACAGATTTGGTGTAAGTCAATAACACTTTTGACTAAATTTTCTGGCAAAACTGGTTTTAACTTATTTCTGGTTTTGACATTCGTATGTTGGTCAAAACTAGAACCGCCTAACGCATTTTCCAATTTCAGTTTTGACTGCGGTCAGTACCAGAAGGGTGAAATGTAATTTTCCAAATCTAGTTTAGACTAGTCAAAACTAAAAATAACCAAATTATAGTTTTGACGGTATCATATATATACATTTTTTTTTTTGGGGAACAGCATCAACTATTTTCTGTCTTACAAATGTAATGTGCCTAACTAGAAGTTCTAAATCAGTAGACTATGGAAAATATTTGTTGGCGTCGTCTACTTATTCCTATCTTTTATAATCAATAAAGAATGGCTTATCGTCAACAGTACTATCAACACCAACGAAATAACGCAATTTGGCAACAAATACAATATTGCTGCGAAAAAAGTTTAATTGGTGTTTAAAAAATTACTTTTACTTACGTGATTTTGTTTGTAAAAATCATGGTATGATTTATGAAGAAGAATTGTACAGTGAATAAAGAAGAGAAAGAAAATATCGGTCGCATATCAGTTGAAAGTTTTTGGTCAATAGCTAAAAAGGGCAAAGAAGATTATGCTTGTTGGGACTTTTTGTCCATTTCTTCCATGAGTTTAGTTTCAGCTTCCAGAATTTTAATGCGCTCCGCGCGTGAGCCTTCGTAGTATTTCATTTTCGGAGATTTTTCAGATTGGCTTAGTTCTTCTCGTTCCTTCTTCAGGGCATCTTTACGCATTTTCTTAGCCAAGTTGTTGTACTTCCTCAGAGTGATTTGAAATTCTCTAGCTTCCTCTGAAATATCAAGAAAGAAACGTTTGACAATAAATCCATCATCCATTATATCACTTTTTTAACGGTATGAAAATACGTGGACCAGAAACTGATTCTTGAGTAAACAAGTTGTTCTTCAGAGGTATACAATGCTGTCAAGTTTTTTTTAGATAGGAAGAAAAGAAGCTAGGAGAATCTAATTTTGAAGAAATAAAAATGAAACAACGTTGTTTTTCAGTGACATAGCTGTGTTTGACATGGCAGAGTCCCTCTATAATTTTATAGGTCTGTTATTATTTACAATGTTGAACACAGCTATAACTTTTATTTATGCACTATCCAAGAAAGAAACTCGAAATATATAAAATAATTTTTTTTCTCAACTTTTTATCTACTGGTATGTAAATTTATACATATGCAAGTAAGTTTTTTGTACTCATTTTTTCTCTGGAATTACCGTATTTGCTACTTTTTTTGAAGCTGCTCTGTTGGAAGTTTTTTTTTTCTTGTTATCAGTTCAGGAATGTTGTATCCTGCCATCCCCCAGAACATTACTGTTATATTATATGAATTTTCTGAAAAACAAAATATACCCTTAAATAATTGTTTTTATACTTTCTTTCATGTGGAAGTGGGTGTGGTGGTGGCGAATTAATTTTCTTATTTGTGTTTACTCATTGCTCTAGGTAGATCATGGCAACCCTGTGTATATGTGTGTGTGTGTGTGTGTGCGTGCGTGCGTGCGTGCGTGCGTGCGTGCATATGTATATATTATTTTGTTTATATGATAGAGTAGTGGTTGAGATATCAGGTCAGAAGCCCTCAAAACTTTTGAGCACCACCCTAAAAAAATTTAGTTCACTGCTCCCCTGTGCGTAGCATAAGAAATTACTACAGGAGAATTAGCAAATGATGAGGAATTTTCATGAACAAAATGGGATTAGTCACAAAAATGTTGGATAACATGCCAAAAATAGTGCATTAATAATCCCATTTCCATCTCTTGGGCTAAATTTTTTAAAGATAGTTTAACCTGTGGAAAATTTCTTTTCTTTGTTTATGTTGTAAAATATGGCGCATACAAAAAATAGTTTGAGCTATAAAATATTTTTGAATTCATTTCAAACAAATATGATTCCTACCTGTTTGTTTGTAGCATTCACTCGGACTCTATAAAATTAATATGAATTTGGGTACTTCAAAGGATCATATCCCAACTGGAAAATTCAAGGAGTATATACACTAGAATTTCTACAAGCGGAAATGTGATTAAAGTACGCTTCATTAACACCACTGTATTTTGAAGTGTAATACATTTAAATGTGTTTTAGAAATGATAATCCTACTTATATTGTAAATGTGAAAACGAGTTATTATGTTTGGGACATTATCACGCCAAAATAGCCAAAAAAATTTGGTTGAAATTTTGCACAAACATAGTCCATTAGCCCTAGAAGAAAATAGGCTAATTTTGAAATAAAAAATTTGAGTGATTCTCCAAGAATTAGCAAATTTTTGAGGTCCATGTATTTTACTAGAGTGAATGTGTGTCTGTGTATGTGCTTTTTGTTATTATTTGTTTTCAGTCATTTGTGCAGCAAACCCAACTTCTAAATTTTGAAAATACTTCTCTCTTTCACTCCGTCATTCCTCAGCCCCTAACTGAGCTACAAATCCAAGGTTGGTACAATTAGAAAGGGAAGAACATTTGCTACAATTCGCTACTAATTATAATTTCTCTATTGTGAAGAGTTTTTCAGAAATAAATAATAAAAAATTTCAAATTAAAATAAACTTTGTCATTTTTTAATTTGTTGATTGTTGCAAAAAATAATGATTATGGAAAAAAATTTTCACTGATAAGCACCTATTTTTTAATTACAAATTCATTTTTGTCATTAGTTTCCACTTATGATAAAGTGATTACGAGTTAAAGGTGAGAAAAAATCTATTATTATATGTATCAAAGGGAAAGTTTGTATGTAACATCATAACTTCAAAATTGTGAGACGGATTCAGCCAAAATTTTCATGACATATTTTTGTTGTCCCATGGAAGATTTTAAGTCAACTCAGAAATGTATAGACCACTGCAGACAAAGTTGTGGATTTTGACCCCCTCATGCCCCTAAGAAATTTAAAATTTTTCCAAACAAAAACTTATCATACTCGATGATATTTGTAAGTCCCCTAAACATTCATGCTTTACCATATGATTCCAACAAGAGAGCTCCAACATCTGACTAATTTGGGTTTTTTCAATTTGTCATTTTAGTTATTATAAGTGATATAGGCTATGTGGGGACATCACTCGTATGAGGTAATAGGGGCTCGCACCCCTCAACGACAGTCGCTGTCCAAAGGCTGGCAATAATTGTCTACATGACGTAAAACATATACACACTGGTGCGTTTGTATGTTTGCACCTGTACTTATGTACAGGTAAGATACATTGCACTGGCCAAGATCAATTACCTGATAACGATCTCAGTGATGTCACAGCCCGGTACCAAACACGCTATGTCGTTTCTTATCACCTCAACGGAGGCAAAAAACGATGTAACGTATGACATAATTACATATGTGTGTCTGTGTGTGTGTGCCAAATTTGATATATAAAATCTCAAAACTGGCTACAAAATTGCCAGTGTTCGCTGAGGATTTGGCTCTCCCATACTTCACAGTACAAAGTGGCAGAACACGCAAACTCCATTGAAAACCTTCTCGTTCGAATACTTCTCACGACAAGGTATTCCACAGGCTACAATGAGAAAAACTAAGTTCTACAAAAGAACCAATTTTAAAATTTAATATTTTGTATAGTAATGATATATTGTCATATAAGTATGTTTTTTAAAAAGCAAAGTTAAATTTGATGTTTATTTTTCATTTGACTCATTCGTTAATTCCAAATTATATATAAGGACGAGGATTTGGGCAATGCAACAGGTAATAGCTAGTATCAAATAATTTTGTGTTAGAGAGTATGTGAAAAATGTATTTAAGTAAAATTATTATTATTGTACATCACCACAAATATTTTTGAAAGCGCTGAATTCAAATTTATGTTCATTTCTTCCTTAGATTAGCCATTATGACCCCACAAGCATTTCAGAAAAGAGATAAAAAATTATTTATGAACAATAATGTACCTACAGTACATCATCAGATAATTTTTCAGATGTAGTGATTCCATATTTGATGTCAATTTTTGTATTTGACTCTCCATATAAGAAAACAATTATTTGTAGAACATCAATGTAATTATCATTTGATAAATCTCAAATTTGGGAAGTAGTTGGTTTCAAACTTATTTGAAACTAATTTCAAGTTAGATGAAATTTTATCAAACAGTTAATCTCAAGGGCTGATAAAATTTCAGTCAGTGGGGTTTAAGATGTAATTATAATTACTTGGGGCTGGAATATGAAAAAAATATTTTTTTCAATACATCAAAGAATGTTTCGCTTAAGGTTTTTCACCTTTGGTCATTTCCTTCTACATTATCTTCCTTTCTCCTTTATGGTCCTTCCACAAAAAAATTATCTTAGGAAGTTGAAGTAGGCTCAATTGACCCATCTTAAATAGTTGATTCCAATGTGGTATTGCTCATTGTCATTGCTTATTCAGGAGGCGAGTTATGTGAGCAAAACATGGTTGAAAGTGGGTTTTTTATATTTTGTGGCACCCCAGGGCACCAGACTGATCCGATTTTTCATGAAACAGATGCGCCTCAGCACTGTAAAACATTAGTTAAAAAGTAAAGTAACAAAAGCTTTGTAATTCCCCTCAAAAAATATGTTCTGGGTCTGCCACTTTGTTGTATAAGACATTTTGAGCATGTGCAGCCAAGATAATGATTTAATAATGTAAGAAAGTACCAAGCTGCCCATATGCCATATTGTACTTTTTAACACAAAGGTAAAATTTCATACTTCATGTATAGTTGATACACACAAAAATGTCTGTTTTTAAGGTTAGTGTTGGAAAAAACAAATTTTAATATTACTATTCCTAACTAAGAACTTGAAGCCCAAAAGATTTTGAGAAAACTATCAAAGGAATAGAGCTTAAATTTTCACAATGGGTTGTTCTTATGAATGTGTAAGTCTCATAGAAGTTTATTGTCAGTTTGTTCTATAGTTTTTGAATGAAAAAATAAACATCAAATATGAAATAAACATCTAAAAATTATACCTGCTAATGTATCACACAAGAAAATATGAAAATAAAAAATTTGCCCTCATATAAAGCTCATGGTGGACAAGGAATGGGTTGAATGAAAAACTGAACGTCAAATTTGAAATTAGCACCTCTGAAAATATATCCGCTGATATATCATACAACAAAACATGAGAATTCCAAATTTGGCCCTCTCTCAAAAGCCACAGTGGAAAAGGAATGGGTTGAATAAAACAAAGAACATCAAATTCAAAATCAGCACCCTAAAAAATATGTACTCTAATGTATCCCATAGCAGAATATGAAAATTCCTAATTTGACCCCCTTTTGAAGCCCATGATGGTCGGTGAATGGGTTAAATGAAAAAATGCGTCAAATTTTAAATCACCACCCTAAAAACTATTCTCGCTGATATATCACATAAAAAAATATAGGAAGTCAAAATTTGGGGGCCTTTTAATGGCCCTGGTGGTTGAGGGATGGATTAAATGAAAAAATGAATATCAAATATGAAATCAGCTTCCCAAGATACATATCCGCTGATGTATCAAAAAATAAATTACAAATAAAGAAGAATAGATTCGCTTCAAAAAAATACTCATCTGCCTGTAAATAAATGAAAACTTTTTCCTTTTTTTATACGCTTTTATTCTACTCACTCAATTTGTTCTTTTGAGTTTCTTTCTCCCTTTCTATTATATTACCACTTTTTGAAAGATGTGGACAATGGAAAAAACAAACCACCGTTAGCACAATCTTTCGCAACCTAACTGAAATATTACGATGAAAATTATAACAAATTTTCAGTTATTTTTCTTAAAAAGTACCTCTCCAATCCGCAGTTTTTCTACCTAAATTTCGAGTGAAATTACTTCAATTTTTCTCATTGTATTCTCCAAGATTGTCTTTATGTCCGTTTTTGACAGAATTTTGAAATGATGATTACAGAGACAGCTATGAAATTGACTATTTCCATTATGAAATTGCTAAAAATTGAACTACTTTTTAAAAATTATAAAAACAACGAACATGAAGACAACCTTGTTAAAATGCATATTGAAAATCAGAAGTGAATGGGAGCAAATTTGAATGAGTGAGAACAAGGTGTGGAAAGTCCTTTTTTTTTATTACTGAATTACTCCGTTAAGCTAATTCCTTTTTTTCAGATTATTGTGGAGAGTGGTCCCCTAAACATCATATGAATTGAAAATCCCCACCGCTTGAACTAAATTTTTTGTGGAGGTTTGAACTAATCTAGAATTGAGTTCTCAAGAAAATCTTAAATATTATAGGACATAAAAAAATTTTTCAGATAAAACATTGTTCTAACTTAATTCACTACAAATTTGATTCTTACTTATTTCTTCATCGACTCAGTCTCAAGCAAATAAAAGCCAACTTGAAAACAAGTATATTTACTGAATATATTATGAATTTTTTAATAAAATACCCAACTGTTGTAATTTTCAGCCTTTGAAGCCGAAATTTTGTATGTAGATGTAGGTAGATTTGTATGCCACAGATTTATTTATCAAGTTTGGAGAAAATCAGACCCGTGACTCTTACACAACTTCTAATTTTGTTTTGTGTTTTTGTAATATTTTCAACACCATTAAGTCAGAATTTTTTTTTAAATGTATGAAAAATTTGACGCATAAGTTGGTATTACAATGTAGAGGAAATTAATTCTGCTTTGATTGTTTAATTTTTTATCTATATATTGACCTTTTTTGGCAGGTGATGTGAATTTGTAAATAAGTAGTGTATATTTTCAAATTACCTATTTCATCATTTTATTATATTTTTGTAGCTAGACAAGATCCCACTAAAAAGCTAGTTACTGTAGAACAAATTAAGCAATCAAAACAAAAATCAGTCAGGTTTCTCTGCATTATAATACCAACCAATGTGTTAAATTTTTCCTATATTTAAAAAAAATTCTCCCTCTAGGTATAGTGTTGAGAAAAAAAGGTGAGTTTCTCTGGTGCTATACTCATAAAGGATTGATGTGTAAACATAAAAATAAAATTACCAACTTCCAACTTGGGGCTATAAATTAATAGTGTGGTTGTGAGTGTGTGCATTGCACACTCACACAACCACACCCCTACACATCATGTAACCCACACAAATAAGAATTATAATTATAATAGTTGAGCTTACGCAAATCTGATGATCGTAATTCTCATTTAGGCCCCTACTGTGGACCAAGTGCTAAGATGTTTACTCAAAAATAGAAGAAAAAAAAGTGGAAATTGCATACGGGCAATCCGTCCAATTTTAACCAAATATGATAGGTTAATCTGTGGTGTAGCTTGTATCTACATACTAACTGAAAATTCCAGCAGTTATCGTGTTGACAAATAATTCATATATTCATTAAACATACTTCACTTTAAGGTGGCTTTTTGGTAAGTATTTGAGATTAAATTAAATAATGAAGAAATGTGTAAGAATCAACTTTGTAGTAAATTACATTAAAACAAATTTTTATTTTGTGACATCTGAGTTACCCATAGCCTTCCCTTCACGTCACCATCGACTGTATTATTATTATGATAGGGAACGGCTCTCGAACTCTAAGTTTGTAATAACGATAAGGTGACCAGAAATACGCCGATTCCCCATCGGGAATAAATTCCCGAAATCTAAGAAACATAAAGACACGTCGACCGATTTATTATTTAACGATATGGTGACGTGTAAGAATAAGATATCGATCATCGGTGAACCATTTCTAATCTCTTTGACTGTTCACGTTTTAGGCTGAAGAGTGAACAGTCAGTCTCGTTTTTAGACGTGATAGTTTTTCGTTCGTCGTGAATACGAAATATTATTCACGACAAATACAGCTCTTTTATACGGCAGCAAGCCACCAATTGATTGTTTTCACCGATATTTTCGAATGTGAACGCCAGTAGTAGAATTTAAATAACTCGCGATATTATTCTTTCGAACTTAAAACGAATAATCGATCGAGATTTGATGGTTCACCGAACTTCGAGAACCATGAGGCGATGTGAAGAATAACCTGCACGACCTGATTGTAGTTACCATAACTGTGAGTAATCTTTTCAAATGTAATAAAGTGTATACTGTGATAATGGGTCGGCCAACTTATTTAATTCCACATACGTAAATTCGCCCGATATACTTCGTAGGCCCAGGGAGCTATCGCTGGTAGGCTGGTGGCCTAACTGTTTGAGCTGGTTTGTAGTTTCGACTCTACGATTGATCGAGACTTATTGATATACTTCGAATCGTGATATCATTCCCTATACTCGGGATGTACGTTCGTTTTCGGACGTCACAATTTAAAAAATTTTTTCAAATGTCCCATAATATTAGAAATTTTCTCAAAAAATAAATTGTGGTGAGGTTCAAACCTTCATAAAAAATTATCTCAAGAGGTGGGGATGAGATTTTTAAAATAATGCTAAGACGTCCACTCCAAACAATATTCCAAAAACATAGATCTACTTGAGTAAAATGTTTCTAAATTTTGTTTGCATAACTATCGGGACGATTAAATGGCAAAATGTATGTACGTATACCCTATTAATTAATGTTTGCATAAAAATATTTTAATCGTGGTTTTTCGGCCTTTCTTCGTACAGTAAACATTTCCAATGTGATATTTATTTGGTCGCAGAACTTTATTTTTAAAAAGTACTTTGAGAATAAAATTTTCTTGAGAATATGACTTGATTTTTAGAAAATCTACTTTGTTGAACAGAAATATAACCATCTCATTTCATCCATCATTAAGCGATAACAACGAATGAAAAATTTGCCTGGCTAAAAGTAACGGATACGTAAGGTTTTATTGGTAAATTCTGGTAGGCTTAGGCTGCGTATGATTATTATAATTTATGACTAATGATGTAATGAGTTTATAGTTTCAATCTTTAATTTTATTCTTGAGAATCGAGATATGTTATGAAAATATATGTAAGAAATTCCTTAGCTATGAAAATATATGTATGAAATTCCTTAGCTTGAATTAAATTAACAAAAATTTTTCTAATTTCCACATCCAAATAAGGTAAACTTGGTGCTTTATTTATGTAATACATATTCTTGTTCCCAAGGTACAGGTTGCAGGTTGCAGGTTGCAATTTTTATCTGATAATCACAAAATTTGGAGCAAACATTAATACTTTGCCAAGGACCTGACCTATATATTTTGTTGCGGATTTGTTGCATGGTACTTCTGGTTTGGCTATTTTTGTTTTTATTTTGGATATAAAATTTTCAATTTTTGACCAACAGTTACAAAATTTGAAACAAACATTCACTATGATTTATCATAACTTGCTATGAATTTTGGTGCAGATCTGTTGTATATGGTACTTCCAGTAACACCATTTTTGTTTTTATTTTGGCTATAGAATGCAAAATTTTGGACCAATAAGACTGTAATTTGGAATAAATATTTATTATGATCTATTAATAGCTTTTTAAACTACACCCAATTTTATAATTTTCAAAAACCTACTTTTTCTAATGAAGCTGCTGCTGTATTTAAGTTTTTATCCATTGGATTCATAGACATATACTAATTAACCAAGATATTAAAAGTGGGTCTAAAATTGCTTACTTCTGCCTCTTTCTATTGGCATATTCTTACAAAAATCACCTTTGTATGGATGAAAATTTGTTATTAGGATTTATTTTATAAATCATCCATTGTATGGAAAATTTTATAGATGTTGAAAAAATTTGCCTTTAAATTTTATACTTATACGATTTTGTACTTAATAAATTCCAAAAACTTAATTAAAGTCCATATAACTGCATGTATTTTTCATAAAAAATGCCAATTGCTGGTGCAAATAGGCAATACATGTAGAAGTGTTTTTTTCAAAGTTTGCTGTCTAGGTGTATTGTATACAAGCCCTGAAGCTCCGCTTTGTGATGTTTTGGCTTGTACTGGCCTGGCAACACTAATCAATTCGTTATTAGGATGGAAACAATAAAAAATTTGTAGTTGGCGCATGCGCCTTGAATTTTGTCTGAATAATTTTCGTTGATTTTGTCTTAAAATTTATCGTCCATTTTTGTCTTAAAAAATTGGGTCATACGTTTATTATAATGATATGTCTATGATTGGATCATATTATATGTACCAATAAAAAATAAGGGTGATAAATATTGGAAAAAAAACATGGGAAAAAAAATTGTCATTGATTAGGTAAAGCCTAAGAGGTAGGTAGTAAATATAACATAACTATCTATTATACTATGAAAGCTGTTTTATAATGAGGTTCAGTGGTCCAGTATATCCATAATCATTCTCACTATGTCTAATATCCTCATTAAATTAGGCAAATTAGTTTTATGTGTCCTCTGCTTCTCTCCTCACTACAAATAATGCATGGTGAATTTATGGATACGCTTCTATATTATTTGGTAACTTTTGTATCAATAAACACAAAATGAAGTTTAATCATCTTTTATCACCGTCATGCTCATACCTGTGGTAGAAAAGAGCTGTAACAATACTTCTTAAAGCGTTATAATGTTTTTAAAAGACATCCAGCTAAGGAGATGTGCAATGCTCCATATGAGCTCTGGTTTAAAAATATGCGAAAGATGAAGAAGAAACAATTTTAGTTGTACATTCGGCGAATCCAAAGTTGCGCATATTAAGTTTTGAAAATAGAAATCTCCATACCAATACAGATACACTCTCAAGCTACGATATATGCGCTGTAACAAATATCAGAATTCGAAATGTTCTATGAAAGTTCTATCTTTGACTTGTTTTTTATAGGGTGTTGGACATCTCTTTAGCCATATGTCTCTAGTTTTTACATAAAGAGAATTTAAACCACCTCCCAATAACTCCCCTTTTATAATTTGTTTCTTTTTACTCTTTTCCTCCTTGCCAAATGAATATTAAACTTGAAAAAAAGTTTCCAATGAATGTTTTTGAAACACCTTTCTCCTTCTCACCTTCTCTCCAAAAAAAATGTAAGCTTGTTGCTAAGTATATGGGCACTCAAGTCTCATCTGGTAATACCAGTGATGTGCTCATGAAATTTTTTGGAGTATACTCAACTTCTGGTTCGCCCTACTACTAAAAACAAAAAAGCAATTTTTTTAAATTTTATTGACACAGAATTATGATTTTACTTTTACAAAATATCTAAAAAATTTATTTTCCTCATCTAAAAGTTTTTTTACTCATAATTTTTGTTTTTTTCCACAATGAGGGTGATCTTTTGGATATGGATGATGCGAGTGTCTGAGTCATAGGTTAGCGTATCGCCCTTAGAATGAAATCATTTTATTGATTAATACGAAAAACTTGCTCCGAAGGAACGGAGAAGAGAAATGAGCATTTTTTGATCCATAAGCAGACAATTTTAATCAATTATGAGTAACTAAGAGTGTGACTAGGAAATGATTTTTTAGTGCAATATTGTGAGAGGTGCAGCGTACATCCAAAATTTTTCGTCGATTTCTTGAAAGTATAGAAGGAATTAGTTATTTTATTGTATTCTATTTGTAGCTTTAAAGAAGTCGACAAATCAATGCTGTAGTAAAAACATGCAACCTCCTTACGAATCACGTTCATTGAATTTGTTGAGAATTGTTTAACTTGTATTTTCAGTTAAGATGGAACTAGTTTCAAATTAACTGTCTGAAAATATCAGTTTAATTCATTGCAAATGTGTAGCTATTCAATGATTAATTGACATCTACGTATAGACTAACTGATTAATTACATTATCTAGCGTAAACTATGCTTGAAAAATGATGATAAATCAATTTTTATAATAACTGGTATTCAAATTTACGAACTTTTGAAGTACGAAAATATTTGCTTTCTTCCCCATTTACAGGGATATGTCTTTAAGTTCGGGGTCCATCCAAAAATTTTCCAATCCGATTTTGGTTACGGAGGGAGTGATAACGTCATAACTGTGAACTCGAAAATTTTAGTCGCAGGGTGAGGGATTTTAAGGGCGTCGTGGTTTTAAGCAGGGAATGAACGCTTGAGGAGCGCCCTGGTGAAGAGCAGTCACAGACGGTGCTTGGGGAGTAGATGATGTCATAATTTTGAACTTGGAAATTTTAAGGACAGAGTGAGGTTTTACGGGTGCCCTGATGATGGGCAGATGGCGGGAGGTTGAAAATACCTCTGCAGAAGGACAGTTACATTGAGTGCTTGGAGGAGGTGATGACGTCATAATTGTGGACTTACAAAATTTTAAGGGCAGGGTGAGGTGTTTGAGACATATCCGGGAGCTATTGTGTTTGCATTTGAGACTTCATTTTGATTTCACTTTCTTAAAACATTTTGGCGTCGTTGACTCAAGATTCTGAGGGAAGTGAGTAAGGACATTCAGATTTGGAAAAAAATTCCCAAAATGACAGTTCTTTGTTTTAAAAACCTGCTAAAAGTAAATACTTTCAAAGGTACCTGTGGGGACAATACTCGTATGAGGTAATAGGGGCTCGCACCCCTCGATGACAGTCACCGCCCAAAGGCTGGCAATAATCGTCTTTATGATGTTAAACGAATTTACACTGGTGCGTTTGTATGTTCGTACCTGTACGTACGTACAGGTAAGATACATTGTACGAGCCAAGATCAATTACCTGATAACGATCTTGGTAATGTCACGACCCGGTACCAAACGCACTGCGTCGTTTCTTATCACCTCAACGGAGACAAGAAACGACGTAACGCATGACATAATTACGTACATATACCTATGCATGTGTGTCTGTGTGCGTGTACCAAATCCTGTATATAAACTCTCAGAACCGGCTCAAAAATTGCCAGTGTTCGCCGAGGATTTGGCTCTCCCATACTTAATCGTATGAAGTGGCAGAACACGCAAATACTGTTGAAGACCTTCTAGTGTGAATATCTCTCACGACAAGGTATTCCACAGTACCAAATACTGTTATGGGGGCACAGGAAAAGGTTGATCCCTTAACTCCCCTCACTACTCAGTTACGCCTCTGGAGTAGCTTCGAAATTATTGGAGAAAGAATAACTAGAACCAAAAAAATGTTGATGAAATGAATTTTTTTTTATTATTATGAAAAATTTGATGATCGGTGATTGTGTTCGGGTGTCAAGAGGCTGAATGTCTTCGGTGGCACCCATGGACCTAAACATCTACCGAGCCATCTTTGGTGTTCATCTCACTTCGACTTTTTTTAAATTGTATGATTTACAAAAATCGACGAATTTTTGGGTTATACAGCATCTTTGCTGATTAAAAAAAAACAAACAAAACCTCCGCATTTATGGTTAAAAAAACAAAAAACACAAAAAACATGGAAGCTACACAAAAAACAAAAAAAACAAAAATGACGACTATGAACTTGTCACTTTTTCTTCCTTTTTTTCAACTGCTTTAACATCGACTAACTGAAGCAAAAGCTAGAAATTTTCCCTACTCCTTCGATAAAATAAACCGCGTCATTGATCTCTATGACAAGCTCAGACTTTTATTTGCATAACAGGGATAGGGCGTAATTCTCAACGCACCCTGGGGTTCAAATGTTCATGTTTTTTCGTTACACATACCTTTTTCGTTTGAGCTTAATTCCGTCTGGCCATCGGCTTCGAATATCCGTCCATCAACTATTTTTCCTGTCGATTCATTGCTGAAAATTTCAGAAAACAACTTATAAATAATCCCGCATAGTTTTTGTCAAATTATATTGACTCGAGTTCGATGTTGTAGATTACCTAGATTCTCTGGTTGATTGGTCGCTGCCTGCTGTATCTTTTTTCTTGATTTTTTTGTCCTCGTCTTTCGATGATGAAGCCATGTTAAAAATTTACATACGATTCAAAAAACAGCTGTCGTGTTGATTCGTTCATAACAAAAAACAATATGATATTGAATTTGCTGGAATTCGTTTGTGCGCCTTTCTAACCAACTATTTTTGGAAAAGTCGATCGACATGGAAATCGAATCGTGGATGTTTATGGCCTTATATTATAGCACAAGGTGTATGAAAGTTTACTAAAGAAAGTTGTTTATATATACCATATCTTGTTATAGCATTTCAAGGAACGTTTTATTATGAACATAATTCTATTTTCAAAAATGTAAAGATATCGAAAATGTTACTATATAATATATAAGTGTATTCTTTATGGCAAAAAAAGCGCTGCACTCAAATTCTACATTCCCGACAAGTTCTCTTAAAAGAGTAAAAACTATACTTTTCCGTTTTAGGTTTTTGTAGAAGTTACAAAAAGTCAAAAAATTAAAATCGCTCAAGGAGTTGCTTCCTAACTGTCAAAATATACTCGTTCATGATTTCATTTTGCCTTATGGTTCTTTTTAAATTGATCCAAAGTGTCTCCTTTATCGAAAAGAGTAGTTGTGATATGTCAAATGAGTGTGATGAATAAAATGAGTCGGTCGACTCATTGAACTGACTCCCGACCTTTTCGAATGTTGAATTTGCTTTTTCACGAGACAGTATGGATCCTCATGATTTTCGATGACTCCAGATTGATCGCGTTCACCAATTTTCCAGTCATTTCGTTATGACGACTTAGAGATTCGTGCTTGTTCTTTCTGATGTCAAGTTCCACTTTTGCAGTTCGCTTTAATTTTTTCATTCAACTTGTTTTTGAGCACTCAATGACTCACTACAAAAAAATAATGCTGTTTTTCTTTTTTTCTTTGTTTCTAAATTTAAATTGGGCTTTGGTTACGCAGCCATATTATCCAGCGTCTGGAGAATGTATTGTTGCATGTGCATGGTGGGGAGTGGGAGGTTGGGATCTGGTGGCAAGTAGTATACTTTTTTTTATCACGCACTGGAACACAAACCAAACCAAACTTAACACCCCACCATTTTGGATTGATAATGTGACTGTGGCTAGTCTGGAACTCGCAACCAATACACCACGCAGACCTCCTGGGAAATGAAAGTTTAATCGCGATGACTTGTCCAATGAGATAGGTAACCTTGCTACATGAAGCACTTATGCCATTGCATCTGTGCACTTTTTCCATACTTTTTTACAAATCATAATCTCAAACCTCTGATAGCATCGCCATTCCAGCGTATGAGGTTATTTCGATTGTAGAGTGTAGAGAATCAGTTTCTTATCAGTTTTACAATTTGACCATTTTTAGTTTTGTGAGCCCCTAAAAGTTGTTCAGAATACTTGCTTATCCCCATTTAACATATAACTTTTGACATCCAGTAAACTCTACTGTTCATTTGGCACCCCGGGCCACAGTGATTTTTTTTTGGCCTTTTTTGAAATTTTAGACCTCCTTTTTTTATTTATAATCTTTACCTTTAATAATTGTTTTCAACTTCATGAAACTTTGAATCAATTTTCTATATTCTTTCTTTAGAAACCGAATTGTGACCGTACGTAATCAAACAGTTTTGACCTTTTCCTATAAATAAAAATTTAAACTTTGTTTTAAGACAAAGTCAGCATTTTCGTATTGCTTTATAACATTTAGACTCTTTACTCTGTTCCCAAAGAGAAACATAAAAAGTCTTAAAGGAGCAAATAGGCGGGCTGAAGTAAACGTTATAGAAGTTCAAGTTAATTTGCTCGGAAAAATGAAAAATTTAAACGAACAGACATATTCTGTTTTGCATCAAGTGTGAATTCGTACTCTTTCCTCCCCCACATTGTCCACATGCTTCGTGTATTGCAGGTTTGTGGTTTCTCGTTTCTTTTTTGAAATAGCGTGAAGGTGTAACCTCCTTCATTTAAATTTATTATAAACTGAACATGGACTTGTCTTATTTTTTTTTCTTTTTTCTTTTTTATTACCTACTTCAACTATTTTTATAGGCTCACTAACGCAGTCAGTAATGAAAAGAATTGTGACGTAGTACTTGTACCAACATCTAGGGGCGTCGAAATCGAATTTTATTGTTAGCAGTTATGAAACTATGAAGGTTCTTTCTTTGACTATAGGTTACTACGTATGGAATGCTCAAACCCCTACAAGATAGGACAACGAAAGTGGTGATATTATTTTCTGTGATGAGAAGGGAAAGTTAGTGATCTCAATTCTTATTAGTTTTTATCATTTTTCTTTGGCGACGAACCAATCATAGTATTTCAAGCTTCGACCATATACATAATGGACTGCGCATACTGATAAAATTAACATTGGCTTATATGGAGACACCATGGAGGTGTACATTTCATTCAAAAGTTCCCTTTTTTCAGGATTTATCAAATATACGTCAATTGATTAAATAATTTGGAGGGATTTGCATTGTCATTTTAAAAAATGAAAGTGTTTTTAAAATTAAATAGCGTCATTTATTCCCTTTTAATATTCGTAGGTGAATTCTGTGACAAGTACAGTTTGATAAGGGAAGGAACTTTTAAATGGAATGTACATTTCATTTGGTTGCCTTCAACATTTTATCAGTATGCGTAGTCCATCTAGTATATTGTCGAAAATTTCAAGCAGCTGTTGCGTCCTTTGCATTCCTTTCCAACACTTACAGTGTTGTCTTCAGTTTTTTATTAGTTTAAGCAGTCCATATGTAGTAATACTAAGGCTCTTTACTGGCAGGTATGCGCATACAGGTGACAAGAGATGAACCGCCGTTTTGTGTTATTGTATATATAGTAATAATAAACTATGTAAAATTCACGAAAAATCGAATAACATAAGATGGTGGCTCATCACTTATCATTCTCATGCGCATACCTGCTAATAAAGAGCCTTAGTAATATATAATCAAAGGGTGCTTTTCTTTCAATTAAAGTTACTTCTTAAATTTCCAATCGGTTTTTGTATCGTCGTGGCACTCGAGTAGTAATGTGACTTTTGGATGTGGCTTTTTAATCCGAGGTATTCATGTTCGAATCCCCCCAATATCTATTTTTTTTCTTTTCTAACGTAAGTCTTTTTCGAAGTTTTGTCCGTGAGATTTTTGTGGGAGGAGTTTTACACGTTTTATAAAAGCATATTTTAAAAAATTAATTTTTACCTAACTTATTTATACATTCAAGTTTATATTATGATAAAATAGGGAGTAAATAACGATCTTTGCTCTTCCAAGAATTTTATCCTAATTGTCAACGGATGTCAATCGATGTATTAATTCCTTTTTCGTGAGTTTTTAACTTTTTCTCCCGAGTCTTGTTAAAATTCATGCTTTGATTTAACATGTTAGGAACTCTGTCTGTCTTTTTATATTGAAACTCGCGATCATTTTCTTAAAATTTTAAGGTTAACCCAAAATTGATGTCATAGCATCGTAACAAAGGAATTAAGTACCTACCTATAAAAAACTATTTTTTTTTAAAGCTACATCATTAATCCTGATTTTTTCTGAGGAACTGTGTTTGAATTTCACATTGGCTTTTTTATTGGATCTTATTTAAGCTTCTTTGGGGTTCCCATTTAATGAAATGTGGATTTTGTCTGTATTCGAGGATAAAATTTTCAGGACTTTTAATCAGCTAATTTGCTTTTTTGTCCCCCTAATTGATATTTAAAACCATAAACTTAGACCTTTCATAGCCGGTAACGTCGTATTGGAAATGATAGACAAGTTTAACGGCATACAGATCATGGTTGTGGAATTAATAAAGGGTTTATGAGAGTTTCAAGTTTTAAGATTCAATTTAGTTTGAATTAATAGATGTATCACTATCTAGAAATTCATGGCTGACTGTTCTGAAAATACTTGAAAATTTGCGATTAAATTATTTTTTATCATCATGAAATCAATTTGTTTTGTTTACTATGATAAAAAATAATAATATTTTATCAACAATTATCAGTCAGCCGATAATAAGTCGCCATCTGTAGTGGAGGAGTTTTCTATGTTGGTTTAACGTCACAAGGACGAATAAAATATCTCGTTGTCACACACCTTAGCTCTCGCCTCGCTGCTAGACAACTGGTTGGCGTCGCCTCAACCCAGTCTCTCCAGTCATGTCGAGTCCTCTGCGCATCGCCAGTGCGCACAGGACTCGTGGTTACAGCCATGACACTGGGGGCGGTGTTCCTGGGTGGCCATCGGTGGCCACCTCCGAAGATTCTCCTGAAATCTAAAAAAGATTAGACGAACATGTTTATATATAAAATGTTATTTTATTATAAAAAACAACAAACATAACACTTATAATATAGGAACATGTAAAATAGATATGTACAGAAATTATAAGAAATCGGAACAAATTTCTTGTTTTTCTGGCGTTACGATCCCGTAACAGTGACAAGTGAAAAAGAGACTTTCAACAAAAGTTCTTTTCGATCGCCGGATGCTGCATCATTGAGGATGAGACGAGTTATTGGCCGTAGATCACAGATTCTGTAAAAGGGAATAGTTGGGAATTAGCGGATCGTATGGGCATCGACGATGCTTAAAGTAGTGCACTCTGCCACCTATTACCCGAAGCTGATTATAAAGCACATGACAGTAATAGTGGGTGCCAAAAAATCGTAGTTATGCCGTTTTTAGGAGCATAATGTCCAATTATGGCGTACCCCAAAGTCAGTAAATTGGCTTGTCAGTCCAGTCTATTTTTGTCATAATCAGGAGAGATCTAGCGGAGAACGATACTACGTATCGATGATATCTACGTCTCTGTCATCTAACTCCAATGGAGCCAAGAACTTGAGAGGTCTTGTAGATATTTGCTTGCTTGAGAATTCTATTTTTGCGTGACGCACTTGTCCATCACGAGATTTCTCTAAATCAATGATTTTAGCAAGTTTGTAAACGCCAGGTTTGGATGTGTAGTCCAAAACGTGTACTATATCGTTTACTTTCGGTACAAATGGTACCGTGCACCCTGGATTGGATAGCGCAGTTGGTGGTCTATCTCTTAGATATAAGAGATATTGTCTCTTCCAAGTTAGCCAAAGGTTTGTTAGGTAATCTTGGTCGAGCTTCCAAGTCTCCATAAGCTGTTTTGCTGTGGGAGTTGGGTCTTTAATCGATTCATTAATCGGGTTACTTAGGTAACCTAAGTTTGCCCGCAGGAAATGTGCGGGTGTCAATGTCAACTGGTCTAGCTCATCCGGAGATGGGCATAGTGGCCTTCGGTTGATCATTGTTTGTATATCTTTCAAGCTTGCTTGAAAGGTATGTTTGTAGATTGACCGATGACCGTGGACTTTATAGAACACTTGTTTTATAATGCCGATCAGTCTTTCATAAACTCCACCATACCATGGTGCTTTAGCTGGGATGAAGTGCCATTTAATGCCCCTTTCATCTAAGCTATGGTTTATTTTTCGTTCTTCAGAGAACGTTTTCCAGTACTCGGGTAAGTACGTCGCAATTAAGTGGAATTGCGCTGCGTTATCGGATAGGATAACTTTTGGCGTGCCTTTATCTGCAAAAAACGTCAAGAACGCTGTCCAGATGTCCTCGGTTGTCAAATTTGACACTGAGAGTAGGTGTACTGCTCTCGTGGACAGGCACGTGAAGATCAACACCCAATTTTTAATTGGTGTTGTAGTTGGAGTTGCCAACTGTGCTTTCGTTTTTGGCAGGTATTTGTCAAATACCATGAATGGGCCAAATATGTCCACACCTTGAAATTTGATTGTTTCTGCGAACTCAGAAAAATTTTCTCTGAGGTGTTTATAGGCATATGTGTAAAACATATAGCTATGTTTGCTTCCGCAATCAAAAAAACCGTTAATTTTCACTGGTTTTTTGGCATTTGGAGCGAGAATGTACGATGAAAACGTTAAGAAATGAGCGTCATTATCTTTAGTAGTAAAAAATGATAGGCACTCACTTAACACTGGAACAGCGGACACGGAACTCAGGTTCTCATCCTCTTGGCGTTGCTGGGCAACGAGACTATCGGTTTTTTCTGCGGAAACTGCAGTCGTCTGTAATTGTACAGTTTGTTTAGGATCGGGTACAGGTAATTTTTGTTGCTGTTTATCAAACAGGTTACCTGGTGGCAAGTATTGCTTGCAGTCCTTTAAGTGCTCGATCCAGGCCGCCACTCTGCCCTCTGTGATCGGATATTCGATCACAGGGCAGAGATTCGAGTGGTGTTCGCTACTTCCGCACTGGAACCATTTGCAGTTTGCGGGTGGTAGCGCCTTGCAGTACCTGGTACTGGTATGCGATGTTGCACATCGATGACATAGCCGGTATTGCTCATAGTGTGCGCGCCGGGACTCCAAAGTACTCTTTTTTCTGCACAGGTGACCGTGATGGTCACCACTGCAGAAAATGCAGGGCGTATTTGGAGTAAGCGGCGTACGCACCGTTGATGCCGGTATGCGTTGGCCGGATGGGAGCTGGACCCATAGGATCCCCTCTGCATCTGTAGTAGATAGAGATTCATTAGTATCCCTATACTTTTTGTGATTCGAACGTGGTGCTGGTCGCTTTCGAGGATTGGATTTATTCTGTCCTCTTTCGTTCGTTTTCTTTTCTGAAGAAATTATCGCAAAATTTTTCCTGCCTTAAGGTTGAGAGGAATTTTTATTTTGTGGGGTTTGATTAGGTTTATCGACCTTTTTTGGTACAGAGGTACAGATAGGCTCCGATAATTCCCTAATTTTAATGAACGATCGAACCGCTTCGAACAAATGTTTAACATTGCGTTCGTTACTTTTTAAAGTATTTTAGTATGATCGGGGAGGAAATTTTTTAATTACTATATTGAATAGTTGTTCCTCATCGATTACTTTTGCAAGTAAGCGATACCTATCTACCATAATGGTAAGGGTGTCTAACGTGTCTAAAATTGACGTTGTATCGTTAGTGGTTGCCATGTATGCGGTTATTTTTAGCCACATTTCAGCTCGAATCTTGGATTCGTCCCCATACCTACTATCTAGGAATTTTAGGCGTTGGATGTAGCCAACGTTATCTGGGGAAAAATGACTTATTTTCTCTACTAAAAATTTCGGTAGGGCCCCTTGCAGTAGGTTGATCTTTTGTGGAATAGCGATATCTTTTCGTTTGTTAACGTAATTGTTAAATCCGTTAATAAACCCAGGATAGCCTAGGATATCGCCATCCCACTTTTCTAAATAAAATTTAGGTGGTTTGAGATTTGCAAACCCTGCATCAACTTGATCTTTAGGATCATGTTCCCAACATTTCGAAATATAGTTTTCGGATGGTGGTTTTTCGATGGAGTTTGAGTCCATCGCTACTGCTAGGGGTGTTATGTTTTCTATCGAGTTTTGCGATAGCTCGCGACACGACGTGTCGAGTGATTGAGAATGATTTTGAGATAAAGAGGGTTGGTGGGAACATTGCCTTTTGGGGCTAGGTTCACCCTCATTTAATTCAGGAAACGTTATATTGTCTAATGAATTTGAATTTTCATTACCTGTCACCATTCCCGGCTGGCCCCGTACTCCCCTTGCTGGGGTCCGTTGCACTGCAGCCGCTGGTGATGGTGGCGGTGGCAAACGTTCGCGTTCGGTAGCTTTGGTGGCGTCCGGGAGGTATTGATGGATAAACTCCGCTGCTTGGACGCCAAGGTCCTCATGTACCTTAGCAGAGAGCTCCCGGACTTTCTTCTGCGAGGTGGTCAACACCTTGCGGGCATTGGCCTCCTTACGCAGAGCGTCTCCCAGCTCTCTCGCTAGTTCCAGAGCCCTAGCGTCCCAGCGTTCCCGCTCCTCCCGGCGACGCTTCTCCGTAGCGTCTTCACGTACCTCCGGTACGAATGGTGACTGGTGGTGCAGTTGATGTTGTTGTACATTCGATTTTATCGTCGACTGCAGCACCAGCAGCTTTCGCTTTACTTGCCTGGCCCTGCGCAAGGTTTCTCTTGCGAGGCCACGCGGTACGTAGTCGAGGTCTTTTATTGTAGCCTCGATCGCACTGTCTTCGTTAGACAGTGCGTTTATTTCGTACTGCGGTACGTGTGGTTGCTCGAGTTTTCTCTCAAGCGATTTTGCGTACTCTTCAGCGTCCTCGAGTACTGCGACGAATTGTTCGCGCTCATTGTCACTGTCGATGACGTCGCTCGTGCCGTGAGTGGACGCTCGGCTGATCGGCTGTACGTCCATTCGTACAGGTGTGGTTATGTGCCCGGGTGATGGCTGCGTGCCCGGCAATCCTGCCGCCGCTCTTCGCAGCTCCTCCACCTCGATCTCGTCAACCCAGCGCGGTTGTGGCGCTGGGGTTGCGTCTTGATCGCGTAGGATGGACGCTTCTGTCTGTTCCTCCTCTTCCATCAATAGTGACTCAGGGTCGAGGAGGACATTGATTTCGTCGCTACGCGATGTACTTTTCTCTTGGTTACTCATGTTCTAAGAACAAAAACAGTTAAAATTGAAAGGGTCATGAATTTATCAATTTTAATAAATTGTTTTTTGTTTTTTTCGATTTTTTCTAAGTTTTTATAAAAAACGAAAAATCGGGCATGACCCGTGGGCAAAAACATCATTTTCGATTTTGCGAAAAAATGTTTTCGAAATTTTTTTCTTAAGTTTTTATAAAAAACGAAAAATCGGGCATGACCCGTGGGCGAAAACATCATTTTCGAATTATTACAAACGAATAAAGATATTCGAATTCAGTTCGGTTTCCATGTTCTTTATGCAGCCAAGAATTTATTTCAGCGCACACATGGGGTTACAAACCGAATTGAATTCGTAATTAAATTACGTATATGTTTACTGGAATATACACGGCTAAGATCGATATGCGATCTTGGCTGTTTTCGATTTTTTCGGACTGATCACTAAGGTTACAAATTTAGGTAACAAAACAATAGGAATTATTTGATTTGAGTCCGATTACCTATAATTTAGGCTCGTAACAATGGGTTACAAATGCATATTCAAAATATGGAGGCACTTTAGAAGATATACTAAAGATTGAAAATTTTCGTAAGTGTACTTACGGTTTGCTTGTGATTAAGTGGCTGCACCTTTCGGAAACTACACCACTACACTCCGGGGGGAATGAAATTCACAAATTACGTAATTAATTACGAAAAAATCTATTAAATTTCGCCAAAATTGCAAATTAATTAAGGAAGACACGGTTAGTTGCGGAAACGCACATTAAACTCGATCACAATTTGACAAGAAGTGATTGTGATCGTGAATAGATTCGTACACCCTGGGTACGTCGTGTTAAACACGCTGATGTCGCTGCCGCTGCAGCGTGACGCATAATTTACGTTTGTGTGCGTAATGCGTAAAGGGTTACAAACCTTTTTACGTATGTGTGCGTACTCAACAAAAAATTCATACGATCTTCTTCAACTGTTCATCGGCTGGTGAGAGCCAATTGGTTGAATCGAATCTTTTGTTTTGAACACGATCGCTGCATTTCTTCAGAAATTCGATCGAAATGATGGTATTTGTGTCTCTTTTTTGTAACGTTTTTTAAAACGCGTGAGTGCGAGAGAGATAGGGATAGCAATAAATTTGTCTCCATCTCTCTCGTTTCGAAGGACGGATGTACCATATGCGCTAACTCTTAGCGATGTTTTCTGTATTTGATACAGCCTAAATATTTTTAGGACAAATTGTTGAATTCGATATATATTATTCCTGGAATAATATGCGTAATAAATGGCGCTGGGGGCGGCGGAAAAAAATTGAGAATTATTTTTTCGTTAGCATTGTATTAGCGACAATTACGAACGCCATTTTTTTAATAATTAACAATTAGGAAATGTTTTACTATACGGGGTATAGAGAAATAGAACTGAATTGAGATTCAGTCTCATTAGTCAAACTGTTTAGGTTTGGGATTAACTGTTAGGTTAATTCTTAACGAGACTGTTAAGTGCGTACTAGGTACGGATGAGAGTCTATGACTTGTGGAAGCGTGTGGGTTCGAAATTAAATTTCGGTTTCCGAAATCTAATTTCGATGTTCGAAATTAATTTTCTGTTTCCGAAACCAGGTTTCGATCTGCAAAATTTATTTTCAATTTCCGAAACCAGGTTTCGATTTGCGAAATTAATTTTCGAATCCCGAAACTACGTTTCGATTCGCGAAATTAAATTTCGATTGAAAACGAATTAATGAATTCGAGGTCCAGTGTAAGACACCGTGCTCCTGCTACCATGTAGTGGAGGAGTTTTCTATGTTGGTTTAACGTCACAAGGACGAATAAAATATCTCGTTGTCACACACCTTAGCTCTCGCCTCGCTGCTAGACAACTGGTTGGCGTTGCCTCAACCCAGTCTCTCCAGTCATGTCGAGTCCTCTGCGCATCGCCAGTGCGCACAGGACTCGTGGTTACAGCCATGACACCATCATTACTTGAAGGTCAGTGTGACAGTGACTTGTAATCATAGCAGTGTGACAAAAGGCACGATCTTGATTCGATTCTAATAATAACGTCGTTAGGGCAGTGTTCGATACGGCAAAAAAGTGCTACACTTGAAGCTCAAATTCTCGACAATTCCTGTTAAAAGTTAATTCTCAGTTTAACCATAGTTTCGTCTGTAGTTCTGTGTTATATCTATGGAGTGACAAAACTCAAAAAATTGATATCTCAAATAGGACAATATTTTTGAAAAATTCCAGAAAAAATTAATATCTCAAATAGAACAATATTTGAAAAAAATTTCAGAAGCGCTCAACTCTTTTCCATATAGAACAAAACTATAATATTTACTCCTCCCCCTTCCTTTTTTCTAGCTTTCTACTACGTAGAAAACGGTAAAAAATAAGAAAAAAATATCATTCATTGAAAAATGGTCTGTCTCAGAGAATAAATGATCAATCGGATAGAATTAATCGACTTTTCAGTCTGATCAAAAATATAGACTATTTGATGGATCAGTCAAATAATCGAGATCACAGATGCAAGTTCAAAATCTTTATTTTTTATCGATGTATGCGGCTTCTTTTCAGTTCTCAATACGAATCAACTTCAAAATAAAAATGAGGTATATGAAGGTATTCATTTTTTCCCCAAAGAATCTTAAATCTCGAAGAATGGATTACAAACTAACTATCCTTTGATCCATCTCTGTACGCCCAGAATAATCAGCATGAATTTGACAATGATTTTAAGATCACGTTGAATTAGAAAGCGATAATTATTTTTTGGTGCCATTTTTTCAGTTGGAAAGATATCGAGTTACCTAATACTTTACATTTCATTCCATAGGTATATTATATGAATTGATGCCCTTATAAACCTCTTTAATATTAATTTTTTTCTTTTTTTCTTCGTTCTTGCCTTACTTATATTATTTATAACTGAGTTCATTTACATTTACCTTTCTGTACCAACTCCAGGGCCAGATTTAGAGGGTGCGAAGATATAGAAATTTTTAAAGGGCGGCCCAAAAAAGTAAGAGAAAAAAATTTTTTGATAACCTTTTTTTTCTCCTAAATTCTTAAGATAGAATTTATATATATACATATGTATACACTCGAATAATACAGCAAATAATTTGTTCATAGCTGTTTCACCCCTTAGATATAAGAGGAACAATTATAAACAGTTATAACCAATACCTACACTATACCTATGCTATTCTTTCTCGCTTTTCACATTACTTTGCTTCCAACCCAGAATAAAAGAGAAGATAGGGAATGAATTTAGTTTTCATTTTTGTTAAACTGAAGTACCAAACTGACTCGACCAACGTCCCTAACAATTATTCTTTCGAAAAAATAAAAAAATAAAAAATAAAAAAACCAATGCAGCAGCTGCGCCTTTAAGAAAAGTAGGTTTTCAAAAATGATAAAATTAGGAAGTTACTAAAATGTTAGTAATAGATTATGATGAATATTTATTCCGAACTACGTTTCTACTGAACCAAAAAAATACATTTTATACCCAAAATAAAAACAAAAATAGTATTAACCGAAGTACCGTACAACCGATCCGCACCAAAATTTATAGCTAGTTATAACAGATCGTAATGAATATTTATTTTAAATTTCGTAGCTGCTGGTTGAAAATTGAAAATTTTATAGCCAAAACAAAAACGAAAATGGCCGTGCTGGAAGTATGGTACGGCGAATCCGGACCAAAACTTATAAAAAGTTAGAATAAATCATACTGAATATTTTTTTCGAATTTCGTAGCTATTGGTCGGAAATTGAAAATTTTATAGTCAAAACAAAAACAAAAATAGCCACTGGAAGTGCCATATAGACGATTTTGCAACCCAACGGTGCCGTTGTTAACAGATAATTTGATTTTTTCTATTGATTATTTGTTCGTTTTTCTTTCTTTCTTTTTATTCAGTATGTCAGTAAAAAGATATTCAATATAACCTATAAATTTTTAATCTGGTAAAAACCCCTGATAAAAATTCATAAAAGAAATTTTGGCTGAAGGGTGTGTGGCAACAATTGGAAAAATGAGGGGGCCAAAAATTTTTTTTGTACCCGGGCGCGGGAGGTATAAATCCGGCCCTGACCTACTCTAATTTTACTATAATTTCGTCGCCAAATAAAAAATTTTATTTATTCTTTGGTTGGTTTCGTAATTCAAAAATATCCAAATTCTTCACAAATCAAGTTCATTATATACACACACAACGTAATTTAATTTTTCAATTTTCTGGAAGCCCTAAGTGAACACATGTCTTGTAAGTACCATTTGTTTTTTTTCTTTTTTCGCACAAACCTCTATAAAGTAAATTTGTTTTTGTTTTGTCTTTTTTTTTTCACTTTTTCTCCGAGTGTAACTGCAATAGAACCGGTTTACTCTGCTGTAAATATTTCATGGAATACGAGAACTAATTAAAATCAATTAAATAGAAGAATTAAAAAAAATGAAGGAAAAATAAAACTAGACGTGAAAAGAAAAAAATTGCAAAGTTTAAAAAACGACGAGAAAAAAAAATCAAACGACGAAAAAATTAGCTTTATTTTTTTCTCTTTCAGTTCGAGGGATTCTGAAAAAAAAAAGTCCATAACCGAGGGGCTCGTACTTTTTTACTATTTTTTGTTGAGGGTTAAATTATTTGGCGAAATACGCACACGCAGAACAATCGATTATTTTCGGCTTCATTGCTGCGTGAGAGGTGAAGGTGGTGTTGGGTAATCGTAAAAATAAAAATTAACCCGATGTTTAGGCTGGGCGATTATGAAATTTCGATGTGAATGACAAGGCGAGTTCAGTAGTAAATTTCACTTTTTCGGGGTAAGGAGGGGTGGATATAAAAGGTGGATTATGGAAATTATGTGTTGTTTTGTTTGTTCTCGTTCGTTAGGCCATATAGATGTGATTGATGAGAATTTCACGTTGAATCAGCATGGAAGACCAGAATTTACATGCCAAGTTGGCCAGTCATCAGATCAGTAGAAATATTGGATTAAAACGAATCGTTTCGATTTTGCAGCTGTGAAATCGTAAGTACTCTATGTATCTTGTTATAGTATTTCAAAGAATATTTTTTCAATAACACAGTTCGTTTCAAAAATACCCATCATACATTATAATTTTAAAAAATGTAAAGATATTGAGAATGTTACTATATAATATATAAGTGTATTATTTATGGCAGAACAAGCGCTGCACGCAAGTTCTTGATTCTTGAAAAGTTTTCTTAAAAGAGTAAAGACTAGACTTTTCTGTTTTAGATTTATGTGGAAGTTACAAAAAGTCAAAAAATTAAAATCGTTCAAGAAGTTGCTTCCTAACAATTAAAATATACTCGTTCATGGTCCCATTTTGCCTTATGGTTCTTTTTAAATTGATCGAAAGTGTCTCCTTTATCGAGAAAAAAAGTTGTTGTGATATTATGTCAAATGAGTGTGATGAATAACATGAGTCGGTCGACACATTGAACTGATTCCCGACCACTTTGAATGTTGAATTTCCTTTTTCATGAGACGATTTTCAATAACTCTAGATTGATCGCGTTCACCAATTTTCTAGTCATTTTGTTATGACGACTTAGAGATTTGTACTTGTTCTTTCTGATCTCACGTTCCACTTTTGCAGTTCGCTCTAATTTTTTCGTTCAACTTGTTTTTGAGCACCCATCGACTAACTACGAATAAATTCTTACCTGCTGTAGCCTATTATACCTAGCTAGGTTTATTTTTTTCCATGTTTAAAGCAAGATTTTTCATACGATTCTTTTTGAGAAGAAATGTGCTCTAGGATCAACTACTCGACCAATTTTTATGAAGTTTTCTCTGATTTGGTTCCTCTTATCATTGCTGCGGGTATAACAGACTGCGTTTATTATTTTTTCATAAATATGCTAAAGCCAAACTACGAGTCAAAAATTTGCTTTTGACCTTGCAAAATTATTCGAGTTTTATTTTTGGCGTGTTACAGAATGATGAAAAACAGTTTCGTTGAAGGTAGGCGTAAATTTCAATATCGAAGAAAATATCACCAAACTGAGTAAGTAGATACTTAATTGTACTATACATTTTATACAGTGATGAGTCTAGAGGGTAGGCTTGGTAGACGCAGTCTGTTCTCAAGAAAGTAACGTCCATTACAGTTTGTGCATAAAATTGGTTTTTTTATTATTATTATTAATTTTTTTTTTCATCTAGAACGGAAAATTTTCTAGAGCCTACCCTCAGGATTTTCGATGAACTTATCACTGATTGTTTACTATATTTAGTTGGTGTTGAGGAAATTGTTGTTCTTCATGATATGAATTTCTGAAAATCCCTTCGTCGCCATTCGCATACAAAAATAAATTTTACTAAAAAACAAAAAAAAAAAGAAAAAAAAAGAACCCTACTACGTTGTTATGAATGTGTAGCTTTTAATACGCCCAAATTTATGATAATAATTTTTTCAATCTCTAAATTCTAATTTTCTTCAGTTACACCTTTTTAATATTTTAATTTTCAAATGTGAATAGCCTAGGACTTTCTCCGGATGATCAAGAACATTTTGATTCTACTTTAATTAAAATATATAAAGTAAGACACTTGTTCTCAGTGAACGAAATTTCGTTAGTTCCGGAGATAGATATAGCAAACGTATAACCTCCTTTGTATTTACACAGTCGTTAAAAATATAAAGGTACCTGCATGTACACATAGGTAAAAAACACTCATTGCTTGTGTTTTGTGCCATGTTACCAGAAATGATAATCAACCTAAAGAATAGAAGAAACGAGCGAGAGAATTGTGTTAAAAATTTCTGCTGTCTTGAGCTTTTTGAGTATGATCGTTTTCATGCGATTTCTTCGTTAAAAATTTTATTATTCATCGTGTGAATATAATAGCTGTAATTTAGGTATAAATACCCACGTAATTTAGTTTATATGTTTATCTATTTCTTCGTTAAATGCGTTTGGAAAATAGATTTATTTTATACACACGCATGCTGTTAGGTTAATTTGGAACTTTTGTGGTTTCCAGACACGCATAACAAATACTGGCAGGTAATAGATTTTCTCTTGTTATACGTATGCGCCCGTGTTTTTCTGGATCTATATACTTCCAAGAATTTCAATTTTAATTGACTTTAGCGGGTTTTATAAATTTTATGCGGGTTTATACGTTGTAAGATTATGTAAGACAAATCCTAAGTGCACGCATATTGTTGTATTGGTTGCTTATATTTCAAAGATGTCATATAAACGAATGATTTTCGTCTCGAACATCTCTGAAGAAACCTGATACGTTCGAGATTGTGCTTATTAGACATTGTGTCTTGTGGTGTTTGAAACCTAACACCGAGTATGTATGTACGTATGTAAGTTTGTGTGTGTGTGTGTGTGTATGGGGAGGGCGGGGGATGTACTTGCAAAACGTATGTTGAGGTCTTGCTTATGACGCTAGACGGTACTTATGAGGTCCTAAAACTTTATGAGGTCTTTCACCAAAACCTTATAAATGAAACCATTGCAAATTATTTCTTTCAACAGTATTTCATCGATAGCCGCTCATCCCAGTCATTTTCGGCCTTAGACCTCATATGATACATAAGTTGCCCCGTACACACTTTTCACACTCTTATTTTTCGGAAGAGTGAGTGTATGTAGAAAATGAATGTATCAATTCTAATTGTTATCTACATGAGGTCTATTCATAATTCACAGTACCTATGAAGACTTCACATTTTGATGTTGTCAGTTTTGTTTTTCACTAGAAACTACCTGCTAAAGGTTATTATGTTGTATTCATAGTAGGGTGCAAACTTTTTTCTTTCTGTTCATCCCTTGTTTTGTGTTTCATTTACTATCATTTCCTTGTTTTTTTCTTCCTATTTTTTACTAGTTATAAGAGGCTATTCTTTTCTCTCCCTGTAACTTGTGAAAAAAACAAAAAAGAGGAACTAGGATGTCCCATGAAAGAATAGAAAAAATGACGTAACTGTGTCATCGTCTTTTTCAACTCTATAACGTGCTAATACTCGGGTGGCGTAACCATCATGCTCTGTTGATTGAAAATTTGAAATTTTCACGAAAGGTATTTCGTATATGTAATTTAGTCTTACGGAAGTTTGGTGCGTAATTGTTTTGTAGTTTCCGAGAAAAATGAAAAAGAAAAAATTTGCTGGAGAAAATTTTCTGTCAACTGTTTAAAGAAAAATAATAATCGGATGAGGTTGAAATTTTCGCGAAAGACAGTCATCATATCGAAACAGGTTTGAAAGAAATTTGGAGCCTGTTGGTTTTGCAGTTTTAGAGGAAACCAGAAAACAAAAAATTTCTGGAGAAGTGGTGAGGAAACGATAAACACTTTAGGTTTAAAATATCGATAGATTAATATTTTTGTTGACGATATCGATAATTATCGATAGTTTTCCATAATTTTTTTAGTTGAAACTAATTACCAATGAAATATCGATTGATCTATATGTTTGTCAGATATCAAAAACTCGATAGTTTTTGATAGATTTTTCACATAATTACCGTATTTGAAATTCAGGCTTAATTTTTGAATTGTAGATGAAAATTTTACAGCTGGGTTTTCTAGAGAAGTATTGCTGTGCTAGAGCTTCTTACTTGCTTAAAATTGTGACAATGAAATTTCGATAGGGGTCAATATATTATCTATGCTAGCAGTGGCGTAGGAATGGGGGATACAGGAGTACAACGTATCCCCAAACTAAAAATGGTGAGTACAAAGTATCATTTGTACTCCCCAATAAAATAAAAATATTGTTAATAAACAAAACGATTGTTTGCATAGCAGGTAATATGTTACAAAATTTTACATGTGACCGGAAGAATAAGAAAGATCATATTTTTAACCAACATAAAAAAAAAAGGAGATTCCTTGTTCATTCGATCTTTATTTAGTCCATTTTTTGTGTTTATTGAGTAAAAATTCTTACTCCTAGAACCAGGGCTGTTGAGCTACCTGAAATCTAAAAACCGAAAGCCAGAAATTCTGTATTTTTGGTATTCTCAGCTTTAGGCTGTAAGCCTAAGCTTTATTTTTTTCAAGGTGAAAGTGTATTTTTTCTTCCACTTTGCCTTTTTTCACTCTATAACACCGCAATTTTATTAGTTTTTCTTTTTATTATCAAATTGCACGTATGTTCATACATTTTTACATTAAAAAAATTTATTTAATGTTATTTAGTTACAAATTTGAGAAAATATTTAAGCCAAAAACTGAAAGCTTCAAGCCGATGCTGTATTTTCTCAAGAGCAAGCCAAAAGCCTACACATAGAGTATAGGCTTTATTTATTCAGCTTGACAGGCCTGCATAGAACCGATTTTCATGAACTTTTTTCTTAAATAATACCTAGATGGTGATCTCATGGTGGTTCCGCGATAGATTTTTTTCGTGTTAATGCAAGTCTGATAAGTTTAGTGCTCATTCTTTCAGTAGTTTTTGAAAAAACTGAAAATAATAAATTGCTAGAGAGAATTTTTGGTTCATGGCTCTGAGAAAATTATAAAAGGTATAATAAGGCTGAAATTTTAAAAACACGCAGCCTTTATATAAGACTAGCTGTTTGAAAGAAGTTTGATGCCTATTGGTCCAGTAATTTTCGAAGAAAACTGGAGAATAAAAACACCCTAGAAAATTAGTTTTTTCGGAATTTCGAAGAAACTACAACAGGGATAATGTTGAAATTTTCACGATCGATTTTCCCTATGTTAGTGTGAGTCTGATAGAAGTTTGTTGCTTATTTAGTCAGTAGTTTCCGAGATAACTGGAAAAGAAAATATTTCTTCCGCGCATCAACCGCGGTGTGTATTTTTCAAAAGTGTTAAATTTTGTAATGGCTGCCATTCAAAAACCAGCTGACTGATTTCGCTCAAATTCAATATCAAATTAGTCCTCAATAGTCTCCAACTGCCATAAACATTTCAAGCAAAAATATATTTTAATTTAGGGGAGTTTTTGTGATGACAACGTGGTGGGTTTGCAGCACTTTGAGAACCGCTTCCTCTGAAACCAGCGGATGAATTTCAAAAATTTTAAAACGAATGTGTAGCCTATGAATGCTTCTAATACTATGTCAAACATCGGAGGCTCCACAGACTCCCAAAAAATGCCAAAATAGCAAAAAGTGGAAACATATATATGCATATATATATAAATACACATATATATTGTGTTTAGAATAATTTGAGTGACCAATAAATACGTGATCTATAACTCAGGATCGGCGCTTTTCCACATGTTCCGCTCTCAGGTCTCGTCATGCACTGAATGCAATAGTTGTATTTTTATTTTAAAAATACACAGAAATAGCTGGAACAGTGGTTTTTCTAGAATTTTGAGGAAAATGTTCAAGTCAGATAGAAGTTTGATATTTATTCGGCCAGATGGTACTTCCGATACCGCAATGTTTGTTTTTATATTGTTCATAAAATTCGGAATTTTGGAACAATATGTACGAAATTTGGAAAAAATATTTATTATAATTTATTTTAGGATGCTATTACTTTTGGTGGGGATCAACCAGACGGTACTTGCAGTAAAGCTATTTTTTCTTTTTTAGCTGACTAAATCAACGCGGTAATAAAATTAGATGGTAACGTATATGTGTTAGTTCGTGTACATAGATCATATTTTATGATTGTATCAAATTTTTTAGCTGCTAACAAAATTTTAAACAATCTACAATATAAAAGCATTATTTTTTGAAATGACAAATTAATTAAAATGACAAATTTTAGTTTTGATAATGAATAAATAATGTACTTTACCGAACTGCTATCCTGTCGATCTACACGAAAATTATTGGTAGCAGGTTAAAATTTATTGTAATGAATATTTTTTGAAAATTTCTAAGCTAGTTTTTCCAAATTAAGCATTTTACAGCTAAACTAAAAACGAAAAAAAAAGCCTCACCAGAAGTACCGTTGGGTCGATCTGCACCAAAATTGATAGCATACTACAATAAATTAGAATAAATATTTTTGACAAATTTGGTATATATTGATCCAAAATTTCGCATTTTATGACCAATATAAAAAAAAAATAGTGTTACTGGAAGTATTGTCCGACTGATCCATACCGAAATGAATATGTATGGTCCTTGTCTTAGTACAAATATTCGTCCCAAATTTGGTGATTATCGGACAAAAATTGCGACCTGCACCGTGGGAACAAGAAAGCAGAATCTATATGAATTTGAGTTATTGGTGCCATAATTTTCCCGAGGTCATGAAGTGAAAAATATTCTCACCCAAAACATATGGGGAGCAATAACGCACCAAGGGTAATAAGTAGATTTTCTAAAGAAAACCTATACCTACCTACTTAAAAAATACTTATTATAATTAATCCAGAAAAAATAATTTAATTAATTCAACAAGGACGAACAATTTTTACGATAAATGCAGTTGATGAAATGTGAAAGACAAGGAAAGCATTAGTCGATTCATTTTCCATCTTTTTTTAACACATTTGCTTGAGTTTGTTTACATTGGCTATACGGACCGTAAGCGTTCTAGTATTCTTTCTTTATTTCTATGTACGTAGCAATATATAGTCAAAGGATGATTTTCTTTCAACTCGAGTTACTTCTTAGATTTCCAATCGGTTTTTATCTCGTCATGGTATTTTAATAGTAACGTAGCTTTTTGATGTGGCTCTTTAATCCGAGGTGTTGATGTTCGAATCTCCTCAATATCAAGTTTTTTTCTTTTCTAACGTAAGTTTTCTTCGAAGTTTTGGACATGAAATCTTGGTGGGAGGAGTTTTACACGTTTTATAAAAGCATATTTAAAAAAATTAATTTTTACCTAACTTATTTATACATTCAAGTTCATATTATGATAAAATAGGGAGTAAATAACGATCTTTGCTCTTCCAAGAATTTTATCCTAATTGTCAACGGATGTCAGTCGATGTATTAATTCCTTTTTCGTGAGTTTTTAACTTTTTCTCCCGAGTCTTGTTAAAATTCATGCCTTGATTTAACATGTTAGGAACTCTGTCTGTCTTTTTATATTGAAACTCGCGATCATTTTCTTAAAATTTTAAGGTTAACCCAAAATTGATGTCATAGCATCGTAACAAAGGAATTAAGTACCTACCTCATAAAAATATTTATTTGTAAAGCTACATCATTAATTCTGATTTTTTCTGAGGAACTGTGTTTGAATTTCACATTGGCTTTTTTATTGGATCCTATTTAAGCTTCTCTTGGTGTTCCCATTTAATGAAATGTGGATTTTGTCTGTATTCGAGGATAAAATTTTCAGGACTTTTAATCAGCTAATTTGCTTTTTTGTCCCCCTAATTGATATTTAAAACCATAAACTTAGACCTTTCATAGCCGGTAACGTCGTATTGGAAATGATAGACAAGTTTAACGGCATACAGATCATGGTTGTGGAATTAATAAAGGGTTTATGAGAGTTTCAAGTTTTAAGATTCAATTTAGTTTGAATTAATAGATGTATCACTATCTAGAAATTCATGGCTGACTGTTCTGAAAATACTTGAAAATTTGCGATTAAATTATTTTTTATCATCATGAAATCAAATCTGTTTTGTTGACTATGATAAAAATAATAATATTTTATCGAAAATTATGAGTCAGCCAATAATAAGTCGCCATCATCACTTGAAGGTCAGTGTGACAGTGACTTGTGATCATAACTGTGTGACAAAAGGCACGATCTTGATTCGATTCTAATAATAACGTCTTTAGGGCAGTGTTCGATACGGCAAAAAGGTGTTACACTAGAAACTGAAATACTCGACAATATAGATATTCATTTTTTCTCCAAAGAATCTTAAATCTCGAAGCGCGAATATCTATTGATCCATTTCTGTACACCCTGAATAATAAACATGAATTTGGCAATGATTTTAAAATCACGTTGAATCAGAAAGCGATAATTATTTTTTTGTCCCATTTTATCAGTTTGTGAGATATTGAGCTACCTAGTACTTATCTTTAATCGTATAAGTATATATTGATTGATGCCCTTATAGACCTCTTTAATATTAATTTTTTAATTTTTTTTTTTTTTTCATTCTTGCCTTACTTATAATATCACAATTGAATTTCTTTAAATTTACATTTACTGTACGTACTCTTGAATTCTTCTGTAATTTCGTCGCTAAATAAAATACATCATTCATTCTTTAGCTGGTTTCGTAATCCAACGCACGTAAATTCTTCACACATCAAGTTCATTACACACACACAAAATGTCATTTAATTTTTCGAATTTCTGGGAACCCTAAGTGAACGCATGTGTTTTCTAAGTACCATTTTGTTTTTTGTTTTCCGCACAAACTCCATAATGTGAATTCGTTTCTGTTTCGTGTCTTTTTTTTTCACTTTGCTCCAAGTGTAACTGCAATAAGTACCTAACGGGTGTACTCTGCTGTAAATATTTTATGGAATACGAAAACTAATTAAAATCAATTAAAGAGAAAAATTTTAAAAAATGAAGGCAAAATAAAAATAGACATGAAAAGAAAAAAATTGTGAAGTTTAAAAAACGACGAGAAGAAAAAATCAAACAACGAAAAAATTAACTTTATTTTTTTCTCTTTCAATTCGAGAGATTCTAAAAAAAAAAGTCCATAACCGAGGGACTCATACTTTTTACTTTTTTTTATCGAGGGTTAAATTATTTGGCAAAATACGCACACGCAGAACAATCGATTATTTTCGGCTTCATTGTTATGTGCGAGGTGAAGGTAGGGTTAGATAATCGTAAAAATAAAAATTAAGCCGAAGTTTAGGCTGGGCGATTATGAGATTTCAATGCGAATGACAAGGCGAATTCGGTTGTAAATTTCCCTTATTTCGGTGTGTGGAGAGGTGGATATAAAAGTTGGATTATAGAAATTGTGTGTTGTGTTATTTGTTTTCGTTCGTTTGGCCATCTAGATGTGGTTGATGGAATTTCACGTTGAATCAGCATGGAGGACCAGAATTTATATACCCAGTTGGCCAGTCAGTAACAAAATTAATACAAATATTGAATTGAAACGAATCGTATCCATTTTGCATGTTTAAAATCATTTTTTGCCAATATCAGCTGCAGCTGAGTGAGAGGGGGCTGGGTTTAATTATTATTCAGTAAAATCTTTGAAGTACCTACACTCTATATAGCTTATTATGTTTCTGCTGCGTCTATAAATTCAACGTTTAACTTTAACTCGATGCATAGTCAATTTCATGTTTAATTGGGCGAAGCCTGGAACCTGAAGTCCTCTTCCTTAGCTTTTTTTGCAAATCTTAAAAGTAATACTCCTCAGAAGCTAAGGAACTGATTTTAATAAAATTTCGCATGCACATTCAGCGTTATTTCCCGATTGCAATATCGCAAATTTTAAGTTGACATTGTTTTTTTATCAAAAGTTATCGAAATTTTTTAAAATGATCTATGTCATACAGACAGATATATATATATTTATATATATGTATGTATCTTTTTCTGTCCATTGAGATACTGGTCACGATTTTTGTCCAGTAGTCACAAAATTTTGTGCATACCTTCGGTTATAAGAAAGAAAACACCCTATTTTTTTGGTGTGGATTGACCTTGCGGTATGTCCGGTTGAGACGATTATCTTGCATTTTTGACAATTTAATAATGGCTCTAAAATCAATAATTATCAAGAAAATAGTCTCGAAATCTGAAACAAGCATTGATTTCAAACTACTCCAACATTTTTCCAACTTTGGTAGCGATTAGCCTTGTAAGTTCATACCTCGGGTCTGTTTGAGGGACTAATTTTTGATTTTAATTCAATCAAGGTCGCAATTCTTGTTCAGTAGTCACGAAATTTAGTACGAATATTACTTCTAATACAAGGATCAGACCCACCAATTTTGGTGTCTATTGCCCAATATTTTGCTGAGTTTTGTGTTTTTTTCTCGATTTTTGTCTGGTGATATTAGTACTGAAAAATCCATTTAGCAAGCTTCATTAAGAAAAATTCAGTTTATCCAAAAAAAAATGATGCTACCCTAGAAGTTAATTTTTCCCCCACCTGTCCAGCCGTTGTTCGAACTCTTACGATGTTACTGAAAATGTTTTTTGTAATTTTATTTTTTCATTATTAATTTTTTATTTTATTTTTACGTTGTATTTGTCAGAGTGAATTAGCCAGGTTGATTCTTATTTTTTTAAAAATGCTGAAATTGCCCGAAAAAGTCTTTATTTTATTCTCTGTAGTACCTTTCATCTGTCATCTGTTTATGGACGAAACTGGAAACACCCAAAAAATTGTCCTCTGTCTAATCTCAGGCGCTTGTTATTTTTTCACTTTTTCTCCTATTTTACCCAGTTTTCATACAGAAAGTTTAATAAAATTGTCCTCATAAAAGAGTGAAGGGTTAGGACGATGAATGACAAAAGAAAACCAAATACCTAATGACACAATTTTTCTATTTTAAATTAATTTTTAGTATTACAAATTTTTGTTTCTTAGTTTTGAGAAAACTACAGAAGGTATAGAATTGAAATTTATACAGATGTTTAGTAGTTCTCATACAGGGCCAGGTCTTTTAGGATTTTTATGCCTAATAGTTCAGTAGTTTCCAAGAAAACAGGAAAAGAATAAATTGTTATAAGTTCGGTTAAAAACGAGTTTTAAAAAAATACGCTTTTATAATTTGAAGAAGAAAATAACGGCGAAAGAGAAAATAAAATTTCTCACTTTTTTCGATACAGAAATAAACAAAAATTGAAAAAACAACTGATAAAAACAGATATAAGTGTACGTGTGTGTGTGTGTCGTAACATGTGAAAGCAGCCCTGAAATTGGTCATCCGGTGTACTTCAACAAATTGAGTAAGTAGAATAAAAGCGTATAAAAATTGTTGAAAAAATGGATTTTCAATGATTTTGAAAAAACAACAAATAGGATAGGTCATTAGGCTGAAATTATCATAAAAAATAATCCTTATATAGGGCGAGGTCTGATAGGAGTTCAGTCCCTATTAGTTTTATAGTTTCCAATAGGCTTGAAAAAGAAAAAACTGTTGGAAGAGTGCATTTCTCACTTGACAAATTTTCACAAAATTTTGTCCTCTGTAAATGCCTATTTTCAGACTGTTTCTGTCAAGTTTCATTTCAAAAGCTCTTTCTGAAAGCTATAATTAGTTTCGATAGTTTCAGTTTTAAACCTGTTCTTTTCGAAGTTTGTTTTAAATTTTACTTAATGCTTTTTATGTCAGTGTCAGTACAGAAAAGGGAAAACTAAAAAAATTGTAAGAGCTCTTGATTAAATGTTAATTCAGCATTATTCCATGTTCTACAGCCCTACAAATGATCTTTTGGTTATTTTGAATGTGTTCGTTCGAAAATATACTTTTTCTTGCGATTCTTGCTGTAGAAGAATTTTGGAATATTATTTTTAAATTAGTGAGCACCAGTAAATAAAAATAAAATTTTTTGTCGGTAATTACTCATATTTAATTAATGCGATTAAAAGAAAATAACTCCCTAAAAATGTGAAAATGAATTTGTTTATTTTATTTTATTTTTTTCATTCAGAAATGGCATCAAATAAAAAAGTGGGACAGACAAGCATGCTAAAATTAAATGTGTCCGAATTTATACCCAATTCAACCTCGGAATATGAGGTAATTACAGTTCTGTACTACTTTTTCAGAGTATCTGCCCCACGATTTTATTATTATTATTATTATTATTATTTTGTACTTTTTATTATGTGATTTTATTCTGTTGAAACGCCGTTTTATGTAGCAGATATAAAAACCATCAAGTTCAGTGATATAAACACGGAAATAAAAATCTGGAGGGAATGGGAGATAAAAAAAAATGAGTGTGTCCTAGGACACATGGTGGAAGTGAAACCTCTATTATCAAGTCTTTTTTGTTGAAAACTTATTCCCAAAATGTGAAAAAGGAAAAAGAAAAATTACTGAAACTCCAGACTTTGTTGTTTCCTGTGAACTATGGGGAAACCCCAGAGACCTCTCACTCCCTGCTAATCAGTATGAAATTAGGGGACCTCAGAAAATACATGTTGTGATTTGGTACCCAATGAAATTTGAAAAGTCAAAATTTAGCTCCCTTTTAAAGTTACTAGGTGTCAAAAAATGGCTCAAATGAAAAAATGAATGTCAAATTTGAAATCAGAGCACAAAAAAATATAACCTATGACGTATTAGGCAATAAAACATGTGAATTCAAAATTTTACCCCTTTTGAAGCTCCTGGCGGTTGAGGAATGCGTGGAATAAAAAAATGAATATCAAATTCTAAATCGGTAAAAATAGGTGACGGTAGCACGGCTATCTAGTTAGAATAATTATAAAAACATGGAGATAAAAGCATATATCTATTCCTTAAATGTAACCAATGAATAGGGAAAATAAAGTGCTCTGCAACTCGTGTATTTTTTTCATAAAACATAAAGCATTCCTTGCCTTATTTCGGCACTTTTTTTAAAATTATTATAAACGTTGCATAGTAAAATACCCACTCAAAAAATATATGTCAATTGACCATTGATAAAAAAAATTCAAAATTCAGTTGTTGGATCTCAGATTTGAACCCACATCTCCCAAATGATCGCCTGCTATTTAACCACTGGGCCATTGTTGTAACTGATAAAATCTGTTTGTCATGGCAATACAAATGCCCAATCAGATAAAACTACTTAAAATTTACTCATTTCATATGTTGCTTGTAAGGAATAGATATGTACGTGAGATAAAAATACTCGAGCTTAGATTGAGACAAATAATGGTTGGGGCTACAAAAATTAAAAATTTTACAAGTCCTTATGAGTTCTCATTTTTATTTTCTGGGGCATGTCATACTATTACTTATCTATAGGGTGCATTCTGTATTAATTATTTAACTTTTTCTTGCTTCATTTTGGATTTTTGGAAGAGATGATAAAATTATGTCATCAGAGTGAGATTTTTTTTATTTATGGAACGCACTTGGGTAAACTTGGCGATCTTTTCATTAACAAAACAAAACGATAACAACCACGATCAACAAATCTTTAATCAACCATTTTCAAAAGTAAATAGAAACATCGTTCACATTTACCCATTTGTGAGTAGGTAGATTAGAAAGATGTCTGAAACTCTGAACATTTTTCAGCCAGGGTTATGGAATGGTTCAGAGTACTTTACAGGTATCACTTTACAATTACAGAACAGTTGGTTGATGTTTGGGCATCTTCCTGATGTCTTCCAAATGAATTACAGTAGGCAACCCTGATCATATAATAAAATTCAAACACATCCTACAAAATTCTTGTTGTTTTCTTCCTTAAAATAAATTTGCGTCTGTTTTTAATCTGTTTTGAATTTTATGTGCTATTAACGAATTAATATTTTTTGATTCAATCAAATTTTCATCAAATCAAAATCAATGAAATAAAAATAATAAAAGTATATTGATGTTTCCTACCTACTTGAGAGTCAAGATATTCAAGATTTGTAAAGTAGGGAATTGAAAAAGAATTAAGGATGGTTTATACTCCTTGATTTATTCTTTATGATCTAGGTAATACCTGAAAAGTTTACTAATGGGAAACACTGAGTTACGGTTTATGCTGATTCTCTTAATTTATTCTCTAAAAGTTGAAATTTCTCAACTTTATAGAATACAGATTGGAGAATAGAGATCGAGTTTAAACTCTGCTGTATATATATATGTTTCCCATTTGCAAAAATATTCATTTATCTCAATTTTTTCTTTGTTTTGTATTTTAGGGGAAGGAATGTTGCAAAAAAATAGTGCGTGAAGCACATGTATATATTAGGTGATAGATACTCATGTGATTTGCATCACTCGCCTTTGGCTGGTACACTGCAAAAATCACACTCTGATCAAAATCACCTACTCTATACACTTGTATCACAAATAACTATTGTCACAATCACATTATGTCGTACTTGTGCCCCAAGTTTTACATACAGGGTGTTTCCTGTGAAGTCTTCCAGATTTCAAAGATGGATATACTCTATTCACGCTAAGAACTGCGTGATGTCATAAACCATATTCACACTTATCTGCTTGAAATACGACGTTTATTTACTCTACAGAATTATGCTTATCATTGTATAACAATGTGTATTTGTACCTTTTCCTCTCTCCTCAACCAACTGCAACGTTTATTGTAATTCTGATCACGCACTTCTTAGCGTGAACAGAATAGGTATGGTACATTGTAATACGAATAAAAAATGTTCAATAAATAGGTGTCTTGTTCTGAACGGCTATGGAGCTGGGTATTTTAAAAGCATGACATTATTAAATTTACTGTCAAATTGTTATTTGATTATGTAGACACTTAGCACTTAACTTGAGAATGAAAACAGTTTCGTTTACTTCTGCTCTATCTTACACAACAAAAGTGCCAGGCCTCATAAAATTGTATTGAATTCCAAAACATACGTCTAATTCTTCAAATCGGCTGTTAAGTGGATAAGGGAAGGGTAAATGTGAAGAGTGCCATTTTACTTCCTCATGGCGAGTACTATGGGTCTATGTAGATAAATATTAATTTTAAATTTGATTTCGTAATACTAAGTTTTTTGAATACTTATCCCCTTTACCATTGAGAGTAAGACACTTCTTTATTAAACATTTTTTGATTTTCGTAAGGTGTACTATTTGCCTCTAAGTTACTCACATGTGTTTAACGTTGCATAATTGAAGAAAACTCCTCGTAGTTCGCATAGTTGAAGAAATCTTCGTGTTTATGTGACATATCTGGAGAATTTTTCAGTCATGCGACCTTTCCAGAAGTTTCTGATTAATGGAGGGGGTAAAGTTCAAAGGTTGTCTCAGGAAACACTGTATAGTTAATTATTATAAATTTGTGACAATTAAACGTCTTTATTGAAACACCTTTATAGTGCATTCTGTTTGACCCAGTTGTTGGTAGTGAGTCCTGTGTAATCCCATTATTCAGGCATAGGTGAAACAAACGCGAAACAAATTGATGTCGTTGTGGTAATACATGAAATAAAAAGGATCATGTTTATGAAAAGTATGTATCTAACGCTTCATGTCATTGTAATGACATCTATGTGCTTCTTATTCGTTATTATTGAAATTATTAAAACATGTGTAATACGTATTAACATCCCTTTTACGAGATTGACTCAGCCAGGTGTATCGTTACTAATAGAAGTGAAGGGATAGGTATCGCTATTTTTCGTTTCCATACGAAAAAATATCAAACAGTATTGATATTTGACATCATTAACCCACGACATGGGTACACGATATAATATGACGACATTCTGTCCAAAATATATATATTTTGCATACTGGTATTTTCCGTAAAATATCGATGTGTATCTATGTGAAAAAAATTGATATTTTACACCACTAATTACTACCGGTTTTTTTGGGACTTCGGTATTATTGGGCTTCTTATAGTATTTATGAATTTGAAACACAGTGATACTGATTTTTGTTCCGCTCAGCTGGGTTACAGATGACGCCTGTGTGATTTTACAGCGACGCAACTACAAATGTCGTGTGACATTTTGTGTCATAATTGTGGCCCAGATTTGACAGATATATGATACAAGCTTGTGACTTTTTTATTACGGCATCGTACGTTTATCTTATTTGAAATTATGAGTCGATCCTTTGTGTCCTAATGTGGCTTTTCTGTAAAACTGTATCATGTCTGTATCATTATGACTGATTTATGGTATAGTTAAAGTGTTGCTAAATTTTGGCAAAACTCTAACCATGTTATACTGGTGTCTTAAATAAACACTTGAACTTATTAGATCTTAATCAAATCATTGTTGTGTCTATAATTTCATGACAAATTCACAATAGTGACGACTTCGAATATGTCACAGATGTGTTTTTACCTGTTGGAACCCCGTATGAAATCACGTAAGAAAAATTGTTGAAAAACAGTGCTTTCAATGACTGCATTCATCTTCGCTAGTTTTAGATGCGTAAAGGCGGTTTATACGAAATCAGAAACAATGTTGAAGGGTGGCGAGAAGAAGAAATAAAAGATGAGAGAAAAGGTTTGAGTTTTGGTTGTGCAATCATTGTATCATCTCAACGGCTATCGTTTAAATTACCAGAATAAATTTGGAGACTAACGTTTTGTTATTACCTCGATTCTTTGCAGTGCACCTGGACGAAACTGTAATACTACTGCGTCCTCCTCGAAATTTGGAACCTGCTCAGAAAACATTCAACCACGTCGCGTCAAGCACACAAACTCATCTGCTGACTAGCTAAAATCCGTTCACCAAAATGGCGGTCTATGATTTGCGAACACGTTACAAAGAGATCGCAAAGGTGCCACTGTACCGTTCAAGTATCCGATTGGCTTCGGTTTTCGTATTTCAGTTGTAGTCGCCGCGCTTCCAATTTGTGAGCTATTTTCTGGTTAAATTTTTTCAATGTAGGACTGTGTCTAAGAGATTGGGTGCTTGTATGGAGAAAAGAGCCTTTGCGGAAAAAACGACGAACAAAAAGCAACATACAGTGTGCGTGCATTGCTCCTGATCTGCCAGCCGTAGTCCTATTATACTTTTGCTCTTCAACAAAAAATTTGCCTTCTACTCGTAATTTTATCAAACGCTTGTCTGAGAAGAGAATGCTGTCGCATTGTATTTGGCATCCGACTCTCAGTTGATAGATCTGCTGTAAATTTAGGAACGTTCTTTTTTATATGTTTTTTGCAATTTTATAGTTAATTACCTATCTTTTTGTGTTGATTGTGTGCAAAAGTTAAGGCTTTCGAGCAGTGCCTGTTATCGGTTCAACTCGTACATGGTTATGCTTAATGTATCTATTTGAAATATAAGTTAACCGACCTAATGTCCTTGGAAGATGGATACCGTATTTATCAGTTTTAGTGATCGGGGACGACCATGTTTGGGTTTAATGGAGGTACCTATATACTTATACTCGTTTGATGTTTTGTGTTTTTATTCCTAGAATATTGCAGATGTCATAATTGACTTCATTTGAGACGAAAATCATAATCGAGGAAGTTTTTTATGTTTAAAACTCCAATTCTCCTTTGTAAAATCGCCAAAAAAGTGTGGCATTTTGTTAACATTCGTTCTAAAAGCAGTTTTTTTTTTCATTTCTTTCAATTGTTGTACATTAATACTTTTATTTTCAATAATTTTTTATTTTTTCACTTGATATCTCTGCTATTTTCGTTTTTTTATTGTCGTATAAGTACCTGTACAAAAAGTCAACTGAACAGTGTTTGTTAAATAAAATCTCGTACCACATTACTCATAATTGCCATTTAAATTTAAGTTTTGCATCATCAGAAAAGTAAATTTTGTTTTCACTTGCTCGCCGATGCTATCCGGACATACTGGAACTAACATAAAAAATTAATCTTTCTTCAAAGTAACAAAAATACATTAATCTATGTGTTACCTGAGAGAAAAAGTAGTATCATATTTTAAATTTATGGCAAAAAAATGCCGAATATTTACGTGTTTCGTAATTTTTCTCAAACAAATCATATTGTCTTGATACTTTTTATTGAAAAAGTCTTGTAAAATTTACGATAATATGAACTAAACGTGAGAAAATTTTTTTATGAATTCTAGTTAAGTGTGTGGTCTACGAAAAACTAATAGTGATAAAATTATTAGCCTCGAGACTATCAACTTTGTAGTTGTTGACAACGAAACAAACTGTCTTAGCTATGTAGGTTTCAATTTTTTCGATATTTGTCCCGGTAAACTGTGGTAATTAATGTGATGCTGGATGTAAGGTTGGCCATCAGTCGACTCCATCGTTCATACAATAAATTAAAGTAAATCAGGTTTTTTTTTCCTCAAAAATACGTGTCTGCTCTTTAAACACGTTATTATTTCTGTATAGTATATAATATACGTCTTATTTTAGTTCACAATAAGAATACCTATGACGGGGTAAAAATGTGTAAATGAAATACTCAACATGAATTTTTATATGATTTTTACATACCTATATACGTATGCACTTTTCTTTTCAAATCATCTTTGCGTTCACGCGTGTAATGCTCTCACAGTTTTTATCATTAACGTATTGCTTATTAGTATAACAAATATCATACGTTCGTTTAATGCTGAGAATCCCAATATTTTCAATTCCTTTGTAAATCGTTAGGCTGTATTCGTTATTTTCCATTGGAAAATACAACTACTACATTCTGTTCTGTAGCGGGACCTGGGAGTTGGACCTGTGGAAAAGCATCGATCCTGAGTCATAGATCACGAATATATAGGTCACTCAAATTCTGTACACAATATATATACGTATGTATATATGTATATATATATTTTCATTTTTTGCTCATTTTGGCACTTTTTGGGTATCAGTGGAGCCTCCGTTGTTTAACCTAGGGCAATGAAATTTGAGGTATTGTTAGAAGCTTTCATGGGCTACACAATCGTGTTAAAATTTTTGCAATTTATCTGCTAGTTTCGGAGAAGGGAGTTCCCGAAGTGTTACACACCTACTATGTTGTCATCACGATAACTCCCGTAAATTAAAAGATTTTGGCTTGAAATTTTTATGGCAGTTGGAGACTATCAGGGACTGGTTTGGTATTGAATTTGAGCGAATTCGGTCAACTGGTTTTCGAATGGCAGCCATTACAAAATTTGACACTTGGTAAATGCACATTACCGCGGTTAATGGGCGGCAGAGATATAATTTTCATTTTTTTTAATTATTTTTTATGTCCATATTTTTCATTGCATTTATTTAATTAACAAAGTTAATATTTAAGCATCTTCTAAACGTATAATACAGGTGGTTTTGAGGTGATTAAAACTATGTACTAACTAGAAAGTTTTTTTTCTCTTTTTGTTTACTTTCAAGTGGATTTGGTTTAAAAAATCGTGTTAATTTTCATTTTTTCAGAAAAATAAAGAAAAAAAAGAATAATGAACCATCATAACATTTTACTCGTTTGCCCCAGTCTAAATACCTACTATCAATTACTTTATTATAAAATTCATTTTTATAGATATTGATATCTATAGGCGGTTTTGATGCCTCTCTTTTAAGGTTTTTTTTTTTTTTTTTTTTTTTTTTCGTTTGTTTTTGTTATTTGGAACACCGCTTGTTAACCCGAGTCGATTGGTGTTTTTTGTTTTATTTTAATTATGTATTGTTATGTCGAATTCAATGTTCTCAAAATTATTAATATTTTAAGAATATTTATGTCTTATACAAGCACGTTAAGTTCCAATTTAAATTGTTAGACGAAGAAAAAAAACCTTTAGTTTTAGCATGTAGAAATTTCGCGGTAACTTAAGCATTTAGCATAAATAAATTAACTTATGATATTATATATTTATGTTTATCATGTAGGTATTATTAATTTTCTTTCGTATTTTTTGTACTGTTTGTTTTGTTTTGTTGTTCTTTAGGCTGAACTTTGTGTACCCAACGTACGGGATGTGGTGTTACTAATGAAGTATTTGGTAAATGATAAGTTTTATTTTGTTGTTTTTTTTATTTTATTTTATTGGTTCCATGGGCGTGAGAGCGATCGTACTATAAGAAAAAAACTAAGAAAGAAAAATAAGTAAAATTTTAATCGATAAAATTATTAAAGTAGATGAATCTTTTAAAACATGCGAACACTTGTAAATAGGTACGAAAAGGTAAAAAGGGTGAAAACTGAAAATTGATAGAATATTTATGTTCTTTATGGCTAAAAAGTGTGGAACTAGGTTCTCGACAAATTCTTTGAAGTGCGAAAACTATTCAACCGTTTTATAAGAGCCTTTTTAGAGAATCCAGTTTCGCACTTATCTTTATAGAAGAGCCTATTATCCGAAAATGCTGAAAGCTTCCCATTGTTTCCCAAAAGAACAGTGGTAATGAATTTTCAAGATAAAAATATTGATGTAAGTGTGTTACAGTGTGTATAATTATCTACTTTCTGCTTTGTATTCTTACGCCCATGTTTAGAGTTAACGTGTTGTTTCGTTTTTGCGATTTACAAAAAATCTTTTTTGTAAAATATTATTTAAGCATAATTTTAATAATGGGTGCAAATGTTATTTCTTTATTCATTTTTTTTTAAATAACTTCGCCCCTCTCATGATGAATGACGGCACTCGAGAAACATTACAGTGGTAAATGAAAAACGCGGTAAATTGTTTACGAGATTAACTTGTACGATTTGCCAGCTTCCTAGTTATTAGTTTTTGTTTTGAATTTTGGAATAGTTTGAGAAACGATTTTATTTTTGCTTTGTTTTTCCCATTTTTTCTTTTTTTTTTCATTTGAAATTATCGTTAGTTAATAGAGCTGAAGTGAATAAAGTGCTAGTCTAGGATAGGTACGACGTCCATTATTTGTCCACGTATCCGTTTTTTAGCTTTCTGCTAAAAGCATTCATATTTAAATTTATCATCATAAGAGTGAACCTACAACTGAATCCTCCGAAATCTATTTCAAAATAAAATTAATTCTTTTTTTATTAAAGTAAAACGTACTCATATTTGACCATGAAAATTAAAATTTTTTATTTCTCTTAGTTCAATTTGACAAGCATGTTATTAAAGATCCTTAAAAAATAAATATGAGTATATTTTTGTACCATTTTTTCTGCCTGCAGTTCTCCAAATACTTCTAATTGTGTGCTAAAATATTCAAAACTCAAGTCAAAATTGGCTCTAAAATAAACAAATAAATTTTCGTTGATTTTTTTCTCCGAAAATATCTTATTCTTTCTGAATTTTGCCGACGAAGGACGAAGCTTCCTTAAATTCATTTTCTTTCTATTCGATTAGTGCCAATTTTACTCAAAATTATGTGTGATGGTATTGAAATGGTTTTTTCTAGGTCAAAAACTGTAACTGATAACAAGAAAAAAAAATTCTTTAGTTATCAAATGTTTTACTTTGAATTTTAAAAGAAAAATATTTCCCACTAAAATTCTCCTAAACTTTGCCGCCAAAGCACCATGCATTGAAGCATATTTTATAAAATATGCATTTCTTGATGCAAATTAGTCTACAAACTCGCCCATCTTGTTTTTCTAAGTCATTTATTTTGATTCTAATTTATTTGAAAGATATTTTAGTATAATTAGCAGCGATCATTGAAAGAGTTATCTCGACATTCTGCAAAAACATACAAAAATAGAAGCTTCAACAATTCTGAAATGCCACTTTTTTTTTTATCAGCTAACATAAAATGCTGAAGTGAAATAAACACATCAGTTATTTTTTGTTTTAATTTTGAACTGAAGTCGAAAGGATAATGTTATTTTAGACTTGATTCGCTCGGGCTCTATAAATTTTTCAATTTTTTTTAATTTCACGCTCATTCAAAATTTAGTTTTAGTCTCACACGCCCCTTCGCTTCTATCCTTTCTAAATTTTAAGGCATAGTATCATTTAAGCATTATAATTTCTAAGGTTCAAGTCGCAGGGCACCATGAAAATACGAGAGGAGGTCAGGTGTCGACCGACACTTTTCGATATTTTTATTCCTTGATTTTAGGGTTGTAGTTAATATATTGATTTTTTTCTTCATTTTTCTTTTAGACAGGGTAAAAATTAAAATGTATTTTAGCTTGTAAGTCATTATGTATTTTTTTCCTTCTCACCTGATGAATTATTTGTGGAAAAGGAAACAAGTGTAGACTTTCATACTTATAATGGTTTGGAATTAATTAGGTCCGAATTTGTGCCGGGTTCTAACTTTATATTCGAAGTGGTGGTGTCCAGATTGTTAATTTTTAATTTATTTTTAAGAAGTTTTTTTTTCTTTTTTTTTCTGTTTTATTTTAATTTGGTCGAAAGCAAGGCAGTATACCGTCGCTAATGTATAAGTTATTCCCCAGCGAAATACTTATTTTTATACAGTTTAAGGAATTAATTTTAATTTTGTTCGTGATATAAGTGATTATAGTATTGGCCTAATTTGATAGTTTTTCTCATTCTGGTCATCTAGTTCAGAGGTTTGTTGATAATACCGCTTCTGGTTGTGGTGAATTCATTGATTTAGTCTTTTGTAGGATATCATATTTCTTATTATAATCCTAATGTATTAGGTTTTATTTAATTATTTTTAAAAAGGAAAAAATTACTAAAGTATAATTATATCTCAGTAAGATGATGTAAGAAAGCGAAGAGTTTTCCTCATCAGATATAGACTTTTTCAGATTAATTACGTCATGCTCGCTTTTCAGTATGAGATAACTGTATTGAAGCTACTGTCAAAGACACTTTCACTTCATTGTTATGATGTGGGTGATATATGCTATGTTAAAAATTTTGTATTCATCATTAAATTTTGAAAAAATTTCTGAAAATTACTAATTTTATAATTTTCATAGTGAAAAAATTTTCTATTAAAATTATGCACAAAAATTTTCAACACTTCCCATGGAACTTTTTTCTGAGTACACCACTTGAACCCTCCCAGTTAAGGAGAAAGAGTAACACCCGGCACTGAGAAGCATAAAACTTTAAGAAAAAGAAAATTATATTGAAAAATTAGAGTAGGTCTGCAGTAAAAAAAAAAAAAAAAAAAGAAACGAATGTATTCAAATCATTTTATTAGTATTCAATGAGTATCAGTACCTACGCCAACATTACCCATGATTAATGACTGCAGAGCCAAATTTAAGAGGGGCTAAATAGAACCCTCTAAGTCAAATTTTTACGGTATCTCTGAGCCTCTCGATAAAATTATTTTCGGTAGTAAAAGAAAAAAACATATTCTATCATCAATGTTTATTTTTTTGTTTATTTGTTCATTTATATTTTCGGGCGGGGGATGGGAGCAAGTTCATAACCCCTTGGGTGCCAAAGTAGTGAATTGACTGATACAATATGAGTGAAAATTCTGTAATTTGGCAGTTTATCTACCGATTGATTTCTTGGGACAATTCTCCCTTTTAAAATTTTTTAGCGTACATGTGTGCATATAAATATTATAGGAAGTCAATTAGTTCAGAATTTTTTCCTTCTTATTTTGGTCCTAAGAAATTTCCCATAAAAATGTGCTTTAGTTACGTCACTCCCGTGGGCATAATAAAAAAAATGCTTCAACTGGTACGAAATCTCATGATAATACATAATCATTCCGTGTACTTGTTACTAGCTTAAACGCAAAACATGAAAACATCACACTCATTACATAATTATACAGCTTGATCACTGCATATTACGTGTGTTCAAATTTACACTGTTACACCATGTAGAAAATTGACACAATGAGCGCGTCTATACTATGGTAAACAACAAGGTCTTATATTAGGTATATTAAAATTGTACACTAGTGCATCTCTATTTTTTGGCCGTTTTAGGGGCCATTTTTTTTATGGTGAGCACGCTCTTATATATAAAAGTCACGTTCGAAAATAAATGCCGAAGTACCTAACTCTAGTCGCTTTAGAAATTATTTTTAAAATTATTCGTTATTAATACATGCGTAAGACAGTATATTTTTTAATATGTTTTTTAAGTGACTGAATTCAAATGAAGTTGGCCAAACACGTTCTTTTTAGGTCTTGTCTGTTATTTTAAAGTGAAAATACGACCCTTCATTCATTTTGTTTGGTTCTAAATAATAATGATTTAATGAATCGTACTTACTTTCACTCTGTATATTCATTATCAATTAATATCTTCGTCAGTATTAATTTTTATAAAATGTTTATGTTAAATTTACCATGGGTTCTCTAGGTTGAAACATTTTTCTCTTTTATAATAGTGGTCGCTGACCTACAAATTTATTGATTAATTATAATAATTTCCTGCTCAGTCAACGCCGTTCTTTTCATTTTTTTTCTACTTATTCTTTATTTTTCTATTCAATTAGTTTTGATTTTAAGTGACTTATAATATTAATTACTTAGTCAATTAATATACCTACTTACTGAAATTACACTTTTCGGTTATATGACTTTCCGAGGTATAACGATGACTCAAGGCCCTTCAATGTATTATTGCTGTTGACGATAACCTGATCCCGGTTCTCTACTTGGCAGTTATCGTGCTTATTTTTTATCGTTTATTAATGTATCTCCTTTAATATGTTCTACCTCTAAAAATAACAAATTTGTACATAATATTCGATATTTGCTGAAAGCTGTTGATGTGCTTGTTTATTGTAACAGATTTTTTCGCGATCATGGTGTTTAAAACATGAAATATTTTCAATATCATAAGATAGGTGTTCTTTCTCGAAACAAAAATTCGTGTTTTTTTTTTTAATTTTATTATAGGTAGATTTTTCATAAGTGCTTATATATTCATCAATTTTTCATTATTTGCCCCTTCGTTCTTCGATTTTTTCTTATGTAACTATTAAGACGATCTAAAATTCATTCTCATATTACTGATGAACTGTTCATCAGTACGTAAGGGTGCCAAAAAATTCTTCCTAGAATTATTTATGTTTAATAAACTGTTTACAGTGCTGTCTGTACAGTTTATTTTGTATTATTAATGATACTCACATGCGAGTAGCCGATGGAGATTTTTATGTTTTCATAAAAATAATTATTTTTAAATTCTTCATTATTTTTTTATTTTTTGTTTTCTTAAACATACATAAGGTGGCTTGAGAATCGTCTGCCGAACTTTCGTCGGTGGTTAGTAGTCCCTGATAAAACAATCAATTGAAATCCCTTGATAAAAACTCTAACGCAGCAGCAGCTCCGTTGGAAGAAGTAGGTAAGTTTTCGAAAAGCAGAAAATTTGTTACTAAAAAGTTATTAAAAATCATAGTTGCGATTGATTTTTTGGAAGTTATACCTTCCAACTGATCTACACCAAAGCATGTTGCAATGAATTGTTAATAATTTTTGAAGATTTCTTAGTTGTTGGTTTCAAATAAAGCATTTTAGAGGCAAAATAATACCCAAAATAGCTGCACTGTAAGTACCGTCTCGATGATCCGCACAAATATTAGTAACATGTTAAATTATTATAAATATTTGTTACGAATTACATTGCTACTGGTCAAAAATTACGCATTTTATAACAAAAATGAAAACAAAAATAGTGTCATCGGAATTACCATCCGTCTGATCCGCACAGAAAATTCTAGAAAAATTTTATCATAATAAAAGAAATGTATTTAAAGAAAATTTTTGAAGGAAAATCTAAAATAAAATTTAAATTCTTCTTCTTAATATCTGAATTCTCTCAAAATTTGAATTACATAATGCTATGCTAGAAGTTGTAATCATACAACAATCCTGAAAATACATAATAATTTTCCATGTTCTAACAAATTTTTTGCTCGTTACTTTTGAAAATTTTAAAAATTCAAGCATTTTAGCACCTATGGAACCCGCTGCGTTGCAAATTTATTACTAGAATTTTTTTTCAAATGTTGGAAGTGACAAGCAAAAAAAAAAATTATCATAGAGGGAGTCGGCCCCTTTGTCCCCCTTGGTATTCGTTCGACGAAATAAAAGTTGTGTTTCATCCAGTGAACATATTAATTACTTCGTATTTTATATTTTTATTACCAGCTTTAGGTAGAGCCCTGTAGATACAAGTATGGCAATACGCCATTTTGTATCCATAGTTCAATCCAGATAACCCTTTCAGAATTTCAACCGTATCTCAAGAACCAATTGTACGATTTCAGCGAAATATTCACAGAATATTTAGCAAACATATGCTAATGTTTCACCAAAATTTCAGCTTTCTGCAAGCAATGGTTTTCATGTAATTGCATTTAATAAATTTGATGATATATTTTGTTCCCATAAAAGTGTGTATAAAAGATAACAGTTTTTTTGACCCTTTAATCTGTTTGACAAAAATAGATTTCAAGTAAAACTATGAAAAGCTCTATGAAATCGATAAAAAAATTTAAAACTCTGAAAATTTCTGAAATTTAACATATCAATGAATTCATTTTGGACTCGTATCTATAGGGCTTTAGCCTTAACCTGGGGCTTTGCTGGCAGTTATACAACTCTGCGTCATCTGTGAGTGTTTTAAAGAATTATTTGCAATAAATGTTTTGTCGCATTACCCTTAAACAGGGTAATTGACAAATGCCATATACCATTTTTCCTGCCACATACAATTTTAAAGGTGACATTTTATCACTTGCGACTAAATTGTATAATTGTGAAAAGGCGAGCCTGAAGGAAAGTGGATGGACAGAAAAATTTGTTTGACACAACGACATCATAGACTAGCTTTTGCCTTCTTTTTTTTTTCTTTTTTTTTATCGTAAGTATGATGAAAAATCCAAAAAAATGAGAAAAAACCTCACCCAGAATTCCAATCTATGAAAATATTAGAAAACTAAAAAAAAAAAGTTTATTAGACTCCAGATTAAAAGTTATGGCTCCGGGATGCTAAGCTACTATTTAACCGGCAACAATTTGTAAGATTGGTTTGTCATAGATATACAATAACTTCTTTTTATGTTTTTTCAAGTTTCGGGCTCGCCCCTTCATAACTATACGATTTAGTCGTAAGTCCATTTCACCGGGTTCATGGATTTTATTGTATAGATTTTGAAATTGTTTCTTTGCGCACTACATCGCACTTTTTAATTTTAATTTTTTTTCTTATTAATTTATAATAATTTTATTATACCCAGGTGGCCCATCGATCGAAAAATATGTTTGTCTTGAATATTTTATTAGGTATTTTTAAACAATAAAATTATCTGGAGGCTGATTTTGGACAGACACTAATGAAAACCGTCTATGTGGGCTGGCATATTCACCTGATTAAATTATTAATTTTAGTATTCATTTCAGTGTTTTGATTGTCATTTGGTATTTTATTCAATTTAGCTTTCATATTCAGGGCTCCATTGAGAAAAGTTGGTAGAAAATTAAAGAAAAAAAATGAAAAAAGTAAAAAATGGTTCCAATGTTCTACACTATTTATGAACGTTTTAAATTATTAAAGAAAGTTTCGAAAAATAATATTTTTTTGTCTCATTCAACATTGAATTTAACTAGCATGCGTAAATAAAAATATAGAATGAAAATTTCTATTGTAGGTATAGAATTTGGTTACTGCTACCGGTCCTGGCTTGTTTTGTTTTTGTAAGCGATTGCTTCAATTGTTTTGTTTTTTGTTAAAATAATTATAATTAAATAATTTATTAATCTTCTCAATACTTTGTTGTACGACCTTGCATAAACAATAATCGTCTAATTGAACCTCTTACTTTTCAAAATACAATAATAATTCTCAGCAACTAAAAGTTAGGGCTCAGTTTTCATAAGTACAAATAGCACATTCTTAAACTTGATTATACTTCTCCATCAGTAGGTAAGTATACCGAAACTTTTCAAAAAGCCGTTAGTGAAATTTCTCAGTCTCGTTCTTGTGACTAATTTTGTGAAAACATAAAAGAAAAAAAAGTACTTATGAGCTACTTATTATTTCTACATTGGATACCATTAAACGAAAAATTCGAAGGAGAAAAATAATTATAACTTTTATTCATTATTCACTAAATTTTGTTGAAGTTTTGCTCAATATGTCCTCCAGCTTGTATTTTAACAATATTTCTGTGTAATGACAAACGAACAGTCAGAATTCCTGTCCGTTTAATTCTCAACATAAATTAGTATTTTCAAGTTTGAAGGTTTTTTTACGTTAGAAAAAGGACATGATTATGTTTACAACTATAGATTTTCTGTACCTATTTATATTCCACCGAGAAATGGTATTCAACATTTCCCCACTTATTATTGTAATGTTGTGTGTTCAAAAACCAATGCCCTTAACTGCAGAGTGTATCAGTTGAGAAAATGATCAGAAACTACGTCAGTTTTCTGTACTTCGATTCAAATTCAGCTGTGTTGTTTAAATTTAAATTTTTGTTTGCTGTAAAAACTAATTTTCTCATGGAAGTATTTTACTGGAAGGTTATTTAGATGAAGTACATGAAAAATAAAACTCATCAAAACGCTGAAATATTCTGTATTTACACACCTATAATGACGAGCTTATTTCGTAAAAATTATTTACTTTCAATGCCCGCCATTTTATTCGTTCTTTTAGTTATTTGTCCTTTTTTTTTTGTTTTTTTTTTCACTACAGTATCGCGTTTTTATTAAGTAATCGTGAATTCGGGACCGGGCCAAGTACAAATTATTTAAGAAAAAAAAAAATGTATATAATTATATATCTTGTCTTAAGTTGTTTATGGGAGAAAATTTTTCAAATTTACACGAAGCTTGATTGCTTATCTTTTTTTTTTGAGTTGCTGGCCGTGGACTTTTTGAGTGGTGCATTCGAAGAAATTATAATCTTATTATTTAATTTATTTGCATGTGAATTTTTTATCTGAAAATTTTTAAATCTGTCATGAATACTGAATTGTATGATAAATTATCCTCTGGAGCATGTTTAAAAAGAAATTATTGTCTACATTTGTGGGAAAATTATTTGCTAACTTTTCAAAAACAATGAAGGCCGATCCCGTGATCCGACAAAAAATGACAAAACACTCGACTGAATACTGCGAATTTTTCAATGCAAACAAAATTTTAAAACGAAATGTACATATTATGGTTTGTGAACTTACTGTCCACTTGATCGTTATTAATAAGTTTTTTATTATTAATTTTTAAATATTGGAAACGTTGAAAGTAGACAACATTTTTCCTTTTGAGATTTGCTGGTTGTGCAGGGTTTTAGTGGTCCTACGTAGATTCTAAATGGGAGAAAAAAAATAGATTGTTACTGTTTACTTCTTTTTAGGTTTTACTGTTTTTCTTTCTTCACGTAGTTAATTAGGTGTTAAAGCTCTCTGACGAATTTTCTAAATTATATAGAGCCGTAATTTTAAAATATTTACTATATGCATTAGAAGCATTTATGTAGGAAATTTATTGATAAGTTTCTTTTTTTCAAATTCTGTTTTAAGTGCATCATACGATAAATATTTTTCTCTCAAATTCAGTGTCGTCAGAATGTTGAATAATTTTAAGAAATATTCATCTCACCCGAGTAAAAATTTATGTCGTTGGTTTCATTTTGGTGCTCTGTGTAAATGTGTAGAAATGATTAATGTCTTTGCTGTTGTCATGTTATTGTATTACTTTTGATCCCTTCTATGTTAGTGTAGCTACTAATTGTTTAATTATATATACATATATCTTATATTTCATTGCGTTTATATTCTTTGTATATTATGTTTTCGAAAAAATTACACTGATGTTACATACTTATATCTTTCGCTAGTAATCAATAATTTAAGTTATTTATGTTGAAAATAGATGTATTAAAAATTACTTTCCATATTCATCCATCTTTTCATGAAATACAATGAAAAAAAAAATCAGGTTTGTCCAACGTGCATTATTGATTGATGGTAATCGTGAAAAACATATTATTAATCAGTAGTGGATCTTACAGGTACGGATGTCTGTGTGGGAGGGTATATGAGAAATATTCTTCGTTCAAACGTTTTCTATTGAAAAAAACAGCGGAAGATGGGACAAGGGGATAAATTAATCTTATTTTTATTTAGTTTCTGAGTTATATCGATTTGTTATGGGTATATTTTGTGTCCAGAAGAAAAAAAGGGAAAAAAAATTTACTGCAACACCGAAGTTCAACACACGTTTTCGAGAATAATTTTCATCATTGTTTTTAAATTCAGGTCTATAGTTACAACACTCAATGTTAGGCGTATCGTACGTCGGAATGATGTTCAACAGAAGTTAATCAAAATAGTACAATAGGTACGGAATATTCATTTTTTATAGTACCTGTACAGTATAAACCTACCTATTTTCTACTTTTTTAATTCATCTAAAATATCAAAATTATTTTTCAATTTAATTCTGTATGAACAGGTAACCTTATTTTCATAAAAGTCGTAGTCCACTGTAATGAATAGAATAATTTTGTTGTACTGTATTATGAAGTCGGCCTTCCAATCTTTAAATTCGACTTCGAATATTTTTGTCGAACTGCAATGACTACGAGAGGTAGTATTATCATCACACCGTCGTTAAAACTACAGTAATTTTATTTTCAATAGTACAAAAAATTGAAAAATGTTTTTGACCTAATTAAAGCTTTTCTCAGTGTATTAGTCATCTTTAATTTTCATTTCTTCGCTGAATAATGGTCAAAAGTGCTGCTGACATTCATATGACTAACTATATGAATCTAATAACGCAATTGATACCGTACTTTCCTCAGTATTTCTTCAGATTTTCGACATTTTCTTCTGAAATCCACATAATATAGAGTGAATTGGCTGATTATTGCTGCCTGTAAGTACACTAATAACATAATTAAATCATTTTTTCAGCTTCTAAGGACTCAAATTTCTTATTCTTTGCAGGGTGACCATTTGATTGATAGAGTATTTTATCGGTCTGCTCGTTAATTTCATGAGCGACCGTAACGACTGAAAAAAAAAAAAACCAGTCCAGATAATTACGGTTGTTTTTTATAGCAAAATTTAATTACCCATCTTCAAAGTTCCAAAAAAGCCGCTAAAATACACATTCTACAACAAACAAAAAAAAATCTTTTATCACAGGCGCTTATTATTTGTTGATACGAAATCCCACCTCATCTCGTTCTTCATCATCATCATCACATCATTCTATATATATATGTCATATGTACAGTCTAGTCACAAAGTGTTTCCCCTACTACTTTCGATCGTATATCGCTGTTGCTTCACCATTTACTTTTTCGTTTGTCAAATGTTTTTTAGTCGCGAAATAAATGTCTTAAAAGAAGAAAGTCTCAAGTTCTTTCGATCCTCGTTCTGCATACCTCACATCATGGTAGCCATCGCTACGGTAGAACTTTGAGGAGAGACTTAGAAAATTTAAATCGATGGAATAATTTTTTTTTTTTTTTGAAATTTAATTTACTGCTGTGCGTAAAATTTTTCATGTTTTTTATTGAGTAATACACGAAAAGTTATCGTGTTTTTCGAGAAAGTAACTCGAATTTTAATTTATTTTGAAAAAATCAAAATTTAAATTTGAAGAATAGCTGAAGTTCCAGACTCAATAACGGCCAATACTGGAAGTCATCGAATGCTAAATCCAGAGGGACCGCCAAAGAGATCGTGAGAACAGCCGAAGGAAACCTGCTCCCGTCGTCGAGGACTCATCGTAGATCCAACATTGAAGACCCAATTTTTCGGACAACCCAGAGCAAAATTTAGGCAGGAAGTACCAAGGTCAACAGCATAAAAAACATAAATCGTTCGCCAGCACAGCAGAAATTGTAAGGTGAAATCATTGTAAAGGTAATATTTATTGAAATCATTTATTTTTCGTATTTTGTAATTGTATTTGAAGTGAGGCCAAGAAATTAAGAATAAATAAAAAAAATTATATGTCCCAAATAATAAACTTGTCTGAATGCAAGATTGGTGAATACAATATTAAAAAAGAAGATTTAGAGGAATTAGTGAAAAAGTTCGAGGGGGAAAGAGTAGTTGATTTGAAAACTGAAATTTATAATTTACCCCACGTTAAATATTTCACAGGTGAAATAATATTAGAATCCTTTGTGATAGATATATCCGGGAGAATAGAGGAAATTAGTAGTTTAAAATATATTGTAATTTCAGAATCTTCAGTAAATTATTTTTCGAACAGAATTTATAGTTCTGCTAAATCAAAAGAAAAATTTATGAACAGATTCTTTAATTGAATAAATTTAGAAAAACTGGATAAAAAGGAAAATCGTGAGGAAAAAAATTTGATAGAAAAATTAGAAATAGAGTCAATCAAAAATAAAAAATACACACCTGTTAGTAATAAAGAAAATAATTTGTTAGGTTTTTATAAAATAGAAGAAAAAATGGTATCCCCGAACGAAATTAAACCCATACAAGCCCCACTTGGAAAAGTTTTTAACGGAAAATACTACATAGATTGGCGTAGAATGATTATATCGGCCATCCGAGGTGTGGGATATTACGACATCTTTGGGGAACACAAATTTTTACAGCCATATATAGAAAATATAGATGATCTAAACTTTCGGCCAAATAAAGATATGTTGAATTACTGCAAAATGCAGGATAACGCCAAAGCGTTTGTGTTAGAAAGAGTATCAAACGATATAACAAAACAGATATGAGATTGTAATACCGCAATATTAATGCTTAAAAAATTAGATAATATTTATGGGACCAAAACTTCAGTTACAGCCAATATGGCGAAGGCAAAATGGTTAGAATTTAGATTTCAACCGGGCGGAAACATGAAAGGATTTTTGAAAAAATGGGATGAATTGGTAACCGATGTAAGAGATAGTGGTAAAGAAGTTACCGAGAATGAAGAATTGGAAAATTTGCAGTTGTCATTATGTTACAAACAGCAAATTGCTAAAATACAATACGAAAGCCTACCCCCTAATGAAAAGAATTTAGACAATTTCAAGAGAATATTAAGGGAGGATTCAGACCAAAAGTATAGGGACCAAACTTTAAAAAAGAATAATAATGGTAATAACCAATCGAATAATACGTATAGGAATAGTAATGGTAATGGAAATTATAATAGAAATAACTATAGAGGCAGATATAATAATAATTTTCGTGGTAGAAATAATTATAGAAACCCAAATAATAATAATAACTATAGAAGTGGAAATAGAAATGGTTTTAATAGTAATGGTCAAAATAATAATAATAATAGTAATTCGTCAGAACAAAACCAAAATAATGGAAATACGAATAATAATAATAATGGTAATAATAACTATAGGGGAAATAATTACAGAGGAAACCCCAATTATAGAGGAAATAATTACAGAGGTAATGGTAGGAATAATAACCAAAATAATCCTAAATGTTATAGGTGTGGGCAATTTGGCCACATAGCACAGAATTGCGTGAGTAATAATTCTCAAACAAATAATAATGAAAGTACGAATAATAGTCAGGGGAATTATCCACCAAAAACAAATACAAATTCATCTAATAGTAATAAAAAGGAAAATTCAGACCAACAGGTGAAAATGTCCTGTATGGTGAAAAGATTTAATAGTAATGGAGATTGGTTATTAAATGAATTAACTAATGAAAATAAACAAAATTTAGATGAAAATCACAAAACATTAAATAATAGAACAATTCTTGATGGAGCCGCGGAGGTCCACTTAACTTCCGATCTTGGTAAATTAATGGATGTAAAAAAATTCATAACCTCAATTAAATTACAATGTGCGGGTAAAAATACTTTCTTATATGCCACACATACGGGTAGAATGATCATAAAAATCGAAAATTCCAAAAAAAATCAATCATTGATAGAACTAAACGACGTTCATTATGTATCGGATTTAAACTTGGATATTATCTCGGCCATAAAAATAACAAATACAGGGATAATCAACATCGACCAATAAAAAGAAATAGCGAACATTTATTTTATTGAAACAGCGGAAATCATAATTACCGCCAAAAAAGAAGAGGGTATATTCTACATATACTATAATGTCGAAAATAATGATATAAAAAAAAAAAAAATAGATAAAGAGGATTATATGGATAAAAAAAATGTAATATGTGCCCCTGTTATCCAAGATATTAATGATGAATGGGACGATTTTACGGTAGAAATGGAAATTATTGAAGAAAATGAGAATACCCAATCATCTCAGGGGGGGGGGTAACGAAATAGAAATAACAACTCAACCCAATGAAAATAATAATACAGATGAACCTATAATTAATAATAATAATATAAATAAAAAATTAATAATGCACAGGAGATTGGGACATTTGAATGCCAGATATTTACAAAAATTAAAAAATTTATCAATAGGAATACCCGAAAACATTAATTTTAGAGATGAAGATTTTGTAAACTGTCAAATATGTTGTATAGCCAATAATTCAAAACTGGGTCATACAGGGATAAGAACTAAACCAACCCGAAAATTGGAATTAACATCGTCGGATATCATGGGTCCATTTACGCCCTCTGTGGCTAATCAGAAATATATTTTAACCTTCATAGACCATTTTTCGAAATATACATTTGTCATGCCCATAACTAATAAAAATCAAGTAACAAACGAATTTAAAAACATCATAATGTCTATGAAAAATAAATTTCCGGAATACCCCATAGGGACAATAAGGTGCGATAATGCAAAAGAATACACCGATACAAAAATAATAAATTATTGTAGAGAAATAGGCATAACAATGGATTATGTGGTTCCATATTCTCCCAAATTGAATGGTGTTGCCGAAAGGCAAAATCAAACTTTAATGAGGAGAGTAAGGGCCATGTTAATTGATGCTAATCTCGATATAAAATACTGGTCTTATGCTGTCGTGACAGCAGCCTATTTAATAAATAGATCCCCTACTAAAGCGAATGAAGGGTTCAAAACACCATATGAACTATTTTACGGAAGAAAACCAAATCTAAAAAACCTAAAAGTATTCGGTGCACTCACATACAGACATATACCCATAGAAGTAAGGAAACAAAATGCCACAAAGGCAAAATCTAAATCAAAAGACAAAATCGACCCGAAATTGGCGCACAGGGCAGAAAAGAACATATTGATGGGCTACACAAACACAGGGTATTGTCAGGGAGATCCATATAATTCAAAATCACATATATCATGCGACGTTAAAGTAGATGAAAGTCAGAATATAAAATCACTCTTAATTAATAAAAAACCTCTTACAATAAAATCGGCAGATTATGATTATGATTTGGGAATAATAAATCCTGTAGTTATGAATGTCAAAGTGAAGTATAATAAGGCCTACATAAAAGATAATATACCAAAAACATTCTCGGAAATTGAAACTAACCCTTTTAGAGAAGAATGGATAAAGGCCATTAATGACGAATTTGGTTCTCTCGATGATTTGAAAGTGTGGAAAGTGGTAGATTATGATCGCCAAAAATTAATAGATACAAGGTGGATCTTTACTATAAAATTTGACGAATTTGGGAACCCAAAACCTAAAGCCAGACTTGTGGCACGTGGCTTTAAGGATCGGACAGAGTATGGCATTGAGGAAACTCACGGACCTGTAGCATCCATAGGAACTATAAGGTTATTATTATCAATCGTAAATAAGGAAAAATTAATAATGATTCAATACGACGTAAAAACTGCCTACCTAAATTCACCAATTATAAAACCCATTTTTGTTAAAAGGCCAGAAGGTATTAATATAAATAAAAATCAAGTACTAGAACTTCAAAAATCGATTTACGGCTTAAAAACTTCTAGCAAATCGTGGTATGACTTATTAGACATTAAAGTAAAAGAAATGGGATTCGAAAAAACTAAAAGCGACAGATGCTTCTACATAATGAAAAATAATGAAGAAAAAACATATTTCCTAAGTTATGTAGACGATATATTAATAGCATCAAATTCACAATCGGCCATTACGAGAATAAATGAAGAATTGCAAAAGACTTTACCATTACGATAACAAATAATCCAAAATTTTTTGTGGGCCTAGAAATAATGAGAGACATTGAAAATAACACAATAATAATTTCGCAATATAAACACATAGAAAAAATGATCAAAAAATTTGGAATCTCTGAACTCAAAAATACAAATACACCCATGGAAACGGGGTTAAAAATTGACAAAATACAAAATGGCAGAGACGATACGGAGTATAGATCGATGATAGGGGGACTACTTTATTTGGCAAGACTTACAAGACCGGACATATTATTCCCAGTAAATTTCTTTTCCCATTTTCAGAACAATTCAAACGATACTTTAAAAAATTATGTAAAAAGGATATTCAGATACGTCAATACAACCAAAAATTATAATCTTAAATTTACATCAAAGGGGGATGGAATACAAGTATATATTGATGCATCTTATGCGCCCCAGGTTGACGATAAAAATATAGAATTACAGAATCTGGATAAAGGGAAGTCAATAACTGGATTTATGCTATTCGCCTATGGAGACTTGGTGGAGTGGAATTGCTGCAAACAGACTATTCACGCCTCATCAAGTACCGTGGCTGAAATAATTGCAGTTTTTGACACCCTTGATACTATAAAAGTCATGCAGTATATAAATTTCGAAATTTTTGGGGAAAAATTAATAGTAGATATTATGGAAGACAACATTTCAACACAGAAAATATGTTCCGGGGGAAGTCAGAGAAAGTCGAGAGCCCTAATGATCAAGTGCTACTCCATTTTGGAAGCCTTTGAGGAAAAAATAATATTTTTTAGAACAGTCACATCTGAGAATCAATTAGCGGATATCCTAACAAAATCATTAGATCGATCAAAATTTGAAAACATAATTGTGAAATTATTAAACAAAACGAATATATACACATAATAAGAAATTAAAGTCAAAATTAATACATGTCCAAAAATTATTTCTACCTCTTCCAAGTACAAGTCGTAAAATGTTTGAAAATAAGTCATAACACGAAAATAATTGCTGAAAAATTAACCTTCAATCATTGTCAAAAATAATACTTAATAAGACCATTTACCAGAAAATACTTGTAACAGATAAATGCTCGACATCTCGAATATTATAACAAAGAAAAAATTTGGAAAATCGAGCAAGTAAAAACCCTACAAATCGTATAATAAAAACCCTATACACTTTCCAACAAGCGTGAGAGAAATATATGTAATATTCCCACACAAATTTTTATGAAAAGAAACTCTCCGACAATAAACACAATAGAGATAAAAACCTATTACATGACCGCAAATTAAGATAAATCGAAAACGTTGCCTTATCTCGAAACATATTAGACGCCACTTCAAATACAATGCAACGTACGAAAGATGATATACGATGCAACGAATGTTATTCTACAATCTTTTTCCTGTTTATATTTAAGATAAAATACGTAACGTACGCTTAATCCATTGAACCCATAGTGGAAAAACCTTTTGTCATATTTTTTCTTTCGTCTTCTTTTATTTTCATTTAGTCATATAAACGTTCGTGAATATTTTTTGAATTTTTTTTTCTTTCGACTCGAATTATACGAGCGAAAACTTATATATTATTCGAAATATTTTAAATAATTTTGCATGTTACCATTTTTTATATTTTTATTTATTTTTTTTAAAATTACATCACATATACCATATAATATTTACGTACACGATAGTGTTCATTATTGCATGCATGTTACCATATTTTTTATACATATTTATTTATTTATTTTATACTAATTTGTTTTTACCAATTTTTTCTTTGAAGCACAGCGCAATAAAAATTTTTTTTTAGGAACTCAAGTTACCAAAAATAGTAAACAATCAATGTCAATATTTTTCAAAATTTTTATTATGCATATATTTTTTGTACTTGTATTTTTTTTGTGTATTTAATATTTTTTTTTTTTTTAAATAATAATTATTAATTCATTTCCAGGGAACACGATGAAGAAATTATTCGGTAAAATTTCAGGGGGGTGTTGATACGAAATCCCACCTTATCTCGTTCTTCATCATCATCATCATCACATCATTCCATATATATATGTCATATGTACAGTCTAGTCACAAAGTGTTTCCCCTACTACTTTCGATCGTATATCGCTGTTGCTTCACCATTCACTTTTTCGTTTGTCAAATGTTTTTTAGTCCGAAATAAATGTCTTAAAAGAAGAAAGTCTCAAGTTCTTTCGATCCTCGTTCTGCATACCTCACATCATTATTTGTTAATGGATCATGATGAGACGGAATTAATTGTTCCGTGGTTTATAACTGCACTCTTCATATTATTATGACGTCGCTTCTATAGAATGCCGTGACAATTCTTCTTATCAGACAGTTTCTATTATTTTCTTGTATCAAAGTAATTAAACTCCAATTTATTACCTTCGTAGTTCGTATATCAAAACTCTGGGCAATAATTCGCCTGAATCAGCAAAGGAAATCTCGAATTTGACGCATTGTAGGCTTATTGTGTTGTTCCTTGTTCGTAAACATTGGTGTACATTATTCGTCTTCATATTTTTCAGTATCCATAAATGTAATTTTGGGAAATTCTTACCTTTTCTTTATTGCGTGCTACAAATAGGAGCTAGAGCTAGAGTTAAGCTACGTGTACTACGTTTGCCGGATTATAATTGAGTTACTATATAATGGGTCTAACCATTTCTTCTGTTCTTACCCGGCTCTTCGGCAAGAAGCAAATGAGAATTTTGATGGGTAAGTTCCGAAAGTATTTTCGTGTCAATTAGTTTGGGACTAATTATTTCTTCCGACTATGCATCAGTTTCTCTCATATCACGTTCTGTTGTAAGTTGGATATCTGCAGTCACACTATTTACGATGTGCGTGCTGTGTTAACATACGTGTTCTTAATACGTCACTTGCATTATGTATTAATGATTACACAAAACAATATCGATTACTTGTCTACATAATAACCTCATTTGTGTATTACCGCCCGGTCATTTTGGTTTCTCTATATTTATTCATTTGTTTTATGTTTCAGTCGGTTTGGACGCGGCTGGCAAAACCACAATTCTGTATAAATTGAAATTAGGTGAAATTGTGACGACGATTCCAACCATCGGTAATGAAGCCTCTGTAAAAGCAATCATTATTGAAATACAAATGACAATTTGTCGAGTTTTGAATTGAGGACTGATGAAGAACTGTGACAGTGTCGTGTTGCCTCGTGCTTTACGGAGCGGCAGCGCCTCTGTTCCCCTTTTCATTTTCAGGTTCTCTTTTCGGCCAAAATTATAACATTTATGCTCGCTTTCTAAGTTGATCCGAAGAAAGTGCAGCCTTAAAATTTTTCTTAGATTTGTTCGCTTGTGTTAGCAGGTCACTGAACTATGCCGTTAATTATTATTTTATTTTCTCATCGAGTCTGTTGATTGTAGGCTTTAACGTTGAATCAGTGGAATACAGAAACATATGTTTTACCGTATGGGATGTCGGCGGTCAAGATAAAATTCGACCTCTGTGGCGTCATTATTTTCAAAATACCCAAGGATTAATTTTCGTAGTCGACTCGAACGATCGTGATCGTATATCAGAAGCGGAAAAAGAGTTACACAACATGGTAATGCACTTCGTGGACAGAGGTTGATCAGTTAGCCTGTTTGAGAAAAACATATGCGAGCTGGATTCCTACTCCTTAAGAATTTAATACAAAATTAATTCCTGCTCTAGATTGAAAATATTCTGTTGAAACTCCAGCTTCGATTTCAATATATTTTTTTAAACTTATTTATCATATCATGACTGAGTTTTTTTTTAGAGAGAAATTTGTTGTAGAAAGCTTCAATGATTTCGCTTTAGAATTAGAGACATGACTTGAGTCCGGTACAAGAACAAATTCTTCTCATTTTATAAATTTTAATTGGGTTAAAAAATTATGAATTTGAAGATTTTATTACTCATTTGCTTAACTAAACGAGTTGTGTATGTGATATCTACGAGCGAATGTTTTTAAGCTCTATTGATATGCTTTCGAACAAATGGAAATTCTCAAAAATTTTATTTGTTCAGAATTGAAATTGGTGACTCCATGAGTTTTGGATCATTCAGAGAAGTCATAAATTGCAACATTTTTTATTTTTCCGGTGTTAAAAATTTCTTTTTAAGAGAAATTATTGGAATAGTTCGTCGTAGGTTCGTAAAAGTAAAATGAATTTGATTATAATTGATTTTTGAAATTTCATTGAAATCTGAGAATAATTAGAATATCATTTCACCTGAAATTAATTTGTCGTCATTCGTGACTGCGGAATCGAATTCATTTGTCTAACGTATTCATCGGCTGCATTTTTGTGTTATAGTTACGTGAAGATGAGTTGCGTGACGCTGTTCTTCTTGTGTACGCCAATAAACAAGACCTTCCAAATGCAATGACCGCGTCAGAGCTTACCGAAAAACTGGGACTGGGGCATCTACGAAATAGACAAGTGAGTCAATACTCTGTCTACGTTGGACTTAGGTTGTGAAAATTGGTCGGTTCTTTGCCAAGCTTTGTTAGAACTGCTGCCGAAAACATTTATGGAACGAAATGTAATGATGAGATCATTATTTTGGCATTTCAGAAAATTCCGTGGCCTATAATCTAGAGATTAGCAATTTGCAAATTTGAATTTGTTACTGAACTCTGGTCTAAATAAAAGGTAAAAAACTTCGAACCATTGAAATAAACAAGAATCTAGCCTCAGAATAAGTTTCTTTCTTATCGTCTTCGGTTTTGTTTGCGCGGTTTCTATGCATGAAAAAATATCAAAGTTGAACGAATTTTTTTTTGTGGCGCATTATAAAATTTTAAAAATTTCCCTTCTTAATGTTGATGGGTGTATGTCATGGTGAGCACGATCGTCGCTTTTGGAAGATTGAAAACCCTTAAGGTTAAAAGGGCGCTTTCGGTAGACTGTTAACTTCTTGGCAATGAACGTTGGGTCAAGTAGGCATTTAAAATTAAGAAGTTTTGCTTGAATGGTATTGTCATATGAAATTTCGACTTTGTTTTCAGTGGTTTATTCAAGCAGCTTGCGCAACGCAAGGACAAGGTTTATATGAAGGATTGGACTGGCTGTCAACCGAATTGGCTAAATAAGTGTATTATTTTATCGTGTCTTGTACATAGATCTCTTCGATTATCTAAGAATTTTTTTTTGTTTATTCGTAATATTTCTGTATTTACTTTATCGTGGTTATCATTAAATAATAAATAGTAATTGCGAAACTACTTGCAGTGAGTTACCTTTTCCGTGAAATCGATATAAATGAAGTACTTTCCCCCTGCTGCAAGATTCTGAACGGTTTTTAAGGCGCGAGCCAGTCAACTAAATTTCTGTGTAATTTGACTTCGTATGAAACAAGCTTTAGTCTAACGTTTCATGTGTTGGTGAATTATTTAAAAAATTGGTTTCTTTCTGTATAATATGTAGCCTTAAACATATTGAAAACTGACCAACAATTTCTCTTGACGATGAAATAGTTTCATCTTTCATATCATGAACTGTAATCGAATCCATAATGGATGACTTGAAACTAAAATTTATCATTGGAAGGACGAATGCTGCATCTTGATCATTTTCGGCCTGACTTTTTGATGTTTCTTTGTTTAAGTAGGATCAGAATAAAAACCTTTACATTTATTAATTTGTGTTTTGGCTTTTTACGTTTATATGTCGTTCGTTCGCAATTTTTTACCGTTGCCTTAAAATTTGTCGTATTTCTCCGTTGATGCGTTTTTTTCGAATTTCATGTCGCAAAAATTTTCCAAATTTTTCTTTTCTTATTCTTATTTTTTGAGAATTTCGTTCGAGTTGACCCGTAAAGAAAGAGTAAGATATAGTATTTTTTTTTTAAATTAGTAGGACATATCGTACCCTTTACATGGCCCGCTTTCACTATAGAGTATATGGACTGCTCCAACGCCATATACGTTGTGTACAAAAAGAGTCCATAACATTGCAGATACAAGGTAAGGTAAAAGAAGTCAGCGGATGTCGCATTTTGTTATAAATTCAACAGTTTATTACAAAATGTGACATCCGCTGACCTCTTTTAGTTTACACGTACCTGCAGCGTTACTTAGCTCAGTCTATATACTTTATATTCAAAATAGGCCCGCACCGAATACAATGAAAAATTTTGGTAATTAATGGGTATAACTAATTTGAAAGTCAAAAATAATAAAACAAGCGCGTGTATTTGAAAGAAATATGTCTAAATTATTAATTTTCCAAGTTTGAAAAGTTATTGTGGTGGCGTAGTGATTAGAAAAGATGGGTATGAAGACATTTTTCTTTCTGTTCAAACACAGTCGCTAATATTTGTAGCTTAGAACAGCGCAGATTAAATTATTATACAGGATTATTCATGCTATCCCACAATATAGGATATTAATTTTGTGGTGCATGATAAAATGAATATGTAAGGTAAATGTATGATTTCACATTTAGGTTGCATCAAAATTCAAAAGTAACATATGTACGTGAATAAAATAACAAAATACACCATTTAAAATCAAGATAATATAATTAAAAAATAAAACGAATATTTTTAAATAAATTGTTCAAAATGAACACCAATAACCATGACTCAATACGATATTCATTTAACATTTTTAGCTTTTCAATGTCTTATTTAAAGTAATGGAATGTGGAATTTTTTGAATTTAGTGAAGTTGATGGAGCAATAAATATCTATCAGTCATGTAATAAATAAGTTGAATTCTGTTAAAACAACCAAAGTTATCCAGAAGTCAGGACCATTAGTTTCGGTGCTAAAATTTTTCAGAGACTAAATGACTTTAAATTAAAATTTTGTAAAGCATAACTTAATAACTCCTCAACAGTCAACATCGCCCATTATTGTGAAACAACGACAAAATAATTGAAAAATAATGACGTTACAAACCATGGGTCCGAAGAAAACGCCCAGTATTGAAGCTCTCGTCATCAGATATATCTTCCAGATGCTGGGAAGCAACAAAAAGAAGACATGTGATGGGTGGACGTTGGTACATTATCAGTATTGTTGTTTCATAATAAGTTAAATATTTGTTCCTTCCTTAGACCAATAATATGCAATCGCCACCACTGAGACATGTTACTGGTGAAATGCCTGTGAAACGTTTTTGACTTTTAATTGCCTGCTCGCAATTTTGTGGCGGTTTTTTAATTAAATTCAACATTGAAGTGATAGCTCGTAAAAAAAGTTGACCTAGCAATTGTTAGTCGAAAGCAGTGGTGTAGCCAAGGGGGCTAAGAGAGCTACAGCCACCTTCTAAAATATTTTGGGACCTTCTCTCTTACCTAAATCGAGAAAATTTGAAGAAAAATCAAATTAAGTATATCGGATGATTGTTAGCATATGCTAAAAAAAGCTTTATCTCAATCTGTCCTATTTCCGAAATATCCACGGGGTTAAAGTGCTACTGCAATGCGGAAAATTCACGATAATTATTTATTCCAGATTTCCTAACAATTTTAAAACACTTTTGAATGTTTTCAAAAACGTTATGTCGCAAGCGCTTTATCAACTCTTTTGCCAGCTAACCCAAATTTTGAATACGAATTGAATTTTCAACAGTAGTCTCGTTGGTGAATAAAGTGATTTTTGAAATATTGATTATGATAGTACCTACTAGTATTAGAAAATAGTACCTTGTGAGCTTACTGATAATTTCCACAGATTGGTTAGTTGTATGCATAAAATTTGGAAAATTATATTGTTTTTAAATAAAACTTAACGTTTAGGTTTGAGAAATTTTATGCGAAATAACGATTTCAGAACATGGAACATTTCTTTTGATTTTAGATGTGTATGATAATATGACAAACCCTGAAAGTTCGTGTTGCATTTTTTTGAAGCATTCTGTAGCCGTAGGTACTTAGAAAATACTCGAAACCACTTTTACTCTAACAAATGCTGTTACTTTGTTCGGTTTTCCTTTACCTTTTCAATATTGAGAGTAAAATTCATGATAGTTCGTGAATTTTCGTCGCTATTCTTTAATTTTTAATTGGTCATAAATTGTGGTTTATCCTTTCTTCGTTCGTGGCATGACGTTTGAGTAGACGAAGTCAAATAAGTACGCGAATTTTTACGAATGTTAATTGAAGATTATAATTTGTAGGATTAGATTTACGCACATTTACTGCTGTCAGTTGTAACTGTTGTTTAATAAGAAAATTGAAATTGGTATAATAAAAATTTTATTTCGATTTTTACTGTACAATTGTATTGGGCGGGATGCAGGCAATTTTTGTCGAAAATTCAACGTTCTGCGCTGGGATTGATTGATAGGGTATACTGCGCGAACAAAACAGCATCGTGGACGGTTGGGAAGAAACTAAAAAGGTTTGTTTCCAGCAGTTTATTCGATTTGAAACTTTCGTATACTGGATCTACGTTGGAAAACAAACAGAAAAATACCAAAATTTAATTTAATATAATTATTTGATTGGCTGTGCTTGATTATGAAACAGAACGAATTAGTTAGTTTTAGGGATTGATAGTTATTTTTTGAATCGTCGCTAACAACTTTGGTCGTGATGGTTTAGTTTCTTCTGTTTAAAAGTTGATGAAACTTTCCGTTTCATTGGATGTGATAATCAAATTTATACCCCGACTATATTGGAAACAATTATTTCATCAGAATTAATTATGTCGCGCTTTTTATAATTTATGATAAGAATAATTTGTTTTACACGACTGAATGAAAATGTTATGGTGAATAAAATAATAAAATTAAAGGTGTAGAAATTTCTTATATTAAAGCCATTATTTCTGAATCTTCGAAGGCCTGATTGGTACTTGGGTGCATTTTTAAAGAATTTTTAGAATATTTTTAATGAGAGGACATAAATTAAAACACCTACTTTAATACAAAACCTACTACAGTGCTCTTGGAAAAGGAGCTTTTTTTTTTTAAAGGTCTAATGCAGCAGCATATCTGAAGAAAAAAGCCCAGGAACAAAATGTTTGGGAAGACCCATTTTGAATTACAGCATGCCGGACGTATAATTTTTTACGACGTTACGAAGGGCCAAAAAGATTTTTTAGAAAAAGACGCTGGTGTAATTTTACTGTGCCATAAACTTATTGAATCCGCCATATATTAGTCTGATACCAATTTTTACAGAATTGAAGCATTCCTTATTTACTACTCAGTAGTTCTCGAAAGGTGTCGTTTCTTCGAAGAAAAATAAAAATTATTTTGCCATTGCAACATTGTGGGCGTATCTCAAGGGTTAATGTAATATTATGTGTACGTCTAAATAACTTAGTGATTGAAAATTTGATTTTACGACCAGATCCTTTTAGACTTCTGCGTTGAATGTGATACTAAATGTTCCTTTTACCAATTTGACTTGACTTTTCTACTATTCAGATACAAAAGAGGTAAGTATTGTGGCTCGAAGATCATAATCGTAAATTTCATCGTCACACGATCACAGTTTATGCAGCCTGAATGTTTTGAATTGACTATGCATGAGCATGAAGCTTCCTTAAAAGTAGTTCATTTTTCAAACAAAAATGAAGAATGCGGCTCTCTTTAGCATAGGTATTATTATTGAAATGTTGGTAGGGGGGATTGAGTGAACTACAGATTTTTATAACATACAAAAAAAAAATAATCGAATTCCATTTTCTAAATTTTGGATACCCTCAGGAATAATTTATGTTGCATATAATAATGTGGAAGATAGAAAAAAGTTGATCGGGATGTACATTTTTGAAATGTAAGCATATTTATGAACATAAACCAGAAAGGTAAATTTTTACCATAATTTCTTATTTTTCGAACGTATAATATGAAATTTTGGTTGAAAAGATGCAAATGCAATGTTCATAATATTGACTCAGTAAAATTTTATTGTGTTTTTAGACAATTCCCCAGTCTATCCAATAATGGATACAGAAGGAGAGAACCTATTGATAATAGGTACCGATTGCGAGGGCATTGATGCATACGTGAAATAAAAATTGAATATAGTTTAAGTAATATGTATTGGCGGTGTTTAGAGGTGTTGGAGCTCAAACTATTGATTTCAGGATTTATATATATATCCACTTTTTGCTCATTTTAGCACTTTTTGGGAGTCTTTGGAACCTCCGTTTAACCTATGGCAATGAAACTTGGGGTATTGTTAGAAGCTTTTATGGAATACACATTCGTGTAAAAATTTTTGAAATTCATTCGCTAGTTTCGAAAGAAGGGGTTCTTAAAGTTTTGCAAAACCACCACATTGTCATCACGATAACTCCTGTAAATTGAGAGATTTTGGCTTGAAATTTGTATGGCAGTTGGGGACTATTAGGGACTCATTTGGTATTGAATTCGAGTAAAATCGGTCAAGTAGTTTTCGAACGGCAGCCATTACAAAATTTGATACTTCCGGAAAATATACACGCGGTTGATGCGCAAGAGATTTTTTTTTAAATTTCTCAAGAATACTCACTGCGTAGGGGGTACTATACCTTCAAATTTTTGGGAATTTCTTGAGAGTAGTATCCGGATTTGCAACACCCCTACATGTACCTAAGTGTATTTTAGCAAATAATCGATTTTTTGGTTTTTTCAGTTTGGAATAACCGTTTTGAGATTTTGAGAGAACCTTTTAGTCCATTCAGAAAGTCCGAGCCCGGGGATATACCACCACTTCCTACCCTTTCTCCCGCTGTGTGAAACTGTGGAGTGTTTTTTAGTTTTTGTTGATAATTTCATGTTGAATAAGTTCGGTTGAAATCTTTAGTTGTGATGCGATAAATCAACCTAGAATATGTAGCTACATAGCCCCTGATCTAAGACGCTCATTGATCGCTGAATTTTGATTGCGCTTTTTCAGTACTCAGACAAGAACTGATTTTATTTATCCCCTCCATACTCTACTCGCGGTACTTCATGAATTAGTTCGAGATTTTGAAAAAAATTGCGCTAAATATTTTTGACGAAGGCCGAAGCGAGACAAACTCAAGATTCGGAGTTTTTCGCGTTACAATGGGAACAACACTGACACCACCATTTTGATTTTGATATTTGATTTGTTCGGTAAAAAAGCGCCACCGTAATGTTAAATTTCGCTTTCGCATACTCGCATTTTCATCCTTCCGGTGTGTAATTAATTAATTGTAATTAGTCGCCTATATTCTTGCAAAAAAAGTGCTTCTTTATGTTGATTTTTACCTTTTTAAAGTAATAAATAATTATTTGATTCTAGTTTGAAAATTTGTCTCATGTCGTTCGTATTCGAGTTAATCGGTATAATAGGCACAGGAATACCATAGATAATTGATCGACATCTCAATGCGAAAATAACTTTCAACAATATGTAACTCACAGTTTAGTTTTCTTCAAGTCAGTACCTATATGGCTATACATTTGCATACCTAAGTTAGAATTCCAATAAGTTTTTCAAAGTTTGTCATTTCCGAATTTAAGTCGATATATTTTTCATTAATCCTAGTATGCCTTTCAATGTCAGGAGTAGGTATCATTATATACAAATTACCTGCGGTTCCAGCGATGTAAAATGGAATATCAATTTCCCGGAATTCTTCAGCAATACTTTTTACTGCTTGTGCTCCAGAAGGATCCAGATAATGAATTCCCGACACATCTAACACCACATATCGCACCTATTGATCATGAAGGAATGTATGGCTTATTATTCTGCGATGGGCGCACCAACGTTTGATGCTCAAAGGTAAACCATAACCAAGAGACATTACTTTTTCGACAGTTTCAATCGAGTACACTCTATTACTCCGGTACTTTGCTTGCTGCATTTGCTTCGGGTGTATGTTCAATAAATTGTACAGTCCAACTTTAAAATACCCGCGATTGGCGAAATTAATGCCTCCGGTGTACTTAACAATTTTCCCTCCAGCTGGATCGATCGTCTGTAAGGGTAACAATTAAATTAACTCAGGTTTTTTTTTTCTATCGAACACTTTCTTGTGAGGACATAATTTCTGGAAGCTATCAGGTTATATCGTTGGGTTAGAGACGGCAGTTCTGTACTGAATTAATCAAGGAAATAAAAAGTTTTGTTATGTGCTAATATGTTTTCAAATTTGAAATGGTACGGATACGATTCAAATGATAACGAAAGCTCAGAAACCTCGCAGAAGTTCGCAGTCGTAGATCGACACATGAGCAGAACATGTGAAAGACCCTGTCGTCGCCATATACTGCCCTTTTTGATTTGAAATGTTATACTTTTATCAAGTTTTCTGTTTACTTCTCTACTAACTGATCAAATCTTGGTTCAATAACTTGAGAGTGTGTTCCACTTTTCAGTTCAGAATGAGACAATGATTAATTATCATGGGTATGGGTCTACAAAATTACCTATCGTATTTTATTCAATGGGGTTCTGAATTAACGAAGTCGATGATCCATTGTTGTATTGTTTTCATACAGATCGAAGCTTTTGAATGTATTTTCTTGACAAAAAATTCTGGATTTGTTTTCAACGTAGTGCTGAAGTTTATTTTGTGGGGGAAAAATGAAAATTTTTGTTGAATTTTAATATTTTCTTATTTAATTTTAATCCTGAACGTATATTATGATTCACGATCCACGTCGCTACCATTTATGAGGGGTCGAGTGTATAGCATACGAACAAATATGTTGCCGAAATCAGTGACTATAATTATTAAGTATCTCGAATTTCCTATAGGTAGACCGAAAGATAATGCTTTCTGTCCGTTTGAAACGTTCGATTTTTATTATAAAAACCGCTCCGTATTTACGTATTTGAAGAATTATATGTATATGGACAATTCCTGCTCCTCTAATTTCAAATATATGAGAACCGTATTGATTGAGGTTCGAGATGTTTTTGTGGGTCTTAATTTTGGAGTCTCCTTGGTTGATTCTCATAAGCGATCTAGATATGCGAAAATATGATACTTACGTGATTGTATTTTGATTTATCTACGTAGATATCCGTGCCTGGAACTCGACTGAGCAAACAAGTGTATGGTTTCATGCCTTGGATTAGCAATGACAAAACGGAGAAGAACAGGCCAACCAACAAACCGACGTCGATGTCAACGATAATAACGGTTAGATATGTCACAAGAAACACTATTCCGTCCAGAATCGAAAGTTTCCAGATTTTCGGTAGATTCGTTACTTGTAATATAACACTCTGAAGGGCAAAAATGATCAAGCTGGATAGAACGCACTAGAAAAAAAAGAATTTATGGTGAAAACTGGAAATTTATAATGGTGAGTACAAGACATATTTAGTTAGTATGTAATATGCAGTTTAACCTTGTGATAGTTTCGTAGTATGTACTTACTCTTGGAAGAGGCTCAAACAATGGTCCTAGCCAAAGCAAGACGAATAACAAGAGGAAACATGACACCAAACTGGCTAATTGGGTTTTGCCTCCAACTGTTTCTTGAATCACACTTCGTGACAGAGAGGCAGCAATTGGAGCACAACTCAAAAATGAGCCAACCACGTTTCCTGCACCCTTTCAAAAGTGTGTATCAATTAGAATAAAATTAGGTTTTACTGTATGATGAAATAGTGATGGGGTAGTTTGGACAGAAATAAAAAAACTTGCTGGTGAGAGTCGACGTTAAGGATCCTGGTCAGGGACGAACAAACGATTTTATAAATCCGACGGAAAATATTATCAGGTAAGTATATTTACTAGATTTCTAGCTCGCAACGAGAGCACAGCCAACGTCCCCCTGGATTTTCAAAAATAAAAAAGACCAGTTGAAAAAGAAAAAAAATGGATGTTTTTCTTTATCCCGAATATCGGTGATAATAAGTAAAAATGAAGAAATAATGAAAAAAACTTAGTTATCCAACATGATTTTTAAGTGGGTTGTCAAAAGAAAATCTACCTATTTTTGGTTGAGAAAGCTAAAATTTTTATTAAATAAAATCTAACTGTAGGTAACATTTTTTTTCTTGAAAATATTATGAATTTCTTTACATTAATTTCGTTAGAAAATTTTCAATGACTGCTTTTTTACACAACAAGTAAAATCAACTATGACTGGACTTTCAAGTTCGCTTGTTACCAGTGGCGCAACTAGGGCGAAAGGGGGTACTCATTCCCAGGTTGTTAGTTTTAGAAGTGGAAAAATTATAAATGGAAATTAATTTTCAAACTATTTATACAATAATAACTACACTGTGGGCCAAAGACCTTAAGTATCCATCAGGGTCAATGGAAACGCCCTAACTTCTCAAAAAACAAAAACAACCTTCTGTACAAGAATGTTCCAGAATCCTGGAAACACTAAATTTGTTTTTTCGCTTGTTCCACTCGCAAAAATAATTGTTTTGTCACCCTATAAAACCTCTAGAGGTAAATCCTGAGTACAGCCATATTGCAGTTGAAGGCAGTATATTGATGAAAATCCCCAATTATGTCACTGCCTGTTAACCCTTTAGTTGATCTCTTTTTTGATATAACTTGCTTTGCCCCCTGGAAAATTTTCTAGCTACACCCCTGGCTCGCAACAGCTACTCTCAAATTCTTAAATAATAATATAATGGTTCATTTTCAATTGATTCAACAGGTCTGTTTCGGGTCTAAAATTTTTTTGATGGTAGATCTGCGAAACTAAAATTTTTCAAAAATTATTTATTCACTATTGACAAAATACTCTTGTAAGAATTGTTGAAAGAAGTTTTGATGCGAAGAAGCAAAATTAAATTTTCTGTATTGAGTGATAAATTTTGTTTGTGCATTTTCACCTATTATGCTGGTTACCATACGTACCTATATATTGTACATTTTATTTCATAAGATTTTTTTTGGTAGGTAACTGAAACCCTGAGTTTTCCCTTAGTAATCCTATTGCAACTAACAAATTTAAAATAGATCTGTTTTTTTTATTATTATTTCATCTCTGTTTGAGAACAGAATTTAGAACTTGTTTTTGGTTTGTATATGGATGTGGATAAAGCCTTGAATAGTTACCAAGTTTGCCCCTAAAGCATCACTAATGAGCTAGTATTGCAATTGTGGGTTAGGTTATGTGTTTCTGTACGAGTGAGTGCAATAGAGTTTGCTAGGTTTTGTTTCACACATTTTACCCTTGCAAGCATATTTTTATCGACTGTACAGAGGAGGTTATATGTTTGGTATATCTATCTCTGGAACTAACAGAATTTCATTCGCTCTGAACAAGGGTCTTATTTTATAGATTTTATGAAAAAAGGCTCAAAATGTTCCTCTCTATATAGAGAATGTTCTAGACTATTCACATTCAAAAATTAAAAAATTAGAAGAGTGTAATTGAAGAAAATGAGAATTTAAAGATTGAAAAAATTTGTTTCATAAATTTGAGCATATACATACCAATAAGAGCCATTCATTCAGATTGACAGTTCTTTTTAGCATTGAAAATGTTTCTTGAGTCAATCTGTGAAAAAATGTCCGCCACCCAATTTTTACCGATGTTTTATGCATGAAGAGTAAGAGAAGAAGTAGATAACAGTGGTAGAGGTAGTAACGTTGTTTCGTTGTTTATAGAGAGAATATGAAAATGAACGAAAATTAAAAATGAATTTCTTATTTCTAATTCAATTTCAATGCCCTCCTCTCGTTCTTACAAAGGGTGAAACCTATAATTTTTTTTTTTTTCAAATAAAATTTATTAAAAATTCATTTCTAACATATTATTATTCAAATTCTCTTTGTGAAAATCAGGTATTGAAAATTTGTTCTGTTGAAAATGGTTGTCGCTTGAACTCCGTCATTTGTTATGAGAGAGTGAATTACCCATATTTTAATGAGTTTAAATGGCGAAACAAGGTGGAAGTAATGCACAATTTGAAAAAAATTTTTATTTAATTTTTGTTTGCCTTCATTGTGACATTTAATTTCTTTAAAATTATAAATAGATTATAAGTAGCCAACAGTGTAGGTACCTGTCCTCGTTTTTGAAATTAGTGAAGGGAGTTGTGAAAATGTAATGTTACTTAGTAAACATAACTTACCTGTGCCAGAAGTTCTTGGTTTGGATCGATTTCATATTTATTTTTTTGAGCGAATATTAAAGCCATTGAAACGGACACTATGTATGCGATTACTGCTATTATCAGACTTTGTAAAAAAACGTTTGGCAGTAATGCAGTTGGCGGTGGTTTTGGTTGTGGTATTCTGCCATCGGAATTATATTTTCAGTGTATATAAGTTGATGGATTAATTTTTGGAGGGTTTATACCTACTAAATTTATTTAGGTACTCACCCGACTGAAATATGTCCGACGATTTTTAGACTGTACATATTAGATAGATCATAGTATTGGGACGTAGCGGTACCAATTAATACGATTATTAATTCAATAGGAACTGGAATTATGCTTTTTTTGCTCACCCAAGGCTATAAATGAAGAGAAAAAAGTCACTTTGTTAAGTAGAAATTAATTGAGAATTATATTATGCTTTCGAATGCCACTACTTACCCTTAAAATATAATTATTACCTAATAAAACTAAAATTGTGATCACAGATATCATAGTTGCTACCCAATTTATCGTGGTTAAATGGGTAACAATTTCAAAGTACATCTGAAACAGAAATAAACTAGGTGAGTAAAATCTGACGAAAAAAAAGTAGACTCAAGTGTTAGGGTATTTTAATTGACTTGCTAAAATAGGATTGTGGTAGTTTGGAATTTTTGTGAGTGGGATGAGAGTTTATTGGAGACTGTAGTAGTTACAATTTCTGAATTTCTGCTCGCTCTGTTTTCTGTTTTCTTCCTCATGAATGTATATTCTTGATGTTTTGTCGTCGGTCAAAATTTATTTCAAATTTAAGATGGCAGTAGGTACTTCGAGCTTTAATTTAGCTCCAGTTCCCCATCTCCTGCAACATCATGGTATTTCTAGTACATTTTTAACCGATTTCAAAAGAAAGGAAGAGGTTATCAATTATTTTATTCTTATACTTTTTTTAAAATATTTGTTCCAGCATAAGTTTTCACCTCGAGCCCTAATTTTTATGAAATATGTTTTGAATGATTGAAGGTAGTCTCATTATGGTAGTCCTGTATTATTTTTTTTAGAATCTATAGTATAGTTTTGGAGTTATTTTTAGAAAACTGTTCGTCTCCGAGAAAAAAATGATGCTATTTTAACGAATGTAAAGAAACAAAAAGTATTAGATGAATTTGTTTTTCTCGAAAAATCGAATAAACTTCCAGAAAAAAAAAACGTGAAAGAAAATAATAAACGCTTTTAAAATTTATTTCTCCAGTGCAATTCACTAGAATTATTCAGATCGGCGGAAAATTAAAAAGTTTTATCGTGAAATTAGACGGAATTGGCATAAAAGCATTAAGTTAACAGGATGAAGAAAAGTGCATGACTTCAATAATTTCAGTAAATCACACTAGAGAAATTGTAAAAGTGATATGTTTTTCTTTTTAGGGCAGTTTTATTCCTTTTGTTTTAAGAGTTGATCTCCATTTTTTTATTCTAGTTTAAAGTGCTTACGCGAATTTAAGTTAATTATTATATAATTGTATGAACTGAAATTAGAAATCCTAAAAAGCTATTAATTTTTCATTTTTGAGGAAGAACTTTTATTAATCCTTGCTCTGGGAAAATACAACTATTACATTCAGTGCAGTGGCGGAACCTGTGGAAAAGTGCCGATCCTGAGTTGTAGATCTCGAATATATAGGTCACTATAATTCTTCTGTACACAATATATACATATATTTTCACTTTTTGTTCATTTTGGTGCTTTTTGGGAGTCTGTGGAGCCTCTGCTGTTTGACTTACGGCAATGAAACTTGAGATAATATTATAGGCCTTCATGAGCTACACATTCGTGTTGAAATTTTTGAAATTCGTTTACTAGTTTCGGAGGGAGGAGTTCTCAAAGTTTTACAAAATCACCATGTTGTTATCATAACGTCCGTAAATTTAAAGATTTTGGCTTGAAAATTTTGTGGTAGTTGGAGACCATTAAGGAATGGTTTATTATTGAATTTCAGTGAAATCGATCGGCTGGTTTTCGAATAGCAGCCATTACAAAATTTGACACTTACGGAAAATACACACTTACTGTGATTGATGTACGGAAGAGATATTTAGTCATTGGAGCTATTTAGATCGCTATTTTCTTTTTAAAGAATGATGATCTTTAATTAATTTAATTTAAGTACCTCGTAAAATTCCAAAATAATACCTTAAGGGGGTTTAGCTAATACATCAACTCTATAATAGTTTCAAAAAAAATTCTCAATCAAATTAATCCCAGTTGCAACATGAATAATGTCTCAAAATTATTTCGCTTCACAATTAAATTAATTATGATTCATTTAGGCCAGCCAATCAACCTTGATTTTTCATGCAAAAGTTATAATTTTTGACTCATTTTATGTCGTTTGCATTTTCGTGTGGGGTTATGTTTTTAACAAATTAGAAATACCTTGACATTCTGAAACAGACCGGTGTAACTTGTCACATGGAAACCGAATGCGTCTTTTATCTGCGACGTAAAAACATGTATCCCAGCACCAGCTGTGAAACCACTGACCAGAGTTTCAGATAAAAGTGAAGAAATCACTCCTAATCGACATATGAACATAAAAATCTGAAAATAATAAACGATTAAAGAATATAAATGACTTGAAGAGCGATATTGTGTTCTAATTAGGTGCACGGTTTTCTCGGTATGTGTCAAAAAAATAAAAAAATAAAAAATAAAAAAAATAGTTTCGTTGTAATTGCTAAAACGAACTAAAATGTTAATTTTTGTTAATGTTGACTCTTTCTTTATCGTCTTTTTATTATGATTTTTCCACGAATTATTCAAGAGTATAGGTAGGTATTTAGGCACGTTCAGTTTCATAATTCGGCGTTTAAAATGTTTTTATCTTCAACTTACTTGAAATATTCCCACCATGAGCGAAACAGCAGTAGCAACTTCTATCGGAGTATACGATGGTAACAATGATTCTGTATTTGTACTGTTATCTGCGCTAGTTAGAAGGTGCCCATCACTGGAATATTGTAGCACTACTTTTCCCGTCATTAGACAAACTACTGCGAAAGATCCTGAGAGGTACGAGGAATAAAAATAAAAATTTTGGTATGGTGTGGTCTAATGAAAATAAGGCCTAATCGTCACAAACAGTTGATCTGAAATGAATCCAGTAAGTAGTACCTGCTGGGGTGTATAACTTAAAGCACGAGGTGAGGAAAATTTTACCCTCAGTAAATTGTAATGTTGAGTGCGTACTAAGTTATCAATGTGCCCCATACCTACATGTGAGTTGTCCCGAAAAATACCGAATGGTTTGCAAATGGCTTTTAAATCACGCTAAATACGTAAATCGATATTTTAATTTCAAAATCCTTACAATACTTTTACAAACATTCTACTCTTCCTTTTCAAATGTCTATAAACTAACTAAACTTTATAGATGTATTTGGAATTTTATTGTTGAACTGTTTATTTGTCAAAAAATTTTATGTAAAGTAAACATGTTCCGTAAATGATATTCCACAAATGAGGATTTTTTTATTGGACTTTGGTGACAAAGCCATTTTACTCTGCGTTTGTAAGATATATTTGCTATTGGTGTGAGGGAGGGGATTGTCAGGATTCAATGGCCAATGGCCTACGAGCATAAATTTTTCAATCACGGACCAGAGTACTAATACAGTTGAACGGAACATACCGCCATTTTGGGTTGGGAATGTGACGGCAGGCGGTCTTGGATTCGTAACTTTTCAATCACAAAGTCGAGCTACTGACTACTACGCTACGCAGACAACACAAATATGATTCTATACTTGTATACTTTCATAAGCTCAATGGTTATTGAGTACAGAACCGTCAATGTTAAAACAAATTTTCTATTTTCATCCCTTCACTCTCACGTTTTCAGTGTTCCCACGTAATATGAATAATAGAACCACCTCGTATTTTGGGGTGTATATGTAACCCACCAGATACTATATGTTATATCTCACAATTTTTTGGGGAGATATACCTATTCCCCACCATGTACGTACTTACTGGCGGTAAAAAATTTTGTCTGTGTATATATTTTTATTCTGTGAAGTAACTGTTGTGTTAATTTATCACGGAGTCTACATACCCATAGAAATGTGACGAGATGTACCGAGAAAGGCATAAACTATGACTGGAAAAAATGCCATATATATACCAACAACCGGAGGGACATTCGCGAGCATTGCATAGGCCATGCCTGTAAAAATGAAATGAACGTATTTTTAGCCACAAAATAAAAGAATTCCGTTTATAACATAAATTTTACCGCCACGCTTTTTGTACGGTCCTGAAATTATTTGTGTTATTCAATCATTATTTCTTGTAGGTACCATTATGTTTGGTGGTTTTTATTTGCAAATTTCGAATTTTGCCTTCAGAGATATTATGAACTTATTTGACAAGTTGAAAAATTTTGTTCTTGTATTCATAAAATTTTTTGTAGACCTTTCAGTGAGGAAAGCCTAGAATTTTTCTGCGTGTTTTAGACTTTTTAGGTTCTTGAACTGATGTTTTATTCCTAATTCAAGGCGATAAATTGAGGATGTACGTGGTAGGGAAGGGGTGAAACTACCTCGGCACGGAAAAATAATATTTCTGAATAAGTTAATTACCTACTTCTTTTCCATTTTTTGTGAAATTCTGCATGTTGCATAAAATGTATGGTAGTTGTATATGCTACTATGATACACCATTACTGAATCTGAGTCAGTACCTTCCTCCATAAAATAACGGATGTTGATACTTTCTCAAAAATGTTTTCTCGCTTTTTATGGGTGGGGGGAGTCATTCTTTCTCATGAAAATATTAATGAAATTTTTGAAATACAGTTTTCCTTAAATTTTTTATTGATTTCGAATTTTTTGTGGCTTACATAGATTCACAAACATCTGATTCATACTCTACTCAACTGAGAATTTAATCATACAAATATGTGATTTTTATTAGAAGTATACTTGGTCTAAATTTTTATGATAGATGTGGAGTTATAGTTATTGCAGCATCAATTTTAGTCAGAGACTATCAATTTTTTTGGTCACTTTAATTCCTGTCACCAATGTTTTCCACTTCAAAAAAAAAAAAAAAAAAAAAAACATTATTACAATGGCTTTAAATTTTAATAATCAAGCTGTAAGAATGTATTATACAAGGGGCATTCAAAAAGGAACTTTCCCTCTTTTTTTTCTGGATTGGGGAACAATGGAGTTGGTTCTCGAGGTTTTTATGTATAAAAGAATTATAAAAATTCAAAATATTTTTTTATTTAACATTATTGTATACAGGAGTGGGCAGAATCCAAACTATTCGGATCACGGATCTTTTTTATGATCTGCGATTCGAATCACTTTCTGATAAAGGATCCGAAGTATCGGTTCAGATCCATTTCTCAGATCCGTTTTTTCAGATTTTCCAAAAAAATACAAAAAAACATGAAAAATAAATAATGTACTTGAGAATTATTCATTTATTTTTTCGAAATTGATGAAGCAACTTTTGTTTTCAAATCATCTACACAGGGATTGAGAAACGGAAATGGAAACCGAATTTTTTAAGAATAGAAACCATATTTTTTTGCTCTGGAAACCGAAATGAATAGAAACGTCAAAATTCTTAAATGGAAACCAAACTGGAAATAACTAACCAGTTAGTTTCAAGACCAATAACAGAAACGTAATGGAAACCAAATGATGAATTGTTTCCATTTCTCACCTGATTAATTGTTGATCTGGGAGGAATAATTTAAAAAAAATAAATAAATTTTTTTAAATATTGAAAAAATATTAATAATTTTTGAAAAATATTGAAAAAATATTAATAATTTTTGAGAAATATCAAAAAAAATATCATTTTATCGATATTTGAACAAGATATGGAAAGTTTTACATTGAAAAAAATTTTTTTTGAATGGAAATGGGAATGGATCCCAAAATGGAAACTGAACAAAAAATTTTGGTAAAATTAAGAAACGTACCAAAAACAGAAACCGAAGTGATGGAATCAGAAACAAAAATTAACTTATATTATGGTAAATTTTAGGAACTCATCTAACGAAAATAAAATGTAAAAATGTAGCATATTTCTCAATCCCCTAATCCGTCGGATCCACGCAAGTGATCTGAACGAATCTTTTTTTTTCACAGATAATCCATGATCCCGATTCAGATCATTCTTTTGAGAGTGACTCGTGATGCGGACTCGAATCACTTCTTTAAAAATTGAAAAGGATCCATAATCCGAGTTATTTTTTTTGTAATTTTGCCCACTCATGTTGTGTGCTGTTTTTCATCCACTGGAATATGAAACTTCCGTTTCTCACCCCGCTAAATGTTAAATGACCCTTCTGCAGGACAGTGACCTATCTCGCAGTTCTGGCATCATACAATAAAAAATATTCTGAATTTTCATGACCCAACAATACGTATAAGGTTCAAGCCCCTACTCCAGTGTTGCCCGATGCATGAGAAAAAAATAGGGAAATTTACTTTTTAAACGCTTCTCATAGGTTGATAGTTGGTAAAATTTTAAAATATAAATACAGTAAAACCTCGATAAGTAAAGTCACATGGGAGAACACAGAAAGTCAGAAATTGTTTCAGTTAACAAGTTTTTGGTAGATTTTCACTTACAAAGGTCAAGAAATGAAAATTTTCGGTTAATAAGGTAGAGATTGAAGACAGAAATGCCCCTGCCATATAGCTACGTTTCACTTACACGGGATACAGATTAAAAAATTTCAGTTATCGAGGTGAATTTACATGGAAAATTGGTTGTAAATGAAGGAAAAAGATTTATTTTTCTCTTTTAGAGGTGTTTCCTTTATGAGCTTTTAACTATCGAGGTTTTACCTTATTATGAATTCTCAAATTCGAAATAAGTACCTATTTTGTCATTTTTTTTATCAATAATTCTTGATACAGGTAGCCTACACTTGATATTCGGGCTAAATATATAAATAATGTTTTTGGTTTTTATGACATGAAGTACCTATTCTGCTTCTGATTCTTAGTTGAGGGTATGCTGGACATCCATTCATCAAGTATAGTACGCGGTGGAGTAGAAATGGAGGTTTTGACCCGAAACGCCCTTGAAATTTTTTGATTGCCTCACATGGTCACAAACAATAATCGTCAATTAAGCAATTACTTCAAAAAATTTTGTCAGACCCCTTCAAACTCCCTCCCCAAAAATTGTGCTCCAGATCCGTCACTTATAGTACGTTTGCGTGGATTTTTAATTATCTTGAGCTTGCTTAGTACTTGGTCTGCCGAACAGCTATAGTTGAAGCCGGTTTTAAGTGCCCCCCATCAAAATAAAAAGAACTGTTTAAAACACAGTTATTTAATTTTTAAAATTTCACGTCTATGAAAAATGTAAAAAATTGTTAACCATTCCCATAAAAATGTGTGAATATCATAAAATGTGATTCAGTCCCCCTCCCCCCCCAAAAAAGGAAAAAAAATCATGAAACCGAGCCTGACCGTAATTACAGGCGGCAATGATATGAAAATGTTGTAAGTATATGTACAACCATTACGGTAATTGCGAAAATGAGGATGTTGTATTAGCCTATTATTCGAAAAATTTTGATAAATCTAATAAGTAGCTACATTTCATTCATCCAGTTCCTACTCCTTTCTTGCTAAATAAAAATATATTCTCATCATCTTCATCGCTTGATTTCTTTCAATTAACTTACTTCAATCCAACTTAGTAAACAGTATGCTTATGCTTTTTTTGCATCCGTACTCATTCTGTATAGGTAACTGTTTAACAGTCATTAATTGTTGAAATACCTATCTGGAAATTTCTGACTCTCATAAATCTGGATTTAAAAAACTAATAATGATAATAATAAAAATTACAAACAATAAATTTGAGAAAATTTTTAAAAACAATTGTTATCTTATGCCGGTACTCTTAATTTGAATTTGAATCGATGCATTTATTATCATATCCAAGTATCCAATTGATAAATCATAAATGCGAATGTGTATTTCGAAAATTCAAAACAGTTAGGTATTCGTTATTCATATCACAACACATAGCTCCTTCTATCTGGTACCTAACACCACTTGTTCTATTTATATGTATTATCAGTGTATTGTATTTTACTGTAAAACATTAATAATTTTATATTTAAAAAACATTGTCTAATTTTTTTCTGATTATAAATTGAGGACATATCTATGAAACATTGTACTGTATCAGAAATTCTTTTTTTGAGAAAATATTGTAGTTTTGAAAGTTCTAATGTCTAATTTTTTGTGCAATGTCGGTACTAAAAAAAAAGGTAAGAAATTGACTCATTATATGCAACACAGAGTAAAGAACTAGAAAAATGTATAGTTCTTTAGAATTGTGGGGACAATACTCGTATGAGGTAATAGGGGCTCGCACCCTTTGACGACAGTCGCCGCCCAAAGGCTGGCAATAATGGTCTTTATGACGTTAAACGAATTTACACTGGTGTGTTTGTGTGTTCGTACCTGTACGTACGTACAGGTAATATACATTGCACGGGCCGAGATCAATTACCAGATAATGATCTCGGTGATGTCACGGCCCGGTACCAAACGCGCTGCGTTGTTTCTTATCACCTCGACAGAGGCAAGAAATGACGTAATGCATGACATAATTACGTACATGTACGTATGCATGTGTGTATGCGTGCACCAAATCCTGTATATAAACTCTCAGAACTGGCTCAAAAATTGTCAGTGTTTCCCGAGGATTTGGATCTCCCATACTTAATTGTATGAAGTGGCAGAACACGCAAATACTGTTGAAAACCTTCTAGTGTGAATATCTCTCACGATAAGGTATTCCACAGTGGTGACCCCGACGTGATTTTTTGGCTATGTCGTGGATGTCTAGGCGCGTTGCGCTAATTCTAAAACTAGGTGCGGTGTGCTGGCGAGTTACTCTCTTGTGATACAAATATTTTTCACAGACCTAGACACCGTTGGCTGTCAAAGCAGAGGTCTGACTTTGAAAGTGGGAAATTAAACCCCCCCTTTCAAATATATTTGCCAGAAGAGAACCCAAAGAAGTAGACCTGGAGGAACAAAGTTGCCCTCATCCGCCAACTCCTCCAGCTTCAACAAGAGACTCAGAAGTCTTTGAGACTCCGGAAAAACAAAAACAAATCCGGAGGCCAGAAGCCTTGCGTTTGGGAGCTGTCATCAACCCAAACAAGACAACAGCTCGCACCCTCAGAAGTGGTCGTCTTTTGAGCCAAGACTACGACCCTTCGACCCCAGACCGACAACCGATGGAGTCTGGTGAAATCTTTGCCAGAAGTAACTCAAAAGAGACACAGCAAATTACAATGCCCAACACAAACGGAAATGGAAGTACGACAAACCCGACATCAAATCAGCCTGAGACAGGTGGAAGTGGTCAACCACAGTTGACCCTCGAAGTGCTTGTGCAGCTACTACAGCTGTTGCAAATGCAGACTGCAGAACCCTACAATCCAAAGGTGGAGGATCGAGATTCCAGAATTTTTGCCAAATGAGGTAGAACTCTGGTTGACTCTCCTCGAAGGTCGTTTCAAAACAGAGAACCTACAGAATGACCTGAAGTACACACACATTTGCAGCGGCATGCCCGCAGAAATAATACGCCGCATTCCTGATATCATGGAATGCCCTCTGGCGGAAGCAGACAAGTACAATTGGTTCTGCAAGAAAATTCGCAATGTGTTTGGTAAGACCCAAAACCAGATAATCGATGATGTCATGGGTGGAATGAAGATGGGAGATGATAAACCCTCCATCTTCATGGCCAAATTAAGACAGAAGGCCGATAATATCGTATCACCATCGGTAATTGGGAACCAGTTCTGCAAACAACTGCCTTAAAATGTTGTGCAGTGTCTGGCAGCTGTGGGTACCACGGTAATCAACAATTCCGAGGACCTAGACTTTTTGGCAAAAAGTGCCGATAGTGTGCTGGAACAATCGAGATCAACATCCTCGATTTGTGCAGTATTGGCAGAGACCAAAGAACTAGCTCAGCTTAGAGCCCAAATAGCTCAGCTGACTACCGAAATAAAAAAGAAGAACAACAATAATAACTCAAGAAATGGTAGAAGTAATAACCGCTCAAAAAGCAGGAGCAACAACAACAGAAATAATGACAGAAAATCCAGGTCCAGAGACCGAAAGAGCAATTCTACCAGGGGACAGAGTCCAACTTCCCCTAGAAGAACATCATCCCCCAAACCCTGGTCTCAGAATTGGGACGATAAATCCTGCTTTTTCCACAATAGATTTGGCGCAGAGGTCACCAAGTGCAATAACAGATGCCAATGGTGGGGAAAAACATACAATAAGCCATCAAACTAGAAAGAGGGGTCGTCTATGTGGCTGAAGATCCCTCAAAAAAATATTCACTCCACCTGTTCATCAAGGACAGGACAAACAGGAGACGTTACCTTATTGACTCAGGTGCTGACTTGAGCATTTTGCCAGTAAGTAAAAACCAAAAGGCATTTCCTCCAAAATACTACCTCCGAACTGTGAATGGTCAAAACCTTCCAGCTTACAGAATAGAATCCAGCAAAGTAAGCATTGGTTTGCGAAGATACATGACATGGTCCTTCACAATTGCGGATGTTCCAACTCCGATCCTGGGCGCAGATTTTCTCGCGCACTACGGCCTGGTCATTGACCTCAAAAATGGAAAGATCATAGACAATAATACTGGTCTATGGGTGGAAGGCAAAACACTAGCGTACCAAATGGACACCAACATATCCAGCTGCACTAAAGTCGACAAACAATTCCTACGGATTCTGTCAGACTATCCTGGAGTCACTCAACCATCGATTCACAGGCATCCGACCTATAAACATGACACCGTTCATTATATAGAAACTAAAGGACCGCCTTGCCATGCTAGAGCCCGCAGGCTACTGCCTGATAAACTCAAAGTAGCACGAGAATACTATGATCACATAATAGGGGAAGGCATATGCCGCCCCTCGAAAAGCTCATGGAGTTCCCCGATCCACATGACCAAAAAAGCAAGTGGAGAGTGGCGAATTGTTGGAGACTACAGGGCCTTAAATGCCAAAACAGTTCCTGATTGCTATCCAGTCTCAAACATAATGGACTTCAACGCGAATATGAAGGGTAAAACGATGTTCACAAAAATTGACACCAACTGGGCATTCCACCAAATTCCAATGGCTGAACAGGACATTCCAAAGACAGTGGTCATAACCCCCTTTGGTCTATTCGAATACCTTCGAATGCCGTTTGGACTCCGTAATTCTGCACAAACTTTCCAGAGATTCATCAATGGACTGTATGGATTTGCCATTTGCTTATGCATATTTGGATGACATATGCAATTGTTCAGAAGGCGGTGAGCAACAGCACGAGAAGAATGTAAGAACCATCGTACAGCATATACACGCTGCTGGACTTACCATCAATGTGGGAAAAAGTTTATACAAACAAACCAAAATTGACTTTCTCGGCTACCAAAACTCGACCGAAGGCATTTCCCCTCTGAAGACCAAGGTAGAGCCCATATTGAAATTCCCAAAACCCTCAAACGTTGCAGAACTCAGACGCTTCTTGGGGATGGTGAATTTCTACAGACGTTGCATTAAAAATGCTGCAGCCGAACAAAGTAAGATGTTTGCATTGATCAAAACAAATAAAAAGAAAGATAAGACTCCACTCAATTGGACAGAAGAAGCTGAAAAAGCCTTCGAAAATATAAAAAAAACACTGGCAAATGCAACTCTGCTCGCTCACCCAGACAAAAGTCTGCCGTTATGTGTCGCAACCGACGCATCTGACTTTGCTATTGGTGCAACACTGTACCAAAAGGAAAATGACAAGAAATTACCACTCGCTTTCTTCTCCAGAAAGCTATCAAAAACCGAAAAGAATTACAGCACATACAACAGGGAGTTACTGGGAATATTTGCTGCGTTGAAGCATTTCAGGCACCAATTAGAGGGTAGATGTTTCACTGTGTATACAGATCATAAACATGCCTTCACGCAAAAGACAAAACCAGCTTCCCCGAGAAGAGCTCGACAATTGGACTACATAGGACAGTTGACTATGGACATCCAGTATATAAGTGGAGAACTCAACACTCCATCTGATGCTCTTAGTAGGATTGAAGCCATCTCGGCACCGTCTCAATTACCTTACGCTGAAATAGCTAAAGAACAGTTAAGGGATGCAGAACTGCAAGAACTGTTGTTGAACGATGACACAGCTCTTAAATTGAGACAAAGGAAAATCCCTGGTACTAATGTTTTACTAACATGCGACATAAGTACAGGCAAGAATAGGCCACTCCTGCCGACAAAGTATCGCAAATTGGCTTTCAGTAGTGTGCACAATCTGTCGCACCCTAGACCAAAATGCACTGCTGGACTAGTAGCATCAAGATTTGTTTGGCATCGAATGAAGTCCTACTGCAACAAATGGGCTCGCAGTTACCCGAACTTCCAAGAGTCTAAAGTAGGAAGACACACTCGTTCGCCTCTCAAATCTTTCAAACAAACGGAGCGGTTCAAAACAATACACATAGACTTGGTGGGTCCATTACCCCCATCCCAAGGACACAGATACCTGTTGATGATGATCGATAGAGCAACTCAATGGCCAGAATCAGTTCCTCTCTATTGGATGACAGCTCCCACAGTAGCTGCCAGGTTATATGACACCTGGATTGCCCGCTATGGCATACCTGAAGTCATCATTATGGACCAGGGTCTCCAATTCAAAAGCTCGCTCTTTCAAGAGCTGTCTAAGAAGCTTGGTGCACTACACAATCACACCACAGCTTACCATCCGCAAGCAAACGGTAAAGTTGAGCGATGGCACAGAGCTTTGAAAGCCTCCATCATGGCTTGCGACACCAAAAGATGGGTTGACATACTACCAACCATCCTCTTGAGCCTTCTATCTGCTCTTCAAACGGACACAGGTCACTCTGCGGCGCAGTTGGCACTAGGCGAAGAGCTACGCCTACCAGGGGACTTTTTCACCCACTCTAAAGAAATTAGCTCCGAAACGCTTGTCCAAAATATAAGGACTGATGCTAACAGCTTTTTGAAACAGGCAGCTTGTCATGGCCAACCAAAGATTTATGTCTCCAAACACTTGGCCACAACATCTCATGTGTTTGTCAGAGACAAAAAAATAAGATCTTCGTTGGAGAAACCATACACTGGTCCTTATAAGGTTGTATCAAGAGATGACAAGAATTTTGTGATACTAATCGCAGGTGAAGAAAAAACGATTTCAATTGACAGATTGAAACCTGCGTACCTTATAAATGATGACAGAAAAATGCTCCAAAGAGCAACAAGGAAGATAACAGAAAGGAAAATTGAAGAAGAAAAACAGACCACACAGTCCAATATCACACAACCATAAAAAGTTGAGGACAAACCGGTCAAAAAAGGTGATAAATCACAAAAATCACCAGTAGAAAAAACAAAAATAAAGAAAACGGTGAAGTTTAGTGATGAGATCGTTAAAATAAACTATGATCCATCGGCTCCCTTATGCCCACAAAAAAGAGGCAGGGCCCTTGGCAGCAAAAAGCGAAAAAACCAGATTCCAACTCGAAAATCTGAGAGATTGGCAAGGAGAAACTAAAAATATTCACAAAAATTAATATCGGCTGTGAAATCTGCAAACCCGCACAAAAATAAGCGAGAATCTGGGAATATTTATAACAAAAGAAATTCCGCAGATAAGCAGAGTAAAAATGCGTGCAAATAAAATACGACACGAATAAACAAACCCACGTGTGATACGGAAGAAAACATCGCAACGTGTTTCTATTGACAAATATTCAGATAACAAAATAGTCAATAGATCTTGACATCACAAACGAAGAGTGCATTCCTTTGTGAGATACAAAATTTCAAAAACACAAAAATTCAAACACTCTTAACTCTGCTTGTACTTAACAGATTTTGACTGGAAAACTTTTCAGCTAAAGAATATTTGATGCCCTATCCCCTCCAAACATGTCTGAAACGAGATAACAACTTGAAATAAAGCTGCGATTGAAAAATATTCTCGCAACGTTATTCACTCGCCTTTCTCCTGTTGACTGAAACACGCCGAATTCTCACCAAACTTTCTACTATTTTTTCTTTTCTTTTTCCATATATTTCTGTTCTTCTTCCTTATCATGTCGTCCCCAACTAACACGCCATTTTCAACCCCAGAATTCCAATTCGTAGTTCTGCCTGTACCTCAGCCTGTAAAGACTAAGGAACAGATGGAACAAGAAAAGGAAATCAAAAGGATTGAAAATGAGTTGCTGATGGATACGACATTGGCTGCGGACATCGTTAGGATGATGTCCGCACCCCTTCCAGCCCTCATTTCACCCCCAAAGTTGCCAGAGAAGACACCGAGAGTGGAGAACCCACCCTCGGAGTCTTCAACCAAGATTGCATTGGAGGTTAAGAGGCAACTCCCGGTGGAAGAGGTGCCTCAAACACGCCCTCCTCCCACCTTTGGTCTAGCCTACAGACCATCTCCCCGATGTTCAATCGGCCAAAACCAAAAACCCCGTCTGATCCCCCACTTCCCCACCATCGTCATCCTTACACCCTTCTGGCTCAACAAAATCAACTGCCCAGATGTAGGGGGCAACAGAGTTGAGAAACATACCAGGCCCGATTCAACGCTTGTAAGCTTACGAGTGTGTGGGCGCTGCCATAGGCTTGGCTCTGGCTAAGTGGGAGAAAGACCAGAGACAGCAGTAAGACTCGATAAGTGCCCCCAGGCATGCAACTTATCATTTTCACGGCGTGAAAACTGGGGGGAGTAGCTGTGGGGACAATACTCTTATGAGGTAATAGGGGCTCGCACCCTTTGACAACAGTTGCCACCCAAAGGCTGGCAATAATTGTCTTTATGACGTTAAACGAATTTACACAGGTGCGTTTGTATGTTCGTACCTGTACGTACATACAGGTAAGATACATTGCACGGGCCGAGATCAATTACCAGATAACGATCTCGGTGATGTCACAGCCTGGTAACAAACGCGCTGCGTCGTTTCTTATCACCTTGACAGAGGCAAGAAACGATGTAACGCATGACATAATTACGTACATGTATGTATGCATGTGTGTCTGTGTGCGTGTACCAAATTCTGTATATAAACTCCCAGAACCGGCTCAAAAATTGCCAGTGTTCGCCGAGGATTTGGCTCTCCCATACTTAATTGTATGAAGTGGCAGAACACGCAAATACTGTTGAAAACCTTCTAGTGTGAATATCTCTCACAACAAGGTATTCCACAAGAATGGTTGGTGGGATATGTACCAGTTTTGGCATGTTTTTATCTTTCAAATTGTAATGAATAATAAGAATTGCTGAAGTTTATTTTAAATTTTTATTTTATTTTTTTGTGAATACCATTGTTTTATTAGCTGATGGGCGTATTTCATCTCAAATATATGGCCACCACAGCACCCCTGTGGTAAGGTATACTGAATCACTAGAGTTTCTTCAGTTTGATATTTGAAACCATTCCCTGTTCTTTAATTTTTTTAATTTGATTACTCGCATCTTTTAAACTCTGTTTGCCTCAGTTTTTCATGGAAATTCATACTTTCAAATTAGGATATTGAGAGCAAATTTACCTTGCATTTTTCATCCTCTTGATCATCTACTAAAAAATCTTCATGCTTACATACCTCAGATATCTATCATTATCTATTTATTGTTCACTTTTTAGCCATGCCGAAGATTCAATCAAATCAGATATAATCCACGATATTTTCAAAATCGGATTAATTAAGACAGGTACTTCAAAACATAGTAAAATCTTTCCTTAATATTTAGAAATATTTTCAGCCGTCTCATTGACGTGCATTCCATTTCATTTAATATATTTTAACGCTAATTATTATGCTTAAATAACTAGAAACCTATAAATAAATACTTCAAAATTAAGATTAAAAAAAAATAAATTTTCAGTGTTACACCATACACGAGATACTAAACACTGGATAAGCATTAATACCTCTATTATAATTTAAATATTCAATTTATCATCCACAACTATCGTGGACTTTAACGTATTTGAGAGACTCAATAATATTTAAAACACAAGTTAGAATTAACACTTTTAATAAAATAATAAATTGTACAACAGTACATCAATTAATACATTATTATTATACAATAAATATGGGATTTCAACCCATTAGACAAGACTGTCTGTTCACTAGTAGCTCTGTAAGAGAGGTTCTAGGTACTAAGAAGGAACTGTGTCTTATTCCTTCGAATCGAGGGTTTATATACTCGTTCGGTGTATGTAAGTGTACATATTGGATAAGCTAAGTGAGGTAGGGTATTGTTATGATAGGGTTGTGCTGACTTGTGGTATACTCGAGGGACAGGCACAACTAGGTCATGAATATACAGACATTATATCTATATTCATAAAATCAAATACGGGTAATTTAGTGGTTGTTTATAAAAATTTATAGGATGTTTTATTGTTGATGAATACCTATATTTTTGGTGTTTGAAAACGTGTAGACGAATATGTTTGTCATATTTAAAAGTAGATAAAAATGTTACAGTTACTCTCATCAATAGTCCGAAAGTCCGCCAAATAGCTTTTAAAAAAATGGTAATATGTATATGTAATGTATGGACTTTTTTTTTTTTTTTTTAGGGGGGGAGCAAATAATTTTTTCTTGAAAAATTTAAAAATTGCATGTAGACTACCGATAGATATAAATTACCCAATATTTTTTAATTAGAAGCATATTTACAGTTATTATGTTTTTTTGTTTGTTATTAAATAGGTTACGTATTCGATATTATTCTTTAAAAAGAAAAGATGAACACAAAAGAAAATTATTTCATCACCTACAAATCATGTATCAGAATAATATTTTTTAAACTTGAGACATAATTGAATAATTTATGATTAAAATTTTTGATTACAACTTTTTATACTCCATGTCCCATCAGAAGGGCGGGTATGTTACGCTGGTATTATATATTATATACTTATACATAAAAAAAAGAAGGTCAAAATGGGAAAATGACGGTTTTTGTTTTTTGTCATGAAATGGAAAATTTTCATTTTCTTCATCACTAAACCTTTTTTAAGATCAATTTTAATAGTACACCGTTCACTAGCAAGCTGAGTTAAACAGTTTTCATGATATAATGGGTGTTTTTTGTCTTGTGAGCAAAAATTTTTAAGTTAAAGGCATCAGCTCCTGTATCGTTTGAAATTGAAATCAGATAAATTTGTTGGTTTAGTGATATATTAATCTTCAAATTTTGAAGATATTTATTTTTTATGCGATTGCGATGATACCATGGAAACAGGTGTAAATTGCAAATAATTCTAATTTTTTTTTAGTCTTATATTTGCCAGATTTTCTCAGAAAAGATAAAAAAAAACATAATGTTATAAAATGTCGCGCATTTTGGTTTTAGCTATAACATAAAAAAAAAACTATGGAATTCAGTTTAATTTCATGAATTCATAATTGGGAATTTATGCATCGGACAGTTCTTATGATTAATAATTTTCCATTGGTAGTTAAAAATTTATACCGTGATTGTACGAGTCTTTGTGAATATTATACATTACCAGTCAAAGACTTACGAAAATGAAACAGTTTCATTCCGACTTATATTTGTATAGACCTTGGCTATTAGCTATAACGAACGTTTTTTTGGAGTATAATTTTAGGCATTGGAGAATGAAAATGACTCTCTGGCCCTGTTGAACTTTCCCAACTATGATAATGTTGTAGCCCACTAAATTGTATTGTGACTTATTAGTTATCAGCAGAGATAGTGTGTTACTTGAAGGATTTTTTTTTTTAAACACAGTAAAACCCCCTTAATACGTTTTTCAAGGGACCACAGTGAAAAAACGTGTTATACGAAAAACTTATTATACCGAGAATGAAAAAACTCAAAATTTGATTAAAAAAATTCAAAAAAAATATTTTTGATGTTTTATTAGAAAAAATTGAAGTGGGCATGTATTGTGTTGTAATAAGACTTGTTCAATATGGTTAAAAGTGCGGAACTTTCAGTACTTTTTAAAAACTTAATGTTGAAATCGGAATAGTATGGCACTAATTCTCTTTAGAGGATCTTTGATTTTCAAGGACAGAACTCAAAAAGTTCCAAATTTCTGAAACTAAACCTGGTCAGATCTGCTTAAAAAACGCATTATGCGGGAATACCCAGCAACGTCATCTGAAAAATTTTACAAACCTTTAGTATGGCATTTCAAGGTACCACAAAAAAACAGAGTAACATGCGAGAAAACGTCTTAAGCAAAAGTGTATTAAAAAAGTTTTGATGTACTTAAAAAAATAAATATTTTTTTCAATGCTAGATATTTGATTACATTTTATTCCTCGACACTCGAAATAATTTCACTGTATGTCATAATTTTTCGATGGAATTTTTTAAAATTTAAATAGTTGATATGGTTATTGTTGGCTTAAAATTTAAATATCTACAACATTCAAGAAGTAAATCTATGGTTATAATTTTGATTAGATAAGAAAATTTCTTAACTCTATTTAGACGAGTGTAGGTTACTTATTCATAATTTAAATATGTGAGAAATAAATTAGTTTGATAAAGTTTTAGAAATTTGACGCTAAATACGTGAACATGGTACACAAACTATCTTGCTGAAAATAATAGACGCAAATAGGGTTGAGAATGTTGGGAGCTCAAGCCACCTTGATTAAAAAATTGTACCAACCTATGGGGTTTCTGCAGAATGAAAATCGAAAGCTGTTGGCGAAAATCTTGACACCCACACAAAAATTTCTTTTGAATACCCCAGCATAATTTTGTTACAAACACAAGTTTTCTTATTAATACACTATGTGGGGACCATGTCCTCCCTTCTTTTGGGGCTCAGCCCCAGTTGACAGACCGCAGACTTGGTCCATCACCAAGTCCGCGCAATTAAGTCTACGGACGTTAAAAACAAATAGGCGCTCGTAGCACTTAGGCTAAACAGAGGAGCAATGAAATTTGTTCTCTGTTTAGCCGACATGTTACGAACATAGCCTAGCGCAAACGTGTGTACGAAAATGCACATGCCGCGGTCTAGGCTAAACACGAAACACGCGCCTATCTTTTGATATTTGCGGATGATGTGCGTGTTTAGCCTAACATATACACCGGCAATGCCTTTTGTTAGTCGCCGGTTTAGGATTGTTATAAAAGGTTGGCTGCCTTACCAAAACGGTAACACCCGAACACGCAAATCCAAATTCATTCGCTTGTGGGTTTTAGAGGTGAACCCACAGCCTGGTGACCCCGATGTGATATTTTCATGTTGGGAATTTTTTTTAGAAAGCAGGTGTGAAAACGCTAGCTGGTGGAATACCGCTGGCCTGCTAGTGCGAGCAATCGCGCTTGTCTAGCCAAAATTTTCGCTGGACTCTTCACTTGGAGACTGACTGTGGGAAATTAAACCCCCCTTTCAAAATAAACGTTGTCCACTTGGAAGGGTAACAGAATATGCCTAAAAATATAGAAACGTCTCACCAATCGTGGTAACCCAAAATTTGTAAATCTAGGATCCTCGAACGAGTTGAATTTCTTCACAATGGTAAATGAAAATGTTGTTGAAACTGCTGATCAACCAGCTCAAAATATAGCTAAGCAAGCAGCTGTCCAAACTATCGCTTCCAAAGAAGCTGAGAATCTAGAAAAACTTATCCAAGATTTAATTAAAGCTAGTGTAGAAGAAGCCTTGGACAAACAACAAAAATTGTTTGGTCACCTCCAAAATAAGAAAAGGAGAGTTGAACTTCCTATGTTCTTGCCCAAAGACGTAGAAATGTGGCTTATGCAACTAACAGGGTGCTTCAGGGTTGAGCAAATTCCCCGTGAAGAACGCTACCAGCAACTTTATGGTAGCATGCCAGCCGAAATAATTAGGGCCTGCCCAGACATAATGGACTGTCTGGAGGACGAGGAAGACCCTTATGAATGGTATATTGAAAAAATAAGAAGAACCTTTGGTACCACTCAACGCCAAGAAATAAGGCAATTACTGAGTGGAATGTCAATTGGAGATGACAAACCAACCGTTTTCATGACGAAGGTGGTTAAAAAAGGTGACAACCATGTCTCTCCAATGGTAATTGCAGATAGATTCTGTGAGCAACTACCAGCTTCAGTTGTACAATCACTGGGTGCTCTAAATCTGACTAATGCAAGGACCGATGATGACCTACTAGCACTAGCCAAAGCTGCAGAAACTGCAATGGAGTACACAGGGAAACCTGCCATCTAAGCAACAGCAGCTCCAGCAGACGAATTAAGTAAACTCCGAGCCGAAATAGCTGAGTTAAAAATGGAAACTCGCAAGGCTAGAGACTATACATCTGCTAGGAGTAACTTCAACAACAGATCCAAGAGCAGGGGACGCAACCCCAATAGAAATAAAAATTATAAAAATAGGCAGTCACGCTCTCAAGGACAAAGAGATGATAAAAATAGGAGTCCAACACCTCTGAGGAGATCCAAATCTCCCAAGAAACAAGACCCAAACTGGTCAGCAGCTCTTTGCTTCTACCACAATCGATATGGGAAAAAGCAAAGGCTTGCAATACTCGCTGTAAATGATGGGCGGAGAGGATGGTCCAAGACATGCAGGAGAAGAAAACTTTCCTCGCAGAGATCGAAAAGAGAGAACAGACTAACAAGTCAAACTAAACCGAGGGGTCATATCGGTGGCTACCGATCCCTTGCCCAAATACTCTCGCCTCCTGTTCATCACGGACAGGACAAAAAGGAGAAAATTCCTCATAGATTCTGGTGCTGATCTCTGCATTCTACCAGCTAAAAATAAACATAAGAAATTTTCTCCGAAATCCAAATTAAATGCAGTTGACGAACATACATTTGCTGCATATGGCCAAAAACATTGCAACATAGATATTGGTCTCCATAGGGACATGTCATGGGATTTCACAATAGCTGATATACCACAACCAATACTTGGAGCAGATTTTCTTGCTTACTATGAGTTGGTAGTCGATTTAAAAAATAAACGTTTAATCGACTCAACCACTGGCAAATATGTGGAAGGCATAACAAAAAATTACAAATTACTAGATACTTCCATTGGAAGTTGTGCAACTGTAGACAAAAATTTCATAAAAATACTAAATGAATATCCAGGTATTTTATTACCATCAATAAGGAAACATCCAACATACAAACATGATACAGTGCACATAATAGAAACAAGGGGTCAACCTTGCTCAGCAAGGGCACGTAGATTGCCACCCGACAAACTTGCTGAAGCCAAGAAGCAGTTTTCTAAAATGATAGAAGAAGGTATTTGTCGACCTTCTAACAGCTCATGGTCTACACCAATACATATGACCAAAAAGGCTAATGGAACTTGGAGAATCGTCGGGGACTATAAAGCCCTGAATGCTAAAACCATTCCAGACAAATACCCCGTACCCAATATAATGGATTTCAATAACAATATGAAAGGAAAAACAATGTTTACTAAAATAGACATTAATTGGGGCTTCCACCACATACCAATGGCTGAAAAAGATATCTGCAAGACAGCACTTATCACTCCATTTGTCTTATTTGAATACTTACAAATGCCATTTGGACTTAGAAATGCTGCTCAAACTTTTCAACGTTTTATGGATCAGCTATTGAGGGACTTACCATTTGCGTATGCTTATCTAGACGATATCTGCATATGCTCAGAAGGTGGAATTGATGAACACAAGAAAAACGTAAGAGCCGTATTACAGCGTATACACACTGCCAGCCTTACGGTCAATTTACCTAAAAGCGAATTTGCTAAAACTAGTATTGACTTTCTCAGGAACCAAATAACACCTGAAGGTATAGCCCCCCTGAAAACAAAGGTTGAGCCAATATTGAAATTTCCTAAACCCAAGAACGTTGCAGAACTTCGAAGGTTCCTAGGAATGATCAATTTTTACAGACGTTGCATAAAAAATGCTGCTTCAGAACAAGGCAAACTGTTCGCCCTTATTAAAACTATTAAAAAGCGCGACAAAATGTCCATTGAATGGACTGAAGAAGCAGAACTAGCATTTGAAAATACAAAAAACATGCTAGCCAATGCAACGTTACTGGCCCACCCGGATGACAGTCTCCCACTTTGTATCTCAACAGACGCATCTGATTTTGCAATAGGTGCAACCTTATACCAAATAAAGGATAACACCAATGAACCACTTGCCTTTTTCTTGAGGAAACTTTCCAAAACTGAGAAAAATTATAGTACTTACAATCGGAAGTTACTGGCAATAAATGCAGCAATAAGGCATTTCAGACATCATGTAGAGGGTAGATGCTTCACCGTATACACGGACCATAAACCCATAACACATGCCTTCGAGCAAAGAAGTGAGCATGCCTCACCTCGCCAAACAAGACAGCTTGAATTCATTAGTCAATTTACGACTGACATAAGGTATATTAAAGGAGAGCTGAATGAACCAGTTGTTGCCTTAAGTCGAATTGAAGCTATCACAACTCCATCTCAGTTACCATATGTTGAAATAGCAAAAGATCAGCTGGAAGACAAAGAATTACAAAAATTATTATCTTCCAACACCACTGGTCTCAAACTAAAACTGAGAAAATTCCCTGACACGAAATTATTACTAATATGTGCTGTGTCAACAGGTAAAGAACGTCCATTTATTCCATTAAAATACAGAAAAATGGCGTTTGACAGTGTGCATAACCTATCACACACTGGACCTCGTAGTACTACCAAACTCATGACCTCGAGATTCGTATGGCCCAAAATAAACTCAGACTGTAATAATTGGGCCCGTGCTTGTCTGCATTATCAGACAGCCAAAATTGGCAGACATACAAAATCTGCATTCAAAAGGTTTAGACCAACCGATTGGTTTAAACACCTTCACATAGATTTAGTGGGTCCATTACCCCCATCACAAGGACATAAATACCTCCTTACGATGATTGACTGTGCAACTAGATGGCCAGAAGCAATTCCATTAATTGAGATGTCAGCACAAACAGTAGCTACTCAATTATATACAACCTGGATTGCTAGATTTGGAGTACCCCAAAGCATTACAACCGACCAATGTAGGCAATTCGAAAGCCAATTATTTAATGAACTAACCAAAACCTTGGGTGCTAAACATTAGGCTACTACAACCTACCACCCCCAATCAAATGGGAAGGTAGAAAGGTGGAATAGAGCTCTTAAAGCTTCTATAATGGCTGCCAACACAAAAAGATGGGTAGAGATCTTACCTACCATCTTGCTAGGCCTAAGATCAGCCTTACAAACAGACACTGGCCACTCCGCCGCTCAACTAGCATTAGGCGAAGAATTACGCTTGCCAGGGGACTTCTTTATTGAATCAAAAGAAATAAACCCCGAAACCTTAGTGCAAAATATAAAAGATGATGCAAATCAATTTCTTAAACAAGCACCTACTCACGGTAAACAAAAACCTTACGTCTCAAGACACTTAGCTACAACATCGCACGTGTTCTTACGAGAGGAAGGAATGAAACGAGCTTTACAAAAACCCTATTCTGGACCATACAAAGTAATTGATCGAACAGAAAAAACATTTACAATACTTGTATCAGGACAGGAAAAGAAGGTGTCGATAGATCGGGTCAAACCAGCATTCCTAATTAGTGAAAATGCAGAATTGGACAAAATGATAAATGAAAATAAAAATAAAAATTCACAAAATTCAGACAAAAAGGACGAAAAAACAAACATAAAACCTGACTCACAAACAAATAAAACATGAAAAACATATAGTGAAGTGGTAAAATCAAACACCAAAAATAAGAAAAAAGTCAGATTCAATGAGAAAATAATAACTCACACATATAATCCTGAAAGCCCAATCAAGCCTAAACAAAGAGGCAGGCCAAAAGGAACATACAATAAACGCAATCAGAAACCAACAAGAACATCACATCGATTTTGCAGAGAATAAAAATATATAGATATAATAAAAATCTAATATATATAAATTTCATATATAGATATAATAAAAATCTCACAACACACCAGCACGTTGACCTCAAAATCGAAGGTAAGATAAAAACACACAAAGCACACTATAGACTGACGTCACAAACAGCTGATTGCAAAAGGAAAATTGAACCAAATCATTGCAACAATGGACAAACTCATTTCATTCATCTGTCGACTGTTGCTCAAAGCACCACTTTTTAGTTCAATTAGAACTGTTCGCTTTGATTTCAATCTTCTCTCGAATTTTTTTATATTTTTTCTCTTTAAACGTCTTCTAATTTTCATTATGTCCTCAACTACCACCATGGAAGTTGACCAACACCTTGATTACGAGGAGGAAATGTTGCTTTCCAATGCAACTAAACCTCCTCCACCTGCCAACAACAACAATTCTCAATCCTCAGAGAAAGTTGCTGATGTTGAGTCGATTCTCAATGAGATGACGCATCAAACCCCGAAAGTTCTTCCATTTCCTGCGGACCAATCGGCGGCTTGTTCCTCTGTGGCTAACACCACAGAGCCACCTGAGGCTAGGAAGGCGAGCAATTTCCTCACCTCCGAAAATCAGGCTCTTTTCATAATTCCGAAACCAGAGCCGAAATTTTCAAACTTTAAATTCTCCAACTCTGTCGTCCGTAACAACTTTCAAAATACTGGCATTTTCAAATCGCCACTTCTCCAAAGTTACACTCCTTTCCAAAAAAATACTCAGGTGGACGAACAGGGACACCACCCACGTAGGAATAGAAAATGTGGTGTCCAATCCCAAGCTAATCATCAACAACGCCGTAGACTATCCTACTATGACGGGACTATCACGGGACATACCCTTGGCATGGCCCTCCGAGACTTGATCTTCGGAGGAAATGCCGACCCTCGCAACAATGCGAGGCCACCCACCAGACACAAATGAGTCGTCCACGGGTTCCCCCAGACTTTGGAATGTGAGTTGTTCCACCAACAGTGAAACTGGGGGGGAGTAGCTGTGGGGACCATGTCCTCCCTTCTTTCGAGGCTTGGCCCCAGTCGACAGACAGCAGACTTGGTCCATCACCAAGTCCGCGCAATTAAGTCTACGGATGTTAAAAACAAATAGGCGCTCGTAGCACTTAGGCTAAATAGACGAGCAACAAAATTTGTTCTCTCTGTTTAGCCAACATGTTACAAGCATAGCCTAGCGCAAATGTGTGTACAAAAATGCACGTGCCACGGTCTAGGCTAAACACAAAACACGCGCCTATCTTTTAATACTCACGGATGACGTGCGTGTTTAGCCTAACATATACACCGGTGATGCCTTTTGTTAGTCGCCGGTTTAGGATTGTTGTAAAAGGTTGGCTGCCTTACCAAAACGGTAACACCCGAACACGCAAATCCAAATTCATTCGCCTGTGGGTTTTAGAGGTGAACCCACACACTATTCAAAATCCTGTGATCATTAATTTAGAATCTCTTGTATACAAAATGTCCTGCCCAATCACATGAGCTCATGAAACTAATACTAACATGCCTCTTTGTGGTAGAAAATAGCCCCTAAAAGAAGTGCTTTAGAACCAAACTCACATTATCCAATAGATATTGTTAATTTTAACTTCAAGTTGAGTCCTCTATTGCACATAATATCTTGCAAATACACAGTATACATTATTTCAGTGTCTAGTGTCCTGTTCAGTGAATTTATTATGAATGTTGAAAATTATTCCTGCAAAAATAAATAATATCAACTTCCCAATTTCATTGTTTGAAATTATTATTTCAACTCTTATGTGTACCATGGCAGATTTATTTAGTTTTTCTCTCTTTTTAAGCATTTAAGACATTAATTATGATGTTTCCCATAATTTTTTGTGAAATCAATGAAATTGTAAAATGAAAAAATAGAACGCTCCTACTTGAGACGTTTTCCATATAAGACGCTCTTTTTTTTGGTCGAGGAAAACCTGGATACAGTAGCGTACTGAAAGATTTTTTTGACGGGGTGTACCAGGTGAAAGTGCCGACTGCTGGGCCATATATCCAAAGAAATTGTCGACTATGAAGAGAAACACAACAAATCTGATATAATTTGTCGACTGGTTTGCAGAAATTTCAGGGTGTCACAACCCCGAACCCTCCTTCGGTACGCCCCTGCCTAAATACATCACGTACACAATGTTTGAACTGATTAAATGGTTGAAACACTCGTTTTTCTCTTGAGGTAACATGACCGATACTTTTATTGGGTAAATGTCTCGAATGGTTTAGTGTTGTTTAATTCGTTGTCGAGTGTATGTACATCTATTTTTGTGGCCATTCTAGTGTACTGATTTTATAATGGCGAGTGCTAGTGTTAGAAGTGGTATAAAATGTAAAGCGTTATCAATTTCCGAGAAGTTGATCATTTAAAAAAAGTACGATGAAGGCACAGCTCAAAAAACGCAAATGAAAGTTGCTGATGAAATGGGGATACTTCCTTCCACTTTAACAACTGTGATAAAAAATAGACTTGAAATTGAACAAAATGAACTGGCGGGGAGGAGTAAATGAAAAAAAGTGAAACATGGGAAGTATGAGGAGTTGAAAAAAATTTTGTTGGAGTAGTTTCAACAAGTTCATGGTGGTTTTTATTTCTTGCATAAGAAGCTTCCTCGTTTAAGACACTCTTTTGAGCTAGTCTCTTGAAGAACGTCTTAAGCGAGTTTTACGGTTATTTTTGAATTCGCCGTGGCGCCCTCCTTAATCCGCTTTTCTGAAACGAATGGCATTGGTTTGAATCTCAAGTGCATCTCTGTTATGTCTCTTTGATGAAAGTGAGAGACACTAACAAAATGAATTAGACCAATTTACTGTTGACTATTTTTATTTACCGGATAAGTGGAGGTCACGTAGATTCTCAACACGTCACTTAAGTTTACAGATTATGAATGGTCTTTTGTTACTTTGACCAGTTGAACTAAACGTGTACAAATTATCAGTGATTTGCACAACTTTAGGTATCGAATAAAAATTGCGACCTGTACCGTCATAATAAATTTCTTTAATATGTATATAAGTATACTTATATATGAATATTTGTGAAAATAAATAAATAAAAAAAAGACTTTTTTTCAAAAAACTTATGAAACGTTCAAATTCATTGAGAAGTTTTCGTCAATGAGATTCCAGAACCAAATCTTCATCACAACTTTTTGAAAAATCGGATTCTTGGATATTTTTCCCATTCTTTTAACAACTATTACATTCAATGCAATGGCGGTACCTGAGGGGTGGAACCCGTGGAAAAGTTCCGATCTAAGTCGTAGATCACGAATATATAGGTCACTAAAATTCTTCTGTACTCAATTAATATATGTATATACATATATTTCCACTTTTTGTTCATTTTGGCACTTTTTAGGAGTCTATGGAGCCTCCGCTGTTTGACCTATGGCAATGAAACTTGGATTAGTGTTAAAAGTTTTTATGGAGTACACACTCGTGTTAAAATTTTTGAAATTCCTCCACTAGTTTCGGAGGAAGGGGTTCTCAAAGTGTTGCAAACCCACTATGTTATCATCACGATAACTTCCGTAAATTAAAAGATTTTAGCTTGAAATTTCATGGCAGTTGGAGACTATTAAAGACTGGTTTGGTATTGAATTTGAGTGGAATCAGTTCACCGGTTTTTGAATGACAGCCATTACAAAATTTGACTCTTTCGGAAAATGCACACTTACAGCCGTTGATGCACGGCAGAGATATTTGAGCTTCAGCTTTTAAGTTAAAAATAAATAAATAACTTAAACAAAAGTTTGGAATTATATGGGGCTTTATTATGTGGGGTACGTGATACAACTTTTATTCTCTGAAAAATCAGAACAATAATTTCTAGTTTCTTTGTTGTTTCAGAAATTTTTTTTACAATTGTTCTTTTTATTGTTGCACTATCACTGAAATCTAAAGAAGGACGATATTAGTGTTTATTCGGAAATTATGCCAAATGTGGTTAATTACCTATTCAATTCATATTATGTAAAATAATTTTATTTTTGAGGTTTCCACGTACTATTTTTGAATTTTTTATGCAAAATCGAAAAAGTAGTAATTTTTTCTTCCTTGTGACATTAAAATTGTGTCAAACCTTCAAAGCAATGAAGTAGTGTATTGTGTAAATGGTGAATGGTTTTTGCGCTTTGATACATTGTTCTTTTTCAGGAAAAAATATACGTAATTAATTGTTTTCCTACAATATTCAGTTGTTTGGTATTTTTTAAGTGGAAATTCAAATGAGAGAGTGAATTATACTGTGACAATCTGTAATCTATTTGAAATTTTTACTGCATATATCTTTCCTCGTGGATGTTTTTCTTTCATTTCTTATATTGTGGTTTGTAATACTTCTCATTTTCATCCCATTTTCAGTGTTATCACATATATAGTTTGTCGAAAAGATAGCTACATATCTAGTACGTATTTGTTTTATTTCTTAGGTATGTAGATAAACCAGGAAAACGGATTTAGAATTATTTATCCTACTACACACTTATACAAATATTCACATAATTCAGTGCTATTTATGGTTTTTGTGGTTTTGTTTTTGTGGTTTAGATTTTTTATTCAATATTGATGGAAATAGTTTTCTCTTGAGTTTTTTCACTTTTCTTGCTAGCTTCGAAGTTTCTAAATCGCCTATCAAGAAATTCATTTCTGTTATGTTCGAAGTCATCTTACATATATTACATGAAAAAAACTCAATTCCAATCAAAAATTTATTTCTGTTCAACTGTAATTTATATTTTTTTCATTTTCATGCAACTTCAGCTTAATTAAACTCAGAGTTCCACTATTACTGTCAGTTCTGGTTTTCAGTTGCATTTAAATGCAATTGTTGTCACATATTTGTTTTTGTTTTTTCCACATTTTGCAAACATTTTTCCCCTTTCAATAAGAAAAAACTTGAGCGCAGCAAGCCTTGCTAGAAAAAGTAGGTTTTCTAGAAAAAGAATTGTGAATTTTGATGGTCACATTAATTGTCTGTAAGTTTATATGCGTTAATGGTATATGTTCTGATTGTACAAAATTTGTTAGCTGCTGACAAAATATTATACAATATGAAATTTAAAAGTATTATTTTCTTGAAATGAAAAATTAATTATGATGATAAAGTATGGTAAATAACCATATAATTTCAAATAAAACCAAAGAAATATAATAAAATTATGAAATAAAAAACAGAAAACGTTAACATGTGTTAAATTTTTGTGAAAAGAAAAGTTCATGTAATTAGATAAAAAAGAGTAAAAAAAGTTTTACCGAAAGTATTATCTGGTCGATCTATACCAAAATTTGTGCCATGCTACAATAAATTACAAAAAATATTTGTTTCAAATTTTGTACTTATGGTTCCAAAATTCTGCATTTTATGACCAATATAAAGACAAAAATAGCGGTACGGAAGTACCATCTGTCCAATCGCGTTGAAATTAGTAACGTACTTCAATGAATTAAAATAAATATTTATTCCGAGTTTCTTGGCTGTTGGTGCAAAATTGAGCATTTTATAGCGAAAAAAAAAATGGTGATACCAGAAGTATCATCAGGCCAATCCTCACCAAAATCAATGGGTCTAGTCCTTCGCTTAGTACAAATATTCATACCAAATTTTTTGACTATCAGACAAAAATTTTAACCTGTATCACGGGAACAAAAAACTGACATATCTATCGATATATATGTATAAGCCCTGAAGCGCCACTTTGTAGCGCTTTGGCTTGTATTGACCTGACAACACTGATCAATTTGTTATTAGGATGGAAACAACGAAACATTTGTAGTTGGCAGACGCACCTTGAATTTTGTTAATCTTTCATAATAACCATTTTTCTCGCAATAGATTAAAAAAAAAAACTTATGTGAGATGTATTTAGTTCCTACCTATAAAACTGTAAAAACAAATAGTGGAGAAATTATAAATTGTTTTACAATAAACATTTAGCAAAATATTGATCCTGGATATAGTGTAGGGGGAAAAATTCTAATTTCAATCGTTTTTATGTCTAATAGTCCACTAATATTTATCACTCTCTCCTTCCCATCACAATGCAAATGTTTTGTAGACCCTTCTCATGTTGGTGCCACTCCTTTCCCGATCTGACACTATGCTTCCTAACCCCGAAAAAAAAACTATCACCCAAAAGTTTTATTCTATGAAATTTTAGGAATTTTGCTAGTGCTCTGGTGCTCCCATGGTAGCTACAGCCCTGTGACTTTCAGTTTTAACTCTGCGACAATTTTTTGAAGTGGGAAAACCCAAAAAATTGAAAAACAGGTGGAACAATTTTTTTAATAAAAAGAGCAGAGTATGTGATATAAAACACACTTTCATCTTAAGAATCAAACTTTTCATCCGAATTTAGTCACCCACTTGTGTTGGGAAATTTAGTACTTTTTGAGAAAAAATTTTTCTTAGTTCTATCTTGATAAATTGAACACCATCAAAGTTACACTTTTTTCACATCGGTAACTAGTGCCGCATCTTTTTCAAATCAAACTGTCAGTTTCCAAAAACAAAATTTGCCGCATCCTTTTTTCCATATTAAACAGACTGAGTAATGAACGACAGTGACAAACTGTTCATAATTATTGTTCAAAATTTATATGACATACTTCTTTTATATTAAATTTTTATTTTTGTAATGGGGTAGCGGTTCCCAATCTATGGTCTACAGATCTTCAGGATATCCAAAACTAGCTTCTGTGTTGACAAAGTTGTTTTATTCTTGTATAAATTTTCCATGTGAGTAAATTCACTAGGGGTCCCCAAAGGTATGATTTCTGTGATAAGGCGTCTGAGAGTGAAAAAGGTTGGTAACAGCTATGATAGGGTAATAATATTTATTCAAAAATTGATGCTAGCAGCATTCTTTATCCTCATTTTCCTATATTCTCTTGGATTTCTTCCAAAATTTTAATTTAAAAAGGAACTTTCGGAAATTTTGTAACAAAAACTGTAAAAACTTTCTCGACTACCCATTCTTTCAAAAAATTGTGCCTGCTTTAACACTGACTGAACAATTGAGCTGCAGCATACAAATTTATCTATATAGATGGATAGGTGTACCGAGCTAAATTTTTTGTATCACATAATGCCCTAATTTATCAATTTTTTCTGAAATTAATTTAAAATTAAGTTATTAAAATTATTTACAGTTAGCTTAATAAGATATGTGTATTTGAAAAGGCGTTTAAAATGGTGATGCTGTTAAATTAAGGTAAAAACACAACATTCTCTCCTTTCAGAAAGAGTTACGAGAGAATACAAGAACCAAAATAAGTATATGTTTAAAAAATAGGTAGTAAAACTACAAAAAATCTCAAATTGACCTAGAAAAATCAAAGAGGTGGAGTCTAAATTGAATTCTGGACCCGTGAAGCCGCCCCTCTTGAATACAAAGAAATTATTTTCAGTATTTTCACACGCTAGTATATAATAGCCTATTGTTTTGGTCGTGAGCATCACATTCGATTTATGAATCTAGTAAATACTTTTCTATTTTTACGATTATTGAACCCGAAATATCCTTTGTTTTTGGTAATAGATGCAACCCCATGTTGGTTCCTGCGGTTGAAAATCATAATTTCTTCCTCTACAGTTGGTGAAATTTACTTATACAGCATGAAAAATGGAATGCCATGCTTCTGTGAAATCAATTGACTTATTTTTCTGATTTTCTTTGAAAAATATTTATCCAAGTAGTCTTTCTTTTCGGGTTCACATTTAAAACCGCCAATAATTTTATCCGCTTTAAAACTTCAAATTTTAATGTTGTTAATTATATTTTGTTCTGTCTTCATTAACCCCATAAGCCGCCAACCAAAAGCAATGACCGAATTTTGAACCATCGCATTGTGCGAACTTGTCCTTCTTCACATTTCCTGTGTCTGTGCATGCTTCAGATGTAACAGAGATGACCTTTGTGGGAACACACGCTAATCTGTTCGACAAAATCTTTTCAATTCACCGGAATATTCGAATATGAGAAAAAAAATGAAGAATCGATTATCCTAATCGTCGCCTTCGTTATATCACAGTACAAAGAAACGACGAAGTGACTAATTAAAAATTAATTCAGCGATGGAAACACAAAACACTCACCTTGCGGTATATTCATTATGGCAACGGTGCAGCCAGAAATTATATCTTTGGCGAGATCATCTTTCCAGTTGTAATTAGATAACCAGGTTATGGCGGGTATTGCACTGAGAATAGCTTTTCTGAAGCTTCGTTTGCACGACATATCGTCGTCTTCAGGAAATACTGGAAAAAGAAGAACGAGAATGAAAGATACATCAAAAAATTCGCAACTTCCATATTTGGTGGCATAAACTGAATAGAAGACGTTGGGAGGGCCATCAGTATCCTTATGAAAAATTTCTTTTGAGTCAAATTTCGTTGCAGCAGCTGGTTGTAATATCAATGCTTTGCCCACTTTGTTTTAAAACTCATTACATTTTTTGCTTGACATATCTTAATGTAAGTATTATTCGTTGTCTTTTGAGCCAGCTCTGTTGGCATGAAATTGATAAACTCAAAATTAAAAATCACGTCTGACTTATCGTTTTCAACCTCTTGGTGTCATTTATTCATTTATATATTTTTATTTTTAGGAATTTCGAATTAGTACAAGTAAATAGGTACTTAAGTTTAAGAAAATTGTTACCTATTGTATTCTGAGTTTTGGTGTCACAATCTTTCTGTTCAGTGGCATTGTTCTAAAAAATATTGAGGAGGGACATAAGTGGGAGTTTACTCAAGAATTATGGAAGAAAAATAGTTTCTCACGAAAACGTTTATTTTCCCGGTTCGCTATGATTCAGCCGTCCTGGCACGAAGCTAATTAGGTATGCCAAGTAAACGTTGAAGTACTAGTTAAGAAATGATCTTAAATTGCATAATTTTTACTCTGTTCAATTTACTAAAAGGTTTTAATATAAAAAAAAATAATTTAAAAGTAGACTTGCGCATAAAATTGCATGTTTATACTCAGTGTCAAGATTCGGAATAAAATTGTAAATGTGTAATTTATAGGGGAAAGTTTGGAAAGACTATATAAGTAAGTAATTGATAGTGTTGTTATGGGAATACATGGCCAATGACGCCAATTCCCATTTCACTTGGACAATGTTTGTTAATTTTGAAGTTGATGATCTGCATTATCAGCGTAAGCGCGGTCACTGAACATAACGCATGTATTTTATGCCAATTATGCCTTAACGTTGGTGTACGCCTTCACTCTTTTTACCTTAATATACACTTCTCACTACCATTATTTGGAACATACTAATAACATTTCGACATTAAAAGTGCATAACGCCCTTTCCATTCTGTGACCTTACGGTGTTAATATGTAGGTACCTATGTATAAGGTGTATATTATTATTTCCTTGTTTTTCTTAAAAGAACATATCTTTTCGAATTTTTTCCGGAGGGAGGGAAGGAGGCTTCACCAAAATACCGGGTGTCATAGTCTTGCTATGTCCCCTCTTAGCTTCGCCTCCGAATAATGCAGGTGAACGTCTTAAAAATTAACAGAATTGCTCAAGTGAAGTAGGAATGTGCGTTAATATTTGGCCAATAACTTTTAGCCTTAGATATCGTTATGGTCCAGCCATTCACGCTGGTGACCAATTAACTTAAATGACCATAAAATAGTGATGCCCAAGATAAAGCAATTTGTTGCATGTAGTTTAGTATGAATGAGCTTTTTTTAGATTTATGCCAGAAACATTGAAGTTTATCTCATTTATCCGGCATTAAGTTTATTTCTGAAGGAGTTAGGTATTTACATCAGCTTTATGTGAAAAAGTATTTGCTAATAAAAACTGAACAGAATAATAGTTAAAAGAAAAATAGTCTGCATAATGTTCTAGCTGTAAATTTTTAACGTCTTGAAAAATTTGTAAGGAAAAATGTTGACTCCTAAATATTCTTAACTTTTGTCTTTTATTCGCCTCAAAATCGAGAATCGAGGTTTTTCCAATTAATTTTTAAAGCAAGCAAAAGTGCTTTGTCTCCCTCTTCCAAAGTCAGACCTTATGGCTGACTGTACGTTCATCTTAAACTCGGCTATTTCTAATTCCGGTATGGGATTTTCTGACACACTCTCTGCCGAAAGTTCGCTACACTACTATTATATTCCATTCAAAGTATATAACTGTTTGGATACTTACATGGACTTCGCGAGTCGCAGTTTGTTTTCTTGGCTGTGGCGTCAACATCTTCGATCTGGTACACTGGTCTTTCGATTTTCAAATAAAATCGTCTATTCGAGTCCATGCTAATGGTTGCTTCTCGAATTGGTCACCGTAAAATTTTCAAAACACGTAACTTATCTGCGAATAACATATTTTTCTATTTTTAACAAACTGCAATTCAATATGGTATCGTACGTGTTGAGAGCGATAGTAAAATATGTTTATAATAACATTTCTGATTATTGTGCACTCCGATCGTTCCACCTATAAACGTTTTCACGATTATTCTTCGCTCTTGTTCGAGTTTTTATCTCGCCGTGACGTTTGTGTTAGTTTTCGTTTCGCAATTATCTACTCCCTGATTAACGAATTGTTGTGCGTTCATTTGTCGGACTTGAATTAAAAACCATTCTAAGGACCATTCACTTTTTTAAAGTGGTAAAGGGTTCCTCATCGACTGAATACGTTGAAAAAAATGCCGGTGGCATCGTGGCATATTTCGCCTAGAATAGACAGAATTTCAAATTGTGTGTATTGCGGGTTGGGTTCATTATAGGTTTTGAAAATTTTGTAGTCTATAATGAAAACTTCGAAAAGCCGTGATTCGGAAACCATTGAGCCGCTTTGGCTGATCTTCGAACTTGTCCGAGATATGGACGCAAAGTACCCTAGCGCCAATTTTCGCCCTACTCCGTAAGAAAATATACGCCCTCTAATTGTTGACCAATTTCGTTATATCCCATGTATACATATATGTATACAATATGTAGGTGGTGTAGATATTTCACAAATTGTTCATAAAATCCATTTTTGTTTCGGTTTTGAAAGACGTAATTATTTTAAACTGTATAATTTTGGGTCAGCAGTTGCAAAATTTAATACAATCATCAATTATATGATCTATTATTAATTTTTTAGGAGTTAATTTTCTACTTTTTGGAAAGCCTACCTACTTTTTCAAATGGAGCTGCTGCTGCGTTGGAGTTTTTTTTTCTTCCTTTCTGCAGTTGACATACCAGCATTTATTTAATGCAGGCAACCAGGCCTGTGTTACTAATGGTCGTAATCCTCAAGATTTACGACAGTTTTGCCTTGGAAATACGATTGCCATATGAAGAATTTCCTACAAAATCTTTGCTCCCAGGTGTTTGTCTCGGCAAGTTAGTTAGTGAATAGGGGGTAAGGAGGCCATCGAAAAAGGTCATCATAGGTTGCTCGCGATTTATTTCTCCAGCGTTTCTTGTACAATTACTACTAGCGTTTGTTTGCCATATAGTTCAACGCAGATACGAAGCACCATTGAATAATATATAACGTAATCTCTATACACCTGCGGTATACTTGTCATCCCCTTTGAATGCGTTCTTTTCAGAAACGCTTTTATTTATTTTATTTTCTCCGTTATGTAGGTATACATATTTTAATTTAATAATTACGAAATTCGTAAGCCGATAATTCGAGGTCATTAATTCGTCATATCGAGCGTGCTTGTCTCTGCACGTTGTCTATATGTTGTGTATTGAAAATAATTAACCGGGTTAAATGTCAGAAAAACGACGGCAGACGTGATAGAAAAAAAGTGTTTATGTACTCCCTATCATTTTTAATCATCATTAAATTTAAATATTCGGTCTAAACTAGTTTTTTTTTCTTTCTGCACGGGGCGAATACTTATATGCGAAACTGGTTGGCGAAACATGAAAATCATCCATAGATAAGTATTTAATATTTACTCTCTTGTGGCGACTTCAATTAAATTTGTTGCTTACTTTTGCTTAGGTATATTAAATATTTTTAAGTAGGTTTTCTATTGAAAATCTACTTATTAATCTTGGTGTCGTGGAGCGATCTGAGTGTGGGGGTAGGTACGTTTTTCGTTTCATAACTCGAGGAAAATTTTGGCACTAATAACTGAAATTCATATAATTATTTAAACCAATTTCTTGTTACCACGGTACAGGTCGTAATAGTCACGAAATTTGGAACGAACGTTAGTACTAAACCAAGGACCTGACCTATTGATTTTGTTATGGATCGGCCGTACGGTACTTCCGGTATGGTTATTTTCGTTTTTGTTTTGTCTATAAAACTTTTTATTCTTGACCATTAGCTACAAAATTTGACATAAAAATTCACTATAATATATTATGACTTGATGTATATTTTGGTGTGGATCGGCCGTACGGTACTTCCGGTATGGCTATTTTCGTTCCTGTTTTGGCTATAAAATTATCCATTTTCGATCAATAGCTACGAAATTCCTAACAGATATTACAACTTACTATAAATTTTGATGTGGATTGGTTGTATGGTACTTCTGGTAACACTATTTTCGTTTTTATTTCGCCTATAAAATGCCTAATTTTGGACCAATAGAAATGTAATTTGGAACAAATATTTATTACGGTTTATCGATAACTTTTTAGTATTTATAGTCCGGACCAAATAAGTTGAGCTCCGACGTTCACAGCGCATTAATGCTATTCAACATTTTTACATCGTCATCATTGGCCATTAAACGTTTGTATGTCTATTGCCTATTTCCTTCAGAGCTCAACTTATTTGGTCCGGACTACACCGAATTTTACATTTTTCGAAAACCTACTTTTTTTAACGGAGCTGCTGCTGCGTTAGAGTTTTTCCTCTCTTTTTTCACTATTTCGATTGGATATATCATTAAAATTGAAGACTTATGGAACTCGTTTTTTATTGAATGGAAGTACTCTGTTTCGTATATTTTCTTTCTACTTTCACGCATTGAATACGCGGACTAGGCTGCTAAGACGACGAATTCAGACTGACTAGTGTGTATAGAGTTGGATTATTAATTTATTGTACTTTTTGGAAATTTCGATGCATAAGATATTAGTGAGGAGTACGAATTGATTTTTAAATCTTTATACCAGACTTCTGAAAAATTTTTAGGTGATTTTATTAAGATATTTTTCGAAGAATGAGGTGCAGAAAACAAGAATATTACCAGATTTCCAATTATTTGCATAATTATGCCGCATCATCATGCAGACCTACTTGAACATATATGTACGTTTTCTTCAGAAAGACGGTTTTTTTTTTCTCCACAAAAAGTAATTTTTGCTTTCGGAGTTTGCTTTAAACGTAAACAACTATAGGTAATAATATGCCAATGTGCTTTCCAAGCGCAGGCCTTAGATATTGCTTATGGACTAATGCTAATGACATTTGCAACAAAAAACTATCGATTAATGATATGTTAAATTAATGATATGTTAATTAGGTAACTATTATTTTGTATTTTTTGTAATTTATCTATCCTATTTTATTTTTTATGTTCTGGGTTGTTGAGACGCCTTTAGGAATATAAAGGGTTCCATTTTGCGAAATATTCAACAATGTAACCATTGGCTGGAATATGCTCTTTGGCAATTTACACACCTGATGAGTATTCCTCCTACTAATTTTTAGACCAAAATATTAACGCCATCTTGAGATATTTGAAAAAAAAGAAAAATAAATTAAAACAATATTTTTTTAGAAGAAACCATACTCAACCAAGTGCGCAGTTTGATTCTTTATGGGTGACATGTATCTGCTCGTATATTATGTTAGAAACCTATTATAAAAATTTTAGAATTTTTCAATTATAAACTTTTTTAAATAAAATTTTATAATTCTTAAATTTTTTTTTTAATATAATAGGCAATGTCGGCACCGGAAATTTTTAGTTACTACAAAGATTGAAAATAATTTTTTTACAAAGGAAGATTGGTGGGAGCAGTGTAGTAACCCTACAAGTAACCACTGGTTATCCCCGCTATTTTGCTTCAAATACTCAGAATTATTAAAATAAACTGTTCACAAAAACGTATGTCGCTTATCTAGGAAGAATAGCAGATGCGTAATAGAATTTATTTTCCTTTTTTTTTTCTACCTCTTTCTCTTTACGAATATTTTTGAGGTTATCGAGTAAAATTCTACATTCTTGGTATTTCCCTTACTATATTAATAAGTCCACAAAATTTCATACTTCTGTATCACCCCCTTTCTGAGATATGGAGCGTAAAGAAGTTACATAATTGGAATACAAGTGTACTACATCTACTCTACACACGGCTTAGTCAAATAACTGGTTTGAAAATGAAATGAGGGAGAGGGAAGAAAACAGATTAGGAAAGTGAGGGAGGGAAGAGAGCCATTTTATGTTAAGTAGTTGGTTACTCTCAGCAAGTGAGTTGTCCTAAGGAATGTTTCAAGTCTTAGTTGAAGTCTGTAGTTTCCTTGTGTATAAATTTTTAAATATTCGCCCAAGTACATCACTCATTTCCTTAAATTGTTTGTAAACTCACAAACCAAATGAGAAAAACATTTAAAAAAACTGCTTTCTCTCTTTTTCGCTATGGTTCTCTTTCTCTCATTGCCGTTTTCTCTTACGAGGATTATAAGTCTCAATTCAAATTGTTACGCAGAGGCGGAGCCCGCGGGTACAACTAGTACTTACAACTAAATTAGATGAATTTTTTTTGTGCCCGACTCGATATCTTTAATATGTAAACCCAAGTGATGAATTCGTTTACAAAATGTACAACTTTCGCAGCAGTCACGCCACATCAAAACCTGTAGGTAGATTTCAAAGAAATATCACCATTGACGACACGAACCCGAGAAATTATTTGTGTCCGCTGCAACAAATCCTGTTTTACATCCTTATCACCAATCACCAACATCGAGAACGTCGTAATGCAATAAACTCTTATTTTTAGACGCTTGTAGGATAATTTCGTATTTCATCTTACCTTTACACACTTACGATGGCAGACCTCTGATGGAATATGAGTAGCGAGTTATTCACTGAGACAAAAATTAATCCATTTTACTCGAAATGAGACGAGATAATAGAAAATCATCAATCCACTAATGGTTGTTACCAAGTTCCGATTTTAATGTCTATCGTTTTCATTGTTATATATATTCGATTAGAAATCTCTTTTATGTTTGACGGTGTTATTAAAAGGGTCCAACGGCGGTACCATCTCTTGAGGAATAGTTAATCAATTATACCTAAACTGTTAAGCTACTTGAGAACGTACTCGTCGGCATTATTTTTCAAAGTAACCGTGACCAAGAACTACAACTAGAATGATGCATGAGAGTTTCCGAATTTAGTAATCTAACTAAGAGGAGGGAAATAGCAATTTCGGAACTACTCGAGAAAAAATGTAGGTACCTTCAAAACACGTTTAATTGCGATTCGATTGAACTTAGGCTCATTTATAAAAAAGCTTTCTCACAGTATACATATAGATGAATAATAACAAACTTCGACAGGAAATGAACAAAAATCGAAACGTATAAATATTCAAAAATTTTAAAACCTTTGTCCTGAGTTATAAGTCTTTCAGTAGAAGTATTTTAGAACGGTAAAATTTATATTTTTGACTTAAATTTTAAAAAATTATAAAAATAGGAGGGAAGAAAAATAACTTACCACAGTGCCATAGCCTTTATCAACAAATGGAGAGGAAAAAGAACAGAACTCTAACGCAGCAGCAGCACCGTTAGAAAAAGTGGGTTTCAGAAAGTAGAAAATTAGTTACGAAAAAATTATTAATAGATCATAATTGCAATGAACGTATTAAATTTTGTATTTATTGACCTAAAATTACGCAGTTAAATACAACAGGTAACCACTTTCAAAATCGAAAAGAAAATAAATTTTTTGTAAGTAGGTACCTTCCGGGCCGATCCACAACAGAATTGCATACATATGTTGCAATAAATTATCAATAGTTGATTTTTAAAAATTTCTCAGTTATTGAGTCAAAATCAAGCATTTTGAAGCCAAAATAATATCCAAAGTAGCTGCATCGTGAGTAAGTAAGGTCCGGCCGACCCGCGAAAAAATTAGTAACATGTTAAATCACAATAAATATTTGTTTCGAATTACGTTCCTATTGGTCAAAAATTAGGCATTTTATTGCCAAAATAAAAACAAAAAAGATGTTATCAGAATTATTATCAGGCTGACCCGCACCAAAATTGATAGCAAGTTATAATAGAATATAATGAATATTTGTTTCAAATTTTTCAGCTATTAGTCTAACATTACGAATTTTATAACCAAAATAAAAACGAAAATAGCAATACCGGAAGTACAGTGGCTGATCCATACCAAAATCAGTACATCAAGTCCTTGGCTTAGTACTAACGCAGAGTATTAAATATAATAAGAGGACACAGGTGAAATGAAGAACAGCACCACTTTCACAATCAAAATATCCTTGCCTCCTAAGGTACCGAAAATCTTCAGTCTCATTTTTATCAACAAAATTCGTGTTGACTGTAATTTTTAAGTTAATGATTAAATTTACTCATTCATTTAATTAAAATATTTGAAGAAAAAAAAATTCCGTTTATTGCCCATTAGCTCGAATTAAGGGCAAGAAAATAGCTTCGAAAGGATAGCCTTTTTGGCAATAGTGTTTAGATGAGTGTGCGTTCTCTATTATATTTAATACTCTGTTGTTAAGTACTAATGTTTGTTCTAAATTTCGTGACTGTCAAACAAAAATTGTGACCTGTACCATAGTTAACAATAAATTGGCTCAATACATATATGAATTTGAGTTTTTAGTAGATACGACAATTTTCCTTCAGTTATGAAATGAAAAACATAACTACCCCCTTTGTGGAGTAGTTCCATGACACAAAGATTAATAAGTAGATTTTTATAAAACACCTACTTAAAAATTTGTGAAGAAGTAGAAAATAGGAGAAAAAGTGGCAACATTGGACTGAATGAATGAGTAAAGACAATATTTAAAAAAAACTAAAATACAGCTTATCTGTTATTATATTTATCTGTTGATTTTAAAGGGTGATGTTAACAATGCAAAGATCTTTTCAAATATAAAAAATAACAAATTAACAAAAAAAGAATTCTAACGCAGCAACAGCTCCATTAGAAAAAGTAAGTTTTAAAAAAATATAAAATTAGGTAGTCACTAAAAAGTTATTAACAGATGGTAATAAATATTTGTTCCAAATTACGTTCCTGTTGGTCCACAATTAGATATTTTATAAGTGAAATAAAAACAAAATTTGTATTACCAAAGTACTGTGCGATTGATCCGCACCAAAATTTATAAAAGTTATAATATTTGTTCCAAATTTTGTAGCTATTGAATGAAAATTGATAATTTTATAACCAAAACAAAAATGAAAATATCCATACCAAAAGTACTGTAAGGCGAGGTCCATTTCTCTAGTCTCCCCATTACAAATTTTGAAGTGAAAACTTGTGGTCTAATTATTGTGCTCAATTTGTGCTAATTTGTGCCATTAATTTTAAAGTTACTGCTCATCTCCTTCTTTAATTTTGAACAAAAGAGTTTGGGGGGCTGGAGAAATGCTAGCTTCCTATTTTGAATTTCAACTCAAAATTTTGTATGGCAATTGTGCTCCATTTGTGCTAATTTGTGCCGTTAATTTTAGAATTTCCGTTTATTTACTGGCAAAAATATGGGCTACAGAAATGTATGTGTCAGCCCTCCCATTTAGAATTTTGAGTTGAAACTTTGCATGGTGATTGTGCTTAATTTGTGCTAATTTGTGCTGCAAATCAAAAATTTTATACTCATTCCCTTTCAAAAGTATTTGTGGTTTAATGTAATATAACATAGCAAAATACTGTAATGTGAAAACCCTGCTGAATGTATGTAATAATTTTACTATTGGTCCATATGCTACAAATAAAATAACAAATCAAGGTACATTAAATCCCTTGGCATTTCTCCAGCATCCCAAACTCTTTTGTTCATATCTTTGAAATCTACCTACAGGTTTTGATGTGGCGTGACTGCTGCGAAAGTTGCACATTTTGTAAAAGAATTCATCACTTGGGTTTACATATTAAAGATATCGAGTCGGGCACAAAAAAAATTCATCTAATTTAGTTATACTAGTTGTACCCGCGGGCTCCGCCTCTGCGTAGCAATTTGAATTGAGACTTACAATCCTCGTAAGAGAAAACGGCAATGAGAGAGAGAGAACCATAGCGAAAAAGAGAGAAAGCAGTTTTTTTAAATGTTTTTCTCATTTGGTTTGTGAGTTTACAAACAATTTAAGGAAATGAGTGATGTACTTGGGCGAATATTTAAAAATTTGTACGCAAGGAAACTACAGACTTCAACTAAGACTTGAAACATTCCTTAGGACAACTCACTTGCTGAGAGTAACCAACTCCTTAACATAAAATGGCTCTCTTCCCTCCCTCACTTTCCTAATCTGTTTTCTTCCCTCTCCCTCATTTCATTTTCAAACCAGTTATTTGACTAAGCCGTGTGTAGAGTAGATGTAGTACACTTGTATTCCAATTATGTAACTTCTTTACGCTCCATATCTCAGAAAGGAGGTGATACAGAAGTATGAAATTTTGTGGATTTATTAATATAGTAAGGGAAATACCAAGAATATAGAATTTTACTCGATAACCTCGATGAGGATTTTCCTCTTTCTACATGTAAAATATTGCACACACACTAGCACACATAAAACCGATTGAGTGTGAAGTAGAATAATATTTTATGTATTTAGCTTCCTACGTGTGATGTCATTTTACTCACACTAGCGCACTAACCAAATGATCAAGCGTACCTAGTAAACAAAGTGGTATATGTACGTTAAGAATTACGTTTAAGGGAGGAAAAAATATCAAAAATTTTTTTGAGGAGGTAAGGGGGTTCAAATTCACAACTTTTTCCCTCCTGAGGGTCATGAAATTTTTCTTTTCTGATGGCACATCTACATGATGAAACCTTTCTTCTAACTTTTCAATCATGAAAATTAGTCCAGCCGTTCTCTTTAACTTGTCACAGAAAAAAAAAACTATATGGAAATTAAGATTATAGATTATAATTTACTCAAAGCAGATCATTACATTTTGGGCGAGAAGCTAAAAAAAAGGCTGTATCCGAAAGAGTAAAAATGATGTGATCTCTGTAGTTAATCTTGTGGAAAAATCTCTCAGTGAGATATGGTGAAAAGCAATATTATTTTATCAGGAAGCCGAAGGTTTTACCCTGGGGCGTATCAGAAAGTGATAACAAAGGCCCGAGATAATTTTTTGAGGGCTATTTGGGAAGGAGTAAGGGAGTCATAAGAATAAATTTGCATCAACAGAAATTACATATTATGTCTTTATAAAATTTAAAGAT